>JAKSZT010054556.1:514338-765102 GCA_026826555.1 Tolypeutes matacus
ATTATAAAATTGAATGAACAGTTCCTGTGATGATTACGGAAAAATATAGGATAGTATATGTCCAAAGAAGTTCAGAACCTTGGATACAGACGAAATCAGAACCTTGGATACAGGTGAGTTTGGGCCATTCTTCTGGTCTCTCTACCCTAATGTTAGGTTAAGATGTTTATCTGGAGGTCTGGGCTAGTCAACAAGGTGAATATGAATAGTCTTTAAATATGCACTTGCCCACCATTTCCATCATTCCCAGAGCTTTAAAGAAGCCACCACTTCAACTGCTCGTCCCCTCTCTGCCCCAAAAGTGTCAAGTGGCCACTGGCTCCACCTCATTGTTATAATTTCTTCCATTGCTAGAATCACCATATCTGAACAACAGAATACCATCAAGTCCACTCTAGTCCATAGTTCTTCCCCTAATCCTGAGGGGACTGGGGTGATTTTTCTTCTTGACCTGCTGTTCATAATAACATTAAACTACAATTAAATGAGTACGTGCCATGTATGTGCTTGGCACTGAGCTCAGTTTTTCACATTTATCCAACAAATTTCTAGTAATAATTACACAATATAAGAACAGTTATCATCCCCATTTTAATAAAGAGGAATCCTGGCTTAGAGGTTAAGTGACTTACTAGACCCACATGACTAGTACAAGACTGAGTCCAGATTTCAGCCTAGGCTTATAAAATCAAAAACTCACATTTGTAACTGCTATGCTACCACCGCTGTATAGTCTTGTTTTAAAACACAAACTCACTGTGATATAAAAATAGCTGGTGCATTGGGCTCTTGGATATCAGTGAACGTATTACTGAGACTTTGCCTAAGCTTAGATGGTTAAAGGGAAAGAGAGAGAAAGAAGTTTGGAGTTTTTCAATGACCAGGCAAAGATTTAGCCAATGGCCAATAGATCTGGATACAATAAGCAACAATTTGTTCTTTAAGTCATACTTTTCTAGCAAGAAAAACCTAGGGTAATTTAATAAGGAATTTAGTTCTGAGAGTTGTTTAGGCCTGAGAAAAGACATGATGCTTTTGAAATTTCGCAGGGATGTTTTAAATGGTTTATAAGTGAGCTGTGAGTTTTACAAATCTTTTTCATTAAATGTGGTCTATGTAGGACCACAGCCCTGCTCTGTCTTCAGTTATTCATGAATAGAAGGATGTTCTGGATGTATTAGAAAGGTACTGAATGAGTAGTGTTTATAGATTTATAGACAATAACAGTGGCAAAAGCTGAAAAGTCCAGGGACATTGCTAAAATGAGGAAGGTGAACTAAGGGGATATAGAGGAATAACAATAGGAAAGTTGGGGCAAGAGGAAGAGTTCAAAGTAGTAGGTGATATTTAAGTTCTTGACCCAGCATTATATTCTGACTTTGCCCTGCCTTCTCTTTGTGCCTCTTCAACTCCTTGTGTCCACATTGACTCACACAATGTTTAGGTCCTAGCCTTAAAAGGACAAGTTTTGATCCCATTGCCTTGATCATGGTATAGTGCAGGGTTATACTGGATTTCAGGGATTATTTTCAATAGGTTTAACAGTTCGACTGAGAATACATTATGGTTTCCTGGATACTTAGTCCCCTTTTATATTCTGTTTAATTAAAAAAATTTTTTTAAAGATACTTAGATTATATAAATGTTACACAAAAAATATAGGGATTCCCATATGCCACAATTCCCAAACCTCCCACAACCTCCCACATAAACATCCTTCATTACTGTGGCACATTCCTTGCAATTGATAAACACGTCCTGGGACTTTGCTATTAAGCATGGACCATAGTTCACATTGTAGTCTACACTCTCTCCCACATAGTTCTGTATGTTGTGCGATGATATCAAATGGCCTATATCTGTCATTGCAATGTCACTCAGGATGATTCCCAAGTCCTGAAAAAGCCCCCGTATTACCACTGTTTTTCCCTCTCCCTGTCCCCAGAGCCTCCAGTGGACACTGGCTCCACATCAATGTTACAATTTCTTCCATTGCTAAAATCACAATATGTCTATAGTAGAATACCAGTAAGTCCGCTCTAGTCCATAGCTCTTCCCCCAATCTTGAGGATTCTGGGATGGTGATGTCCACTCCACCTCCATTTGAGAGGGGGCTTATATCCCATGGTGAAGATGGATGGGACTATCCTGCCTGCAGCTGCAGACTCTTTCCATTCCCTGGGGTGGCTGTTGTCCATCATCATCTCCCTGCCAATTGTCCTGAGTGAGTCCAATGAGCTGTAGAGTAGGTGTTGCAGCTCCACTGAGGTTCTGGGCCCAGTTGGCACATGGATAGTCCAAAGACTTTAGTCTCTGGACACACACCTACAAACTCCAGCACCAAGTATAGGTTTAAATAGAAGGGACAGATGAGCCATGTGCAGGGAAGACATAATTGAGTCCAAGTCTTGTCACTCTCAGGAGCACAAACTCCAAAGTAGGGCCCACTGGCAAGGCACCAAACTCTGGAGCTATCTGCCCTGACCATAGGACCTGGGTGACTCCAGGGCCCTCAGGAGCCCTACTATTTGAGGTGGTATCCACTTTGGAAGTCTATGAGATCCTGCTGAGATGTGCATAAGTGTTACCTCTGGGAGGACGTCCCGACTGATTTTGAAGTCTCTTAGCCATATAAACTCATTTGTCTTTACCATTTCCCCCTTTTATTAGAGATCTTTTTTCCAGTTGCATTGCTAGTTGGAGCTTGGTAGCAATCTCTTGGTGCCAAGGAGGCTCATCCCCGGGAGTCATGTCCCACACTGGGATGAAGGTAATGCATTTATATGCTGAGTTTGGCTTGGAAAGAGGCCACAAGGAAGCTCCCAGGAGGCAACCCTTAGGCACCCCATAACAATAAGCCAAGTTTCAATTTCAAGAGCAAAGACTCATAAGCTTAGACATCAATATCAAGGGCCCTTCAGTGGATCATCGTCCTTTGCCAGTCACTGCCCCTACATTTGAGAACTGTTTCTGCTCCCTTATAGAATGTGGCAGAGGTCTCCAGGATGGGAATCCAGTATTCTCTCGTTTATTGTGTGCATCTCCACCCACTGTGACAATGCCCCAAGAACATTTGAACATTTTTATATACCTTATATTTATGCTCAAGTGGACTTCCTACCATGCATCCCCCATCCCTGACACCCCACACCAATGATCCTCCCCTGCCTCAGTTGTAACCCTTCTGTGATCCAAAGCCTCTTCAAAGATGAAGCCATTACAATAGCCGAATACAATTAATAGGAAAATGAAATAATAATGATAAGTATAAATATAAGAGATAAAATACTTAAAAATTAAAAAAAAAAACTAAAAATTAAATTAAATTAAAAGATTGGGATCTTAAAAAATGAAAAATAATAGAAAAAAAAATTTTTTTTGACATTTTGCCTTTCATCACTACAATAACTGATCTCCTGTCTGTACTGTGGCACCTTCCCCCACTCATTCCCCAGTGTCTCACTATTTTTCATTTTGTTTTCAAAGAAGTTTTAGGTCACAGAAAAGTCATACACAGAATACAGGAGATGCTCATATACCCAATATCTACCTCTTTCCTTCCTCCCCCTCTCCCATATCAATACCTTTTTATATGTGGATGGTACCTTTGTTATAACTGATATACAAATAGTGAACCATAGCTACTAAACATGGTCAATGGCTTTCACTATGGTTTACATTTTAGACCACACAGTTTTATAAATTTTGATGATATTTACCATGACCTGTATCCATCACTATCAGATCATGCAGAACAATTCCACTGAACACTAAATACCCCTTGTTCAATCTATTCTATTCCTCCATCCACATCCACCTGGGATGCACAGTGATCTCCTGGCTTGACTCGTTGGATGACAAGTTTCATAGTCACATGCAACAAGAATGAGCTCTTGACACACTGGTTTGTCCTTCCCTATTGGGAACTGACTTTGTTCTCAAGAGACTCCCGCCTGTTTATTTCCGATCTAATTGGTCCTCCAGAGAATGGGAGTCCACCTCCTTCCTGCTCATTATGTGGGTCTCCACCCACTGATACAACACATTATGACAGAATGATCACTCACACACTCCCTAGAAGCTGGCTCCAGGTGTTCCCTGTCCTAAATGCCCCCCTATCCAGCACCCTAAACCAGTGACCCTTCCTTGTCATACTGCCATAAGAGTGTCCTCAAATTTGTACTTTCAACCACATACCCACAAATCCTCAGTGTTCACCTGGTCCCTCCCCCAACCCTCCCCCCAGTACCCTGGACCATCTAACCAACCCTTCCGAATCTACCCACCTGTCAACCCTGCACCACCCAACCAATTAATATCACTACCCTCCTTCCTATCCCTTCAATATACAACTACACTCTTTCACCTTATCTTAGATTACATCCACATGGGTGATGGCTCACAACTTTCTTCTCTTTTTCTATTTCTTGTAAATCTATCTTCCAGACAATAGCTCTCTGAGACTGCTCAATTTCATTAATTCATATCAGTGATGTCACGTACTGTTCATTCTTCAATGCCTGGTTTGCATCACTCAACATAAGGTCCTCAAGATTCATCCATGTTATCCCATGTATTAGCACTTTATTCCTTCTTACAGCTGAGTAATATTCCATTGTATGTATGTACCACATTTTGTTTATCCATTCATCTGTTGATGGGCACCTGGATTGATTCTAACTTTTGGCAATAGTGAATAACGCTGCTATGAACATTGGTGTGCATATATTTGTTCATGTTTATGCTTTCAGTTCTTCTGAGTATATACCCAGAAGTGGAATTGCTGGATCATATGTAAGTTCTATAGTTAATTTTTTTAGGAACCATGAAACTGTCCTCCACAGTGGCTGGACCATTTTACATTCCCACAAGCAGTGGATGAGGGTTCCCATTCCTCCACATCCTCTCCAACACTTATAGTCTGCTGTTTTCTTGATAGCCGCCATTCTAATGGGTGTAAGATGGTATCTCATTGTAGTTTTGATTTGCATTTCCCTAATAGCTAGTCAAGTTGAGCATCTTTTCATGTGCTTTTTAGATGTTTGTATTTCTTCCATGGAGAAGTGTCTTTTCAGGTCACTTGCCCATTTTTTAAATGGGCTGTTTGTCTTTTTATTTTCAGGTGTAGGATTTCTTTATATCTGCAGGATATTAGGCCCCTGTCAGATATATGGTTGCCAAATATTTTCTCCCATTGCGTAGGAGGCCATTTTACTTCCTTGATAACACACTTTGAGGTGCAAAAATTTTTAATTTTGAGGAGATCCCATTTATTTAATTTCTTTTGTTGCTCATGCTTTAGGTATGAAATTCAGAAACCATTTCCTATTATAAGATCCTGTAGATGCTTCCCTACATTATCTTACAAGGTCTTCATGGTCTTGGTTCTTATATTAAGATCTTTGATCCATCTTGAGTTGTTTTTTGTATAAGGTGTGAGATGGTGTTCCTCTCTCATTCGTTTGGATATGGATATCCAGTTCTCCAAGCACTACTTCTTGAAGAGGCTATTCTTTCCCAACTTAGTGGGCTTGGTGGCCTTGTTGAATATCAGATGACTGTAATGTGAGGATCTATATCAAAACTCTCAATTCTGTTCCATTGGTCGGTATTTCTATCCTTGTGCCAATACCATGCAGTTTTGACCAGTGTAGCTTTATAGTATGTCTAAAGTCAGGTGGTGTGATACCTCCAACTTCATTTTTGTTTTTCAATATGTCTTTGGCGATTCAGGGCCTCTTACCTTCCAAATAAAATTTGTAGTTAGTTTTTCTAATTCATTAAAAAATGCTGTGATGATTTTTATTGGGACTGTATTAAATCTGTAGATTAGATTGGGTAGGATAGACATCTTAATGATGTTTAGTCTTCCTATCCATGAACAGGGAACATTCTTCCATTTATTTCAGTTTTCTTTAATTTCCTTTAACAGTGTTGTGTAGTTTTCTGTATATAAGTCCTTTGCATCTTTAGCTAAATTTATTCCTAGGTATTTGATTTTTGTAGTTACTATTGTAAATGGTATTTTTTTCTTGATTTCCTCCTCAGATTGCTCGTTATTGGTGTACAGAAATGCTACTGATTTTTGAGCATTGATCTTATAGCCTGCAACATTACTGAACTCCTTTATAAGTTCCAGAAGCTTTGTTGTAGATTTCTCAGGGCTTTCTATGCATAGGATCAGGTCATCTGTAAATTGTGAAATTTTTACTCCTTCCTTTAAAATTTGGGGGCTTTTTATATCTTTTTCTTACCTCAGTGCTCGAGCAAGTACTTCTAAGACAATGTTAAATAGTAGCGGTGATAGTGGACAACCTTGTCTTTTTCCTGACCTTAGCGGAAAAATTTTAGGATTTCATCATTGAAGATGATGTTAGCTGTGGGCTTTTCATATATACCTTTAACATGTTCTGAAAGTTTCCTTCTATTCCTATATTTTGCAGTGTTTTTATCAGGAAAGGATGATGTATATTGTCAAATGCTTTTCCTGCATCTATAGAGATGATCATGTGATTTTTTTTCTTTCAATCTGTTTATGTGTTGTATTACATTGATTGATTTTCCTATGTTGAACAATCCTTGCATATCTTGGATGAAACCCACTTGGTCATGGTGAATAATTCATTTGATGTGCTCTTGAATGCAATTAGCAAGTATTCTGTTGAGGATTTTATCATCTAGGTTCATTAGAGAAATTGTTCTGTAATTTTCCTTTCTTGTGGCTTGTTTGGCTTTGGTATTAGGGTAATGTTGGCATCATAGAATGAGTTAGGCATTATTCTTTCTACTTCTATTTTTGGAAGAGCTTAAGCAGGATTGGTGTTAGCTCTTTCTGGAATGTTTGGTAGAATTCAATTGTGAAGCCATCTGGTCCTGGGCTCTTCTTAGTTGGGAGGTTTTTGATGACTGAGTCTATCTCTTTGCTTGTAATTGGACTGTTGAGTTCATCAATTTCTTCTTTTATCAATGTAGGCTGCTTGTGAGTTTCCAGGAACTTGTCCATTTCCTCTAGATTATCATTCTTGTTGGCATATAATTTTTCAAAGTATCCTCTTATGATACATTTTTTTTCTGTGTGTCAGTTGTGATCTCCCCATCCTCATTTCTTATTTTGTGTATTTCCATCTGCTCTCTCCTTTTCTTTATTAGTCTGGCTAAGGGTTTGTCAATTTTATTGATATTCTTGAAGAACAAGCTCTTGATTTTGTTTATTTTTTCTAGTGCTTTATTTTATTTATTTATTTAATTAATTAATTTATTTTTTATTGTGGGTAAAAATCAAAATTTTCACAATACATACCAACATTTGCAAAATGATATATAAATATATATTCATATATGTGCATTTACTTATAAAAATGTTATTTTTGTATATATATAAATATATTTTAAGAGGTGCTTAGATACCCAAAATATTACACAGAACCCACTGGGATTCTTATGTTGCCCACCTACCACACCTCCCACCACATCCCACACAAACATCTCCTCTGCTCTAATAATTGTTATTTCCTTCTTTCTACTTCATTTGGGGTTAGTGTGTGGTTGCTTTTCCAGTTCCTCTAGGTGTGCAGTTAGGTCTTCAATTTTAGCTCTTTCTTCTTTTTTAAATATGTGTATTTATGGCTATGAATTTCCCTCTCAGTACAGCTTTAGCTGAATCCCATAGGTTTTTGATATGTTGTGTTGTCATTTTCATTTGTTTCAAGGTATTTACTGATTTCTTTTGAGATTTACTCCTTGACCCACTGTTTTTCTAAGAGTATGGTGTTTAACTTCCATATCTTGGTGCCTAATCTGGTTCTCTGGCCCTTAGTGATTTCCAATTTCATTCCATTGTGGTCGAATAAATTACTTTGAATAATCTCAATCTTTCTGAATTCATTGAGAGTTGTTCTGTGGCCTAGCATGTGGTCTATCTTGGAGTATGATCCATGTGCACTCGAGAAGAATGTAAATCCTACTGTATTAGGGTGTAGTGTTCTGTATATGTCTTTTAGGTTCAGGTCCTCTAATGTATTATTCAGAGTCTTTGTTTCTTTATTGATTCTCTGTCTAGATGTTCTATCTAATGGTGATAATGGTGTATTAAAGTCCCCCACTATAATTATAGAGGAATTTATTTCTCCACTTATTTTCTCCAGAGTTTGCCTCATGTATTTTGAGGCACCCCGATTAGGTGCATAAATGTTTATGATTGTTCTCTCTTCTTGAGAGATCACCCCTTTTACTAATATATAGTGTCCACCTTTATCTCTTAAAATAGTTTTGCATTTAAAATCTATTTTGTCTGATATTAGGATAGCTACTCTTGCCTGTTTTTGGCTATTGTTAGCTTGTAAAATTTTTTTCCAGCCATTCACTTTCAGCCTCCTTGAATCCCTGGTCAAAGGTGGGTTTCTTGTAGACAGCATATAGATGGATCATATGTCCTTATCCATTCTGCCTATCTGTGTCTCTTGATTGGTTAGTTTAATCCATTAATATTCAGTGTTTATACTCGCAACAAATTTCTTACATCAGCCATATTTTCTTTGGGTTAATGTATGTCATATGTTGTTTTTATTTCTCTTTTTGTCTTTTTAGTTGTTCTTACACTCTCCTCCAAATCTCTCTCCCCTGTTTTTTACTTTCAACTTGTAGAACTTCCTTTAGTATTTCTTAAAGTGCAGGTTTCTTATTGGCATACTCTCTTAATTTCTGTTTATCTGGGAATATTTTGAACTCTCCATCATTTTTGAATGCCAGTTTTGCTGGATAGAGAATTTGTGGCTGAAAATTTTTTTCTTTTACTACTTTGACTATGTCATACCACTGTCTTCTTGCCTCCATGGTTTCAGATGAGAAATCAGCACTTAATCTTATTATGCTACACTTATATGAGATGGTTCTCTTTTCTCTTGCTGCCTGGAGTATTTTGTCTTTGTCTTGAGCATATATTTTGACAAGAATATGTCTTCTTATCGGTCTGTTGACTTTATACTGTTTGGGGTGCGCTGTGCTTCCTGGACGTGTACATCCATTTCTCTCAATAGGGTTGGGAAATTTTCAGCCATTATTTCCTTCAACACTCTTTCTGTTTCCTTTCCCTTCTCTTCTCCTTCTGGGATGCCTATAATGCTTATGTTTGTGTTTTGTATTGTCAGTTAAATCCCTAAGTCCCTGCTGGATTTTTTCTATCTTTTTATCTATCTGTTCTAATATCTGTTTGATTTCAGCTGTATTGTCTTCCACATCACTAATTCTTTCTTCTGCCTGTTCAAATCTGCTGTTATGTGAATCCAGCGTCTTTTTGATTTCTTGCATTGTGCCATTGATCACCATCCTATCTGTTATCTTTTTGCGTATGTTTACAATTTCTTCAGTATGTTCTCCCAGTGTCTTCTTAATATCCTTAATCTCTTCCTTCATTTCATTAAGTTGGTCCATGATATTTCTTTGGAAAGCTTTGATTAGTTGTTTGAAGTTCTGCATATCTTCCTGGTTTTTAGTTTGTTCATTGCACTGTTCCTTGTCTTCCTGTTTCTCAGTGTGGTTTGTAATTTTTTGTTGCCTTCTAGTCATCATTTTATCTTGATAAATAGCTTCTCTCTCTGCTCTAGAGTTCTATTTAGCTGGTGGTTCTTTTTGTGTGTTAAATTTTCTCTTTGACACTTTGTTCTTCTTATTTTATTTCCTTGCTTCTTTCTATCTTCCCTTGAAGGCAAAAGATTAAAGCCAGAAGAATCAAAAGATGTGATAAAGGAAGAAGGATAATAGTAATATTGATAAAAGTTAGAAGAGGGGCCATATAAGACTTAGTAGATTGAATATTTAACTCATGTAGGCAGTGTAGAGTAATAGGGAAAAAAGTGGACTACCTACAATGGACTGGGAAGCCAAATGAGGAAAATATATATAATGATTTAGAAGGCCAGAATGATGAAGAGTGAGAGAAAGAGTAAAGAAAGGGCTGAAAGGAAGAAGTTAATAATAATAAAAAAGAAGAAAACAGAATAAATAGAATAGAAATTGACACCCTTGAATTTGTGGGCTAATGAAAAAGGTGGTATGTAAGAACCACAACAGAAAGCAGAAGATAGAAAGATGAAGAAAGGAAAAGAGATAGTGTTGGGAGACAAAATCAATATAGACAGAGACTGGGAAATCATGGGAGAAGAAGCACAGCAAACAAGAGACAAGCTAGTAGCATGCTTTCCTGAGCAATCCACCTCTCCATCCAGCTCCCTCCAGATTGATGTACCCAAGGTTCTCGCTCCATGCGTCCCCAGCACAGACCACTCAGGCAGGATCCTCTCCCCAATCAGCCATCCTCTGAGAGTGAGTTAGTGAGTGCCCTCCTAAACTGATGCCATTTGCCCCTATATATTTTTTTTCTTAACATTACATCAATAGTAACTTTCTTCCATTTCATGCATACGACCACCATCATTATTTTATACACATAAATACTTCTCTTTTTTTAATATTTTAATTTATTTAGCCAATCCTCATTTGCTGGATGTTCAGCTTGTTTATTGCATTTTGCTGTTACAAACATAGCTTAAGTGAATGCCTTCAGGCATACTTCTTTGAAAATTTATCTCCATATGATAGAATGCTAAATTAAAATTGTGATGCCAAAGAATATTCACATTTTTGACATTTGATACAAGTTGCAAGGAATCAAAAGGAAAACTGGGTTAAAAGATGTGGACAAGCATTTCACAAGGACCCTATTAGTAAAATGAACAAATATACCCATTCAGTTGGCAAACATATAAAACTCTGGCAGTACCAGGTGCTGGAGATGATCATTTAGATCTTTTACATGTTGCTCTTGAGAGTTTAAACTGGTGCAAACACTCTGTTAGATAATTTAGCTTTATATTCTAAATTTGAACATGTATACATGATGATTAAGCAATTCCACTCCCAAATATATACCTAAGAGAATCCTTGCCTATATACAGGAGGATAAATGTACAGAATTGTTCACAATAACAAAAATCTGGTAATATCCCAACTGCCCATCAATTGGATAATTGAATAATAAACTGTGGTATATCCTCCCAATGAAGTAGTAAAGAACAGTCAAAAAGGAACTATAGTGACATGCAACATAAGGATGGCAATAAAATATAATAATATAGTGTAACAGTACAGTGTAATAGTATGTGGAAAAAGTAAATCCCTGAAGTACAAAACAACTAACATTAACTCTCTCTATTTTTTTGTATTTCTCTATATGTCTCTTATGTATATATATATATAGTATAGTATGTGTGTGACAGTGTGTCTATCTAAATGTATGTACAAACAATAAATTATATAAATAGAAAACACTGGGATTATTAACATAGAAATCAGATGTGGGAAAGAAGGAAGATGAGATGAAAAAGAAAAATTTATGATGAAAGAATCCAACCATCAAGAATGTAAGAGTATCTGTTTCACTAAACTTTAGAGCACTCTAGAAATTATTATTATTTTTTAATATTGACCAGTCTGAGGGTTGAAATGGATCATTTACTATAGTTTTACTTGCCTTTGTTTGGCTAGTTTGCACATTTTTTCAAGTGTTCATTTGAGTAAGGGAGGAAGCTATTGATAATGAATTGAGCATTAATATGGGTCAAGGAATAGGCTGGAGCTTTGTATACATTATTGTCCCAAGAATTCTAGGAGGTGAGGTTGGTATTATTCTACTTGCCATTTTAATGATCAAGAAATTATAAGAGGTTGTCTAAAAGATCCAAAGTCAAATGGCTAATGTGGCTGAAGGAGTCTGCTTGACTCCAGAACCTGAGTCATTGGGCCATGCTGTCTCCGTGGCTTCATGTTTTTAACCCACATTTGCAATATTAGAGTAATGGAAACTGTTGCATGTGCAAATCTTATGGAAAGGCTATCATGTCATGAAAGGCCTAGGGAACAAAAATCAAGTGTTTTGTAATTGAAATAAAAGGATTAAAGCAGTTAAAAGGCATGAGGGGTGGCAGAAAGCAGTTTCATACTATTCTTTTCCAGTGGGCCTCTACATGTTTTGAAGGATTTAATAGCATGGAATCATTTGGAAATATGAAGGTATCTGAAAGTGATCCCACAGTAAGGAGTCAGTGACTTCTCTGACAAATGAGATCATCTGAAAAATGATTCAGAGAAACAATAACAACAAAAAATTGTGGGTTTTATTGCAAGAGAGAAAGAGCCATGCAATGCAGAACTAGGAAGATTATGAGAGTCCTGGGTGGTGATTGAGAATCACATGGAAATAGATATGGATTGTGAGTATATGCAAAATCCAACCAAAAGAGCAGCATCGGACAAGTTCAAAATATTTTAAAAGACAATCAAGGTGCATCTAATTCTGTAGCATTCCCGTGGTCTATGCTTCTGACTGTGTACTTTTCTCATTTTCTTGTTTCTTAAAAAACTCTTTACTCCCTTGCTTACCCTATGGCATGTCATTAAATTCTAAGCTAAGTGTGTAAAATTCTCTCTTCTGTTCTAATTCATGCTTAGCTTTCTGTTTAACTTTTCTTCACTCCCTTGCCTACCAAAAAAAAAAAAAAAAGATAAATCAAATTCAAAGTGATCCTTTAGCCATGATCACCATTGCACATGATTATACACACTCATACAAATGCATATATGCATATATATGACACTAGTTAGTTAGAATCACTCAGAGGAAATATTTGCAAAGCCTAACTTGCAACAAAATTCTATTAAGAATAGTAGAGGAGAATTGGATGACTTGAGAGAATGGATATAGTTTACCTATTGCAGTTTTAT
The DNA here is from genome assembly GCA_026826555.1 of Tolypeutes matacus. Classification (NCBI taxonomy): domain Eukaryota; kingdom Metazoa; phylum Chordata; class Mammalia; order Cingulata; family Chlamyphoridae; genus Tolypeutes; species Tolypeutes matacus. The sequence goes on from JAKSZT010054556.1 coordinate 527,116, forward strand.
TTGTTTTTCTGTACAATGGATATTTTAGATAGAGAGCTCCTTAGAGAGCCAAAAACCATTTACCTGCCACAGTATGACACACCTAATGTCTATTAGGAAACAATATAACAAGGTCTTAATGTGAGCATTTACATGACTCCTTTAGTGAGCAAAGGATTAGAGACATCCTATCATTTATTGTAACAAAACCTGTTCTGTGATTCTTTCATAGGAAATCGTTTTCAAAAGTTAGTCCATTACCCCCATTTCAAGACATGTTGATTCTACTGAATAAACCCAAAACAAAAAATAAACAAGAAAAACAAAACAAACAAAAAAAAACCAATAAGCTGATATAGAGCAAATAGCCTAATTTCATGACTTAAGCTTTAGATTCTCTTACGTTGGAATCAAATTATGTTTTGGGTTTTAACCTTAAGCAAGTTTCTTCATCTTTCATACTCCTGGGTTCCATGTCTCTAAAGGGCAATAACCGTTCCTGTCCATCTACCTTTAAAAGATGTGAGGATTACCAAGGGTAATGTACATAAAGCACAGGGCCTGGCTTGCAATGTGTGTTCAGAAAGACAATGGCTATGCTCCTGAGAAGAACATGGGGCTGGGGGCCAGCAACACAGAGAGCAAATGGAACTCTGTCACCAATCATTCTCTTTGATCTTAGGTGAATCCTTGAGCCCCTCCATCTATAAGGCAAGAGTTTTACTCAACCCCCTTCCAGAACACAAATTCTATGATCTATATGCTTACCTCTACCCAGTAAAAATAGCACATTGTTTTCCAGTTAACTGATGCAGCATCTCCTAGTCACCAGAAAACAGTCAATGGGAATAGCCAAAATTTCAAATAGAAAATAAGGGTTATTTAAGTGTCTGTAGCTTAGTTCTGAAGCTTTGCAGAGTTTTCACAAAATGAATTCCTTCACTGCTGCAGCTCTGCAGTGTGTAGAAATAGTGGCAGTGATAGCCACACTGAAATCTAGAATTCCATGGTGTTGTTCCATTCCAGGCCTTACTGTCTCCTAGGCCAACCTATACTTTTTTTTTTTAAACAATTTATTGAAGTTCATCATTCATACATGAACATGCATAAACTGTAAGTGTTCAGTAAACATTGTGATCTTACAAAACAAACATGCATAACATCATACAGGTCTCCCACCCCCCAACAAACACCCTGAATTGTTGTGAAACACTTGTTAACAAATCATGAAAGAGCATCGTCAAAGTATTACTACTAACTATAGTCCATATCTTCCTCCCCTATACATTTTTTAAGGATTTATATATTTATTTATTTACTTTTATCCATTTTTACCCCCACGCCCACCCCCGATTTTTGCAGTTTTTGTGTCCATTCACTGGGCAACTCTCTGTGTCCATTTCCTGCCCTCTCTTCTCACCGTTCTCCTTCTGTCTTCACTGGGATTTGATCCTTGGAATCCCCGATGTGGGAGAAAGGTGTCCTACCACCTGTACCATCTCAGTTCCTGTTTTTTTGGTGCGTCTCATTTTGGCTTTCCCTTGCATCACCCTCCTGCTACATCATCATCTTGCTGCATGGCTCATGGGGCCTGGTGGCTTACCTGCTCGTGGGGCCTAGTGGTGCACCCACGGACAGGGTCTGGTGGCTCACCTGCTTGTGGGGCCTGGCAGCTCACTAGCTCATGGGACCTGGTGGCACACCTTTGCATGGGGCCTGATGGCTCACCCACTTACAGGGACTGGCAGCACACCCATGCATGGGGCCTGGCAGCTCACCCACTCACGGGGCCTGGTGGTACACCTGCACACGGGGCTTGGTAGCCCACGTGCCTTCTATATTTTTCTTTTTTATATTTTCACAGGGAGGTCCTGGGGATTGAACCCAGGTCCCTCCATATGGGAGATGGACAACCAACCACCCGAGCCACTTCCGTCCCCCTGCTATATCTCCCAAGGTTGACCAAAGATACCCAAAGTTACAGTCTTTGTCCATACAGGATGGTCATATAATAAATCAGGCTTAATTTATCATCAGCATTCAAAAAATCAGACCTAGGGAGAAAAACTAAGTCTGGGGACACATGCATGGCTTCTAATATAGCGAATGTTTAGCCTACCCTGATTATCACAAAATCAGGACAGTGAGAATAATTGCATCAACCTATACTTTAAAGCAATTCAAAAGCCTCTTGTAGACAGTCAGTTAGAAACACAGAGGAGGAGTCCACAGAAGTCATCTTTTATGAATAATTAACAAAAGACATGATTATAAAAGGGAAAATTCAGTAATTTTGAATGTAAAAAAAAAAAAATCAGCAAGAACCAAAGTGTCTATTTGCCCTACCTTAGTTCTTCAGGTGACACCTTTGTGGTCAAGCCAGGTCTGTAGTTGTATCATTTAATGGATATTCACTGTTCTTTGCCTCTGAGAATTGTGTGTGTGGTGGGGGAGGGATTGGGAGGAATGGAAGGAAGCAGGGAAAGATTAATGGGAGCCATAGACTAATTATGTTTGTGAATCTTTTGACTTGAGTTTGAGGGGATATAAAGATGAAGAGGAAATGATCCTGATTTCCCAAAAGTGTTCATTTACAGTCATTGGAATTAAATTCAGCCTGATGACACTGAGGTCATTGGCTGGAAACCATACAAGCAGCCATTGAAGAGAGAGAATTTGACTCTTTGGGCTTTTAGGTATAGATCCTGGGACATATTGATTACTTATTACATTTTTTAAAAATAAATGATAGCAGTAGCTCAGAGGGTAGAAAAGAAGGGATTCTCTCCTAATCAGAGTCAAGCAGCATCTTTACTTTTCTGCCCTTTGTCAAACGAATAGACTCTGCTAGGTTTTCCCCTTCATACTACTGACCTGACAAGATCTGCCCGTGTTTAGGTGGGTGACAGAAGGGAGGCACCCCTCCCTCAGTTCTTGAGCTCCTGCCTATCCCCCTGCCTTATTTCTGCCTGACATTTCTCCTCTAGAAAAACTCTTAGAGACAGCAGGGATCTTTGATTGAGTCCTAGGAAAGATTTCAGGATAGCTAAAGGTCTAATGGTAGCAGAGCCAGTGGTGGAAAACATATTACCTGGAGAGAAAACCTTTTGATTTCTGTGATGCTAAGCCTGGGGTGAGCACTATAGCTTGTGGTTTCACAGGAAACAAAAACAAAAAAATGACATCAGCTGCAATAGAGAAATAGCTGAATGTGTCATCAACAAAATAAGAACCGACATATTCCATTCTTAGGCAAATATAATACTAAGAGTGATGAATGTGTGTTCCTAGGCAGTGGTAGCAAAGCAGTAGAAGGCTGTGCCTATCAGTCTTCACTCAATTAGATATTGAGTATCCATAGACTTGCAGAACACATGGATGATACAAAAGAAAATGAAACTGCAGTATTTTCAACATAAAAACATGAAAAAACCACCAAGCCTTAAGCATGTTTTCTATTACCAATACAGTGAAGAACTGTTGAGAAGATAGAAAAAAAGGGAGCAGCTGGAGTGATAGAAGAATTAAAGGGGGGAAGATTTCCTTGTTGACCTGAACTTAAATCTGTGTTTTAAAACAGAATTGAGATATGATGTTGCAGAGAGGAAACAAAAGAAAATATGTAGCATAATGATGAACAAGTGCAAAAGTGCAGAGGTAGGAATGACCAAATCATATTTAAAAAGTGAGAAGAAGTTTAACAATTTTACATGTACTAGAGAAGTCATGTTGAATTTTAATGAGATGTGAATATGTGATGGATAAATAGTACACATGCTTCTGAGAAGATTTTGAAAGAATAAATAGTGAATTCTAATGGTGTCAGATGAGTAGCTTCATAAATACCTGGCCTAAGAACTTTGTGCTAGAAGTTACATGTTGGAGCAGCATCTAAGATTGCTTTTGTAATCTGAGTTGGGTCGAAGGGGAAAAGTGAAGACTCAAACTTTGTGCAGAGGTTGCCGATTCAGGGATCAACTTAAAAAGAGAGCATTTGAGAATTTGGAGATTCATAATAATGTGTGCTTTTCTGTAGGATAGTTTTTGGTGACCTTTATTTTATTACTGTAGTAACATCAATTTAGCTACGGGGTGGGGGGAAAACCCAATAACCCTTAAACCACAATGTGCAGTTTGATGATAGGCTGTGGCATCATCCAAGATGATTTTCTGCCTGAGCACAGAGCAGACTTCATGAATTTGGCTCTAATCTAGGGCCTAGTATCTCGTGTAGGAATGGAAGCCAAGGCATTAGTGTGTCAGCATTCTAAAGAATTCTTTCAAAATACCACTTTTATCATTACATCCATAAAGCCTTTCTTATTCTCAAGCTTCTCTCTCCTTTTCTGCATTTCCCACCTATATAATTCTAGATTGGTCTCAGTAAAATAAATAATGTAAACTGATACTTATCATGACTTACTTTTATTTTACAGGTTTTTATTTGTTTCATGGATGGTTCATAACAAAATTAAATTACACTGTAAATTTGTTCTAGCCTGACTTTACTAAATTAATATCAATTATAATTTAATTATCTGGCTTACAAAAAGAATATAAAATGTGAAGCCTAACAGGGTAAGGGTCTTCCTATCTCACCACATATGTTTTTGTTTGTTTAAATTTTTTTTTAATCACCATATTTTTTCTTCATTAAAACCAATTTTTCACAGTTTAAGCTTTTCTTAGAGTATCCATAGAAAGCAAAACTATCTTTCATAGCTTTTCTTATTCTTTTTTAGTGAGAATGAGTTCTACTCTTAAAATTGTTCTTTTGTGCTAAAATCACTGGGCTGCTTCTATGAGGAAAAGAATGGCCATTTAAGCCAGCACATACAGGGTGTAGTATGCCATTTCAGAAATAGAAATAATTTTCTTTGTGTTGGGCTTCATATTACATATCTTAACTTTTGACTTATGATCTCAGTCATGTTGGAATGAAAAATGGATCTCTCTAAGGACTTCCATTATGTCAGATTGAAAAATCATCTCTCTTGACTGCTTGGGGCAACTGCATGTTCAAGGCCCCTTTGCCTCATTTCTCATAGTGTTCTGTGTAGCTATGCTGTCTTCCTGTTTTCAGGCCCATTTCCATTGCTGATGACAAAGCTCACATTCAGGGGTCAGACCAGTTACATGTGTATACCTTAATCTTCAAGCAAATGGCAATGATTTATTCATAGGTTTGATTATTTAAATATTCCCATTAACTAAAACTATCTACTCACTGAAATGTGTAATTTGTATAAATATGTAAGTGTAAAGTAGATTAATTTTCTAGACATACACACACACACTTAGTGGATTGGGATAAAGGTCACATAGGTATGTACCCCAGAAAAACATGTTCTTAAACTTAATCCATTCCTCTGGGTGTGAACTCTTATAAATAGGACCTTTTGGTGAAGTTACTTTAGTTAAGGTGTGGACCAGCTGGATTAGGAAGGGTCTTAATCCTATTGCTGAAGGCCTTTTAGGGAAGATCACAGACAGGGAACAGTCAGAAGCTAAAAGTCAGTGGAACCAAGAAGGGAAAAAAGAAGCCAGGAGAGGCTGCCATGTGCATTTTCATGTGACAGAAAGCCAAGGACCAAGGATCTCTGGCAGCCAGCCCCAGAATGCTTCAGTCTTCTGAGAGAAAGCATCACCTTGCTGACGCCATGATTTTGGACTTCTCCTAGCCTCAACATCATGAGCCAATAAAGTCCTGTTTAAGCCAATTCATGACACAGCATTTGCTTCAGCAGCCAGGAAACTAAAATGTGGGAAAGAAAAGATTTTCTCAAAGAACATATTGGCAATTTAAGAATTATTTCTGCTTGAGCTTTCTGCTTGGTGTAGTAGTTAATCTCAGACTTGAATGAGTAAACTGTTGACTTGTTCTTCAGAGAATTGCAGTGCCCTTCCTAGAAGACCTGGGGGGAAGGCAAATTCAATTACTAGAGCCTAGTTAGGCCCTCTTGAAACCATGGGAGAGAAGATTGTTCCCAATTACCTGACTTTCTGTATCCCCATCACCTTCCCAGTGTTCTTATTCTCCTACCTTTTTTAGCCTCTCACAGTAGACATGAGATGCAGGAAGACAGGGAGATGTGTGGGAGAAAATTTGCCTTCCTCTTCTCTCCCATTCATACTATCCAAGGCACCATGAATATAGCTTGTGCTTTATGGGCCCTGTCCTTGACTTAGGCCACTTGATGTCCTTATCCATCCTCTGAGGCTTTCATCAAATCTTCCTTTTCTCTGATAACTTCCTGATCACTCAAACCAAAAGCAATCTCTTCTTCTCCAGCCCTGTAATAGTACTTCCTTTGCTTTACTCATATGTCTCTGGAACAATTCTATTTGTAATACAGTTATTTGTCTGTAGATCCTGTTGATTTTTCTGAATTGTCAACCCCTTGAGAGCTTGTGAAACTTCATACCCTGTACAGCACCTACCTTAGAGCTTTTTAGTCATGACTCTTTGTTTTCACAATAGCTGTACATGAATGAATACATCAGGGAGGTCAGGAAGACAGTGATACATTGAGACTGTTAAACAGGAAAATTAACTACAATGTCCAGTGTGATGGAATGCTCATCAAAGTGTAATGATTCATTCTTGAATTTGAAATAATTCAAATTCAAGATTCTTTAGACTTGAGAAGAGTAGAACAAAGAAGGAAACTCCAACCTAAAAAACATAACTATCAATTTGACACTAAGTTTAATGGTAAACATGAAACTGAGTCCTATAAGCAAGGAAATTTTAAAATAATTCCCTGGGTTGTTTTTTTTTTTTTTTTTTTTTTTTTTTAGTTGTTCCCGTAGAACTAGTAAATTTCATTTTTGGTTTGTCTTTGGAGTTCATCCCATATGAATAGCTTAATATAATATATGGAAAAGTATTTGAAGCTTAGAGTTGCCAAGTAGCTTTGCCAGTGTCATTGGTTTAAATGAAGAACAGAAGACACATATAACAACCATTTTCCACCACACTTTTAGCTAAATAAATTTATGTTTTGTTCTGTGTGGCTATTATATGGGCAAGCTCAAATAAGCTACCAACAAAAGAAAATAAAAACCCACCTTCATGTATCATTTTACCATGACAAATAATTTTAATATAAAATATATTGGGGTTTATTTGCATCAGGGTCACCTGGTCATATGCAGGGAAGATATCCGTAGAAGGGACGCAAGAGTGAGGGAACATGGGTAAGGCAGCAGAGATTTCACTGGGTCTGTCATGGTTATTTTGCCTGGATACAGAAATTGCTTGCCCCTGAAGTTCATGGTAGTAAGAAGGAGAAAGAACTGAAAAAGAAAATCATGTCTTTATACATTTTATTCATTTATTGAGTCAAAAATTATTTTTTTGAGTGTCATTGAACAAAGTAGATAAAATCCCCAATTTCATTAAGTTTGCATTCATGGTGAGAAAGGCACAGGGAGCAAGAGGCAATAAATCATTACATATGTCAGGAGGTGGTAAGTACTGTGAAGACATCACATAAATAGCTGCAGGGTAAGGGTGTGTGATTTTAGAGAAGGTGGTTGGGGAAGGCTTATCTGATGAGATAACAGACATAATAGTATTCACAAACTTGTAGTTTTATTTCATACATGATTAGGAGAAATTATTTGTCTTAGGAAAGGAAGGATCACCCAAAATGAAAACCATTCATTGAGAGAAGATGGAAGCTCCCAGGTTCATAGTTTCATCTCCATCACTCACCTTGCCTTGGGGCACCTTGCATGTGGTGGCATATCTTGCAATGGGAAAGCAGCATATGGAAGCAGAAGGCAGATTTGTAGAGTGACATCTAAGTAACTTGTTCTGTCTGATTATTCTTAGCCAATATTTTCCCCCTCAAGACATGAAGAAGCCTATCAGAAGACAGCAGATTCGAGAATAGTACATTGTCATAGTTCAAACCTTTTAAATTATTAATTTAGAAACACTTAAAATCAAACATGACAAAAAGAAAAGTGCTTAATCAGTGGCCTCAGCATGTTTGTGTCCTCAGTGGAGTGAAAAAAATAACCCAACAAGCTCGTCCTTTCCCTTTCCTCTTCCCTTCCAACCACATAATTCTTTCTCTATCATGACACATCACACAGTCTTTTTTTTTTTTTTTTAATTTAATAAAACTCAAAGACAGGCTTTTATGCATATTCATGGATTCTTGATTAATAATTGATGAGAAGGCCAGGGGCAGGTGGTTGAGAATAAAAACATTTAGCAGGGAGCAGAATGGAAAAAGACCTTACACACTAGCCTCAGTCCTGAGCGGAACAGAAGGAGAAAGAAAAAGGAGGAAGAGGTGCAGGCAGAAGCAGTGCGGAATGTCATCAGTGCAGTGTAATTTCTTTGATTTACATATTTAATTGCTTCTTGTCTTTAGCAGTTGGGCTATAGGATTCTGACACACTTTCTGAGAAATTCATCTGAGGGTTGGAGAAACTGTGCTGTGTAGGAGGGAAAGCTGAGCCTAAGCCTGCTATTTGTCCTAGGGAGCTGGAGCAAGGTCATTGTCATTAGTTCTTTGGTTGTTGAGGGGCACTTCCAACAGATTGATTTCCAAGACCTGGTTCCCACAGAAAAGACTTTGTTGTGATAGTAAAGGAGAGGCCTGTATCTTGGAGACCATGCATCTCATGGTTGACTAAGGACGTGTTTACCCTAATGTCTTATTAAATCATAATTCCTTGCATTTATATGGCCATTTATGGTACAGAAAACACTTTCATTGAATCCTCAGAACAAGCCTGTGATGTAGCTATTATCATCTCCATTTTTCACATGAGGGAAAGGGTTAGAAAAGACTCTCTAATCTAACTTCAATATCTGCTGGAGAGACTGAGCAGTTCAGCCTTCTCAAGACACTACTCCACAACCCCTTTTGAGTGTAGGTGCTTTTAGGATTTTTCCCTCCTCTTTGTTTCAACCACTCTTTTTTTTCCCATTTACTAATACTTCTACTTCCTATAAACTGTTTCTCAAGCCTTCTGGAAAGGCTTGATTATCCTTCCAGCCTGGGCTGCTAATTCTTTTCTTAATCTGTTTTGCCCCTATTTCTGTCCCTCAGTGTCTAAATAATCCAGTCTTGCTTTCCAAATCTGGGAGGACATGGGTTTAATAAAAATATTTGGTCTCAGTGTGTGAAATGAACAGCAGTTCTCTCTGCTACTCAAATCAGCTTCAGTGCTCTGGAAATATATAATATGGCCTCAGCACTCCCAATGCATGAAGACATTAATGTCATGATGGCTGCATCAGTCCCAGAGAAGTCAAAATCTCTGCCCTGCATGCTGACTTCTATACCACGGGTGAAGGGCTGCTCCGCCTCAGCTGGAACCAAGTTTTATAGAAGGTGGATATGGATCATCAAATGAGATTTTTACAGTCCTGTAAAGTGTGAATCTCACTGTAGCCAGAGCTGAGTAATTGTCACAGAGAGGCAGTTTCAGACATGAAATAAAGAGCCAATCTGGGTATGTTCATGTGAAGCGCTAGCCAGGAGGAGACCGTTAGGAAGCTCCAGGGTGGCACAGGTGTGCAGAAATGCTCAGATGATGCCCAAAGGCATTTATTACATTATTCTACTTTGTATTGTTAATGACAATATTAAAACTCAGGCAGGTAGTTTGGTGGAAAATTTAGAAGAATCAAAATTGGCATTAATATTCACTTTCCTGTATCTAATCATTTTGTAAAAACACATACAGCCAAGCCATTCACTCAGATGCAGGCCCACATCCCAGTCTTCATTAAGCACAGATAAAACAACATGCCCCCAGGAAGAGTGCTCAGTGGCTATTTGCATTTTGGCATCACCATTCTCTTCCCTGCAGAGTATCTATTCTGCCAAGTTAACAATATAGCCCCCTGATGTTTGGTTTCTCTTAAAAGCAAGCCCATTCAGGGAAGCTGAGTGATGGAACCAAGGACAGATGCACACCTGTTTTTTGATGTCTTCCTCAGTGTTCCAGGAGAACACACACACACACGCATATATCTATACACACACATATATATATACTAGAATGAATGAATGAATGAATGATAAATTGAATAAAGATATAAATGAATTGTAAACTCCTTTACTGAAGTGATTTTTTAAAAACCAATTTGCAGAGGGGGCCAAGATGGCATTAGTGTAGGAGGGCACACACTGTAAGCTCCCAGAGCAAGGCGGATTGTGGACAGGGTCCTGCCCCGGGGTCTGTGCTGTATGCGCATGGAATGAGAAGCTTGGGACTTCTATCTGCACGGATCAACGGCATGGACGGAATGGTAGAGATTCATGAGTTTTAAGCCTGCTGGTGGTGGTTGGCACGGATGGCTGAGCCCCATGGTTAGGAAGAAAAACAATAAAATAAAACGGCCGACTGGAGCCGCGGGCAGGGCTTGGCAACCAGGAGTCAGGGCCTAGCGGGAGGGGGCACTCTCTGAGGGGGGGCTCTGGTAAAAGGGGGGGAGAGTTTTATTTTCTGGGGATTTGGCTGCCTGGAGCCCCTTGGACCTTGGGTGAACAGAACAGCTGGAGGGAATTGGCACCCGGCGGAGGGGAGGGGTGATTCTGTTCGGGGAAGGAGTTGATTTGCCTAGCTGCCCAGGGATAAGCCCCAGGCTGCTGCAGAGCCAGGAAGATGGGACACTCTCCAAAAGAGGGAGGGTTCTGTTGGAGGACAGGGAAGGGAATTTTTTTTTGCCATCGATCTGGCTGCCTGGACCGCCCCATAGCTTTTTTTTTTTTTTTTTTTTTTTAAAGATTTTTTATTTATTTATTCATTTATCCCCCCCTTGCTGCTTGTGCTCGCTGGGTCAGCTAACCACGCCGTGCGGGCAGGCTTGCCTTCACCAGGAGGCCCCGGGAACCGAACCCAGGGCCTCCCATATGGTAAACAGGAGCCCTACTGATTGAGGAGCAGATAAGCCAACCTGAAGCACCATCAAGCTGAGAGGAGAGGGGAATCCGCAGTCAAACTGATTTACATAGCAACCCGGTGACACTGGGGCTCGGCTCCAGAAGGGGCAGAGTCGGCCATCTTTAGCATGCTGCACTGACGAACATCAGAGCTACAGCTACCCTGGGAAGTCCAGGAAGTGGGATGTGCTTGATTAATTTCCACGGGGTCCCCTCTGTAAGTGGGTTGGTCTAGAGGAGAAATTGGTTTGGGTCCTGTATTTCGGAAAAAAAAAAAAAAAAAAAAAGTGAGAAGGTCACTTCAATAAATGAAAAATAAGTTCTTTCTAATTTAGTTTAATAGCTAAAAGCTGTTTCAGGACCTGCATATAGAACCCTGCAGGGAAATTGATTGATAAACACAAGCAGGCAGAGAGGATCCACGTGGGCCCTAGGGGAATCATTGACCCCCCTTAGCTCTGTTTGACTGCTTGCCTGTGTGGTTCTTTGGTTTTTCTCTGTTTATTTCTGGTCTCTTGCTTTTCTTTCCTCTTTCCTCCCCTCTTTCTTTGTTCTTTCATTTTTTAAAATTAGGTGCTGCTAGCTTGTCGCTTCTTTGCTGCGCTTCTTATTCAGTAATTCCCCACTCGCTGTCTATATTGATTTTGTATTCCAAACTATCGCTTATCCTTCCTTCATCTTTCTGCCTTCTGCTTTCAGTTGTGGCTCTTAAATACAACATTTTTTCATAGGCCAACAAATTAAGGGTGTCAATTTCTATTCCATCTATTTTGTTTTCTTCTTTTTTTTTATTAGTATTAACTTTTTCCTTTTAGTTCTTTCTTTACTATTTCTCTCCCTCCTCATAATTCTAGCCTTCTAAATCACTACATAAATATTCCTCCATTTGTTTTCCCAGCCCATTGTAGGAACTCCACTTTTTTTCCTATTACTCTACATTGCCTACACAAGTTAAATATTCATCTCATTAAGTTTTATTTGGCCCCTCTTCTAACTTTTATCAATATTACTATTATCCTTCTGCCTTCCTTATCTCTTTTGATTCCTCTGGCCCTAATCTTTTGCCTTCAACGGAACATAGAAAGAAGCAAGGAAATAAAATAAGAAGAAAAAGTGCCAAAGGGAAAAGTTAACTCACACGCAGAACCACCAGCTAAATAAAACTCTAGAGCATAGAGAAAAGCTATTCAGCTGAAAAAACCCATCAAGATAATATGATGACCAGAGGGCAACAAAAAAATACAATGATTCTGAGAAACAGGAAAACATGGATCAGTCCAATGAACAAATTAAAAACGAGGAAGTGATGCAGAATATCGAACAACTCATCAAAGCTATCCAAACAAATATCATGGACCAAATTAAAGAAGTGAAGAAAGAGATTAAGGATATAAATAAGACCCTGGGAGAACATACTGAAGAAATAGCAAACATGCCAAAAAAGATAATGGATATGATGGTGAACAATGGCACAATCCAAGAAATCAAAAAGACGCTGGATTCATATAGCAGCAGATTTGAACAGGCAGAGGAAAGAATTAGTGATATGGAAGACAATACATCTGAAATCAAACAGATAGTAGAACAGATAGAAAAAAAGATAGAAAAAATCCAGCATGGACTCAGGGAATTAACTGATAACACAAAACGCACAAACATTTGCATTATGAGCATCCCAGAATGAGAAGAGAAGGGAAAGGGAACAGAAGGAGTGTTCAAGGAAATAATGGCTGAAAACTTCCCAACACTATTGAGAGATGGATGTGCAGATCCAGAAAGCACAGCACACCCCAAATAGTATAAATCCTAACAGGCCAACTCCAAGACATATACTTGTCAAAATGTCCAATGCTCAAGACAAAGAGAAAATACTCAAGGCAGCAAGAGGAAAGAGAACCATCACTTACGAGGGAAGCACAATAAGATAAAGTGCTGATTTCTCAGCTGAAACCATGGAGGCAAGAAGACAGTGGTATGACATAGTCAAAATACTAAAAGAAAAAAACTTCCAGCCGCGAATTCTCTATCCAGCAAAATTGGCATTCAAAAATGATGGCGAGTTCAAAATATTCACAGATAAACAGAAATTAAGAGAGTATGTCAAGAAGAAACCAGCACTTCAAGAAATACTAAAGGAATCTCTACAAGTTGAAAGGAAAAAACAAGGGGGAGAGAGTTGGAGGAGAGTTTAAAAACAACTGAAAAGACAAAAAGAGAAACAAAACAACCTATGACATACATTAACTCAAACAAAAAATGACTGAAGTAAGAAATTCGTTGCGAGTAATAACACTGAATGTTAATGGATTAAATTCACCAATCAAGAGACACAGATTGGCATAATGGATAAGAAAATATGATCCATCTATATGCTGTCTACAAGAAACCCACCTTTGACCCAGGGATTCAAGGAGGCTGAAAGTGAATGGCTGGAAAATAATTTTACAAGCTAACAATAGCCAAAAAAGGGCAGGAGTAGCTATTCTAATATCAGACAAAATAGACTTTAAATGCAAAACTATTGTAAGAGACAAAGATGGACACTACATATTAGTAAAAGGAGTAATCTCTCAAGAAGAGAGAACAATCATCAACATTTACGCACCTAATCGGGGTGCCTCAAAATATGTGCAGCAAACTCTGGAAAAACTAAGAGGAGAAATAAATGCCTCTACAATTATAGCAGGGGACTTCAACACACTACTATCATCATTAGACAGAACATCTAGATGGAGAATCAATAAAGACACAAAGGCACTCAACAATACATTAGAAGACCTGGACTTAATAGACATATACAGAACACTAGACCCAAACACGGAAGGATTTACATTCTTCTCTAGTGCACATGGAACATACTCCAAAATAGACCATATGCTAGGCCACAGAGCAACTCTCAATGAATTCATAAAGATTGAGATTATACAAAGTAATTTCTCTGACCACAATGGAATGAAATTGGAAATCACTAAGGGCCAGAGAAACAGGTTAGGCACAAGGATATGGAAGTTAAACAACACACTCTTAGACAAACAGTGGGTCAAAGAGGAAATCTCAAAAGAAATCAGTAACCACCTTGAAAGTAATGAAACGACAACACAACTATCAAAACCTATGAGATGCAGCGAAAGCAGTCCTGAGAGGGAAGTTCATAGCCATAAATTCATATATTAAAAAAGAAGAAAGAGCTAAAATTGAAGACCTAACTGCACACTTGGAAGAATTGGAAAAACAACAACAAACTAAACCTAAAGGAAGTACAAAGAAGGAAATAACAAAGATTAGAACAGAACTTAATGAAATAGAGAATAAGAAAGCACTGGAAACAATAAACAAAACCAAAATCTGGTTCTTCGAGAATATCTATAAAATTGACAAACCCTTAGTCCGACTAACAAAGAAAAAGAGAGAACAGATGCAAATACATAAAATAAGGAATGAGCAAGGTGATATCACTACTGACCCAACAGAAATAAAGAGTATCATAAGAGGATACTTTGAAAAAGTATATGCCAACAAGAATGATAATTAGAGGAAATGGACAAGTTTCTAGAAACCCACAAACAGCCTACATTGATGAAAGAAGAAATAGATGAACTGAACAGTCCACTTACAAGTAAAGAGATACACTCAGTCTTCAAAAACCTCCCAACTAAGAAGAGCCCAGGACTAGATGGCTTCACAGCTGAATTCTACCAAACATTCCGGAGAGAGCTAACACCAATTCTACTTAAGCTCTTCCAAAAATAGAAGTAGAAGGAATATTGCCTAACTCATTCTATGATGCCAACATTACCCTAATACCAAAACCAAATAAAGATACCACAAGAAAGGAACATTACAGACCAATTTCTCTAATGAACCTAGATGCTAAAATCCTCAACAAAATACTTGCTAATCGCATTCAACAACGTATCAAAAGGATTATACACCATGACCAAGTGGGTTTCATCCCGGGTATGCAAGGATGGTTCAATATAAGAAAATCAATCAATGTAATACACCACATAAACAGAATGAAAGAAAAAAACCACATGATCATCTCTATAGATGCAGAAAAAGCATTCGACAAAATACAGCATTCTTTCCTCATAAAAACACTACAAAAGATAGGAATAGATGGAAACTTTCTGAATATGATAAAGGGTATATATGAAAAACCCAAAGCTAACATCATTTTCAACAGTGAAATCCTAAAAGACTTCCCTCTGAGATCGGGAACTAGACAAGGATGCCCACTATCACCACTCCTATTTAACATTGTCTTAGAAGTACTTGCTTGAGCACTGAGACAAGAAAAGGACGTAAAAGGCATCCAGATTGGAAAAGAAGAAGTAAAAATTTCGTTATTTGCAGATGACATGATCCTATAATAGAAAGCCCTGAGAAATCTACAACAAGGCTTCTAGAACTTATAAAGGAGTTCAGTAATGTTGCAGGCTATAAGATCAATGCTAAAAAATCAGTAGCATTTCTGTACACCAATAACGAGCAAACTGAGGAGGAAATCAGAAAAAAATACCATTTACAATAGTAAGTAAAAGAATCAAATACCTAGGAATAAATTTAACTAAAGATGTAAAGGACTTATATACAGAAAACTACACAACACTGTTAAAGGAAATCAAAGAAGACTTAAATAAATGGAAAAATATTCCCTGTTCATGGATAGGAAGACTAAACATCATCAAGATGTCTATCCTACCCAAACTAATCTACAGATTTAATGCAATCCCAATAAAAGTCAACACTGTATTTTTTAAGGAACTGGAAAAACTAACCACAAATATATTTGGAGAGGCAAGAGGCCCCGAATTGCCAAAGACATACTGAAAAAGAAAAATGAAGTTGGAGGTATCACACTACCTGACTTTAAAACAAACTACAAAGCTACAGTGATCAAAACTGCATGGTATTGGCACAAGGATAGACCGACTGACCAATGGATCCGAATTGAGAGTTCTGATATAGATCCTCGCATATACAGTCATCTGATATTTGACAAGGCCACGAAGCCCACTCAGTTGGGAGAGAATGGCCTCTTTAACAAGCGGTGCTTGGAGAACTGGATATCCATATCCAAAAGAATGAGAGAAGAATACCATCTCACACCTTATACAAAAATCTACTCAAGATGGATCAAAGATCTAAATATAAGAGCCAAAACCATAAAGACCTTGGAAGATAATGTAAGGAAGCATCTACAGGACCTTGTAATAGGAAATGGTTTCATGAACTTCACAGCCAAAGCATGGGCAGGAAGAAAAAAAATAGATAAATGGGATCTCCTCAAAATTAAAAACTTCTGCACCTCAAAGGGTGTTATTAAGAAAATAAAAAGGCAGCCTACCCAATGGGAGAAAATATTTGGCAACCATTTATCTGATAGGAGCCTAATATCCTGCATATATAAAGAAATCCTACACCTTGAAAATAAAAAGACAAACAACCCATTTAAAAAATGGGCAAGTGACCTGAAAAGACACTTCTCCAAGGAAGAAATACAAATGGCTAAAAAGCACATGAAAAAATGCTCAACGTCGCTTGCTATCAGGGAAATGCAAATCAAAACTACAATGAGATACCATCTTACACCCATCAGAATGGCAGCTATTAAAAAAACAGGAGACACTAAATGTTGGAGAGGATGTGGAGGAATAGGAACCCTCATCCACTGCTGGTGGGACTGCGGTATGGTCCAGCCACTGTGGAGGACAGTTTGGTGGTTCCTCAGAAAACTAGCAATAGATCTTCCATATGATCCAGCAATTCCACTGCTGGGTATATACTCAGAAGACCTGAAAGCAAAGACACAAACAGATATATGCACACCAATGTTCATAGCAGCATTGTTCACCATTGCCAAAAGTTGGAATCAGCCCCGGTGCCCATCAAGAGATGAATGGATAAGCAAAATGTGGTATATACATACAATGGAATACTACTCAGCTGTAAAAAGGAATAAAGTGCTAACACATGGAATAACGTGGATGAATCTTGAAGACCTTATGTTGAGTGAAGCAAGCCAGGCACTGAAGAATGAACAGTATATGACCTCACTGATCTGAACTGAGGAAAGTGAGCAGTCTCTGAGAACCATTGTCTGAAAGATAGGTTAACAAGGGAGAGAAAGAGAAGAGCAGGCTTTGAACCATCACCCATATGGACATGATCTATGGTAAAGGGATAGAGTATAGTTGCATATTGAAGGATAGGACAGATGGGTAGTGATATTACTGGGTTTGGTTGTGCAGCATTGTCAGGTGGGTAGATTAGAAAGGGCAGGTTCAAATACCCAGGGCATGTAACTATGAATCTTGACATACCATGAGTCAAGACAGGGGAGTATCATATGCCCCAGGGGGGTGGGGAGGAAGGAACACTTAAAATCTAATGGGGTAGTTAGTGGTCATGGGAAAGGTTTTTCATTACCTTACAGTAATGGACACAGGACATGGTAAATATCATCAAAACTTATTAAACTGTATTGTCTAAATTGTAAACTATATTGTAAATCATTGACAATGTTAGTTGCTATATTTTGCTATCTGTATAACAGTTATAACAATGCTAACATCCAAAAAAAGGGGGGGGGTTAATATGGGGCGGGGAAGGGGGGTTGGTTTGGTATCTGGGAGTCTCTGGTATTCCGTGTGTGACTTTGTTGTGACCTAAAACTTCTTTGAAAATTAAATGAAAAATTGGGAGATATTGTGGATTGAGAGGGGGAAGGTGTCATGGTACACCAGACATCCAATAACACAGTGATAAAAGGACAAAAAGAATATATACATATATATATATATTTTTTTTTAAGGCATTTCTTTTACTTTTTTTTTTCCATTTTTTTGAAAGTCCCAATCCTCTAATTATATTTTGTTTTGTTTTATGTTTGTTTGTTTGTGTTTTTGTTTTTTTTTTCCCTGAGTTTCCTTATGTTTGTCTCTTGCATGTAAGCTTATCGTTCTTTCTTTTTCCTATTACGTGTATTTCATTATTATACAGGCTACATGTTCATGGAAGATTTAGATCACAGAAGGGTTACAATGGGTACTGCAGGGGATTATTGGTGGGGGGTGTCTGGGAGGGGGTATTCATGGGAGTAAGTTCATCTGAATATACATGAAAGATATACAAAATTTTTCAAAATATCTAAGGATGGGGCATGGTCACGGTGGGTGGACAATCACTCAATAAATGAGGGAATATGAATTTCTAGCCTGGAGAGCTCTGCCACATTCTCCAAGGGAGCAGCAACAGTCCTCTGAGTGCAGGGACAGTGTCTGTCAAAAGAGGATGGCCCACTGATGAGTTCTTGTTATTGATGACTACCCTTGTGAGTCTTTGCTCTTGTAACTGAAACTCAGCTTACTATTATGGGGTGCCTAAGGGTTGCCACCTGAGAGCCTCCTTGTTGCTCAAATGTGGCCTCTCTCTAAGCCAAACTCAGCATATGAATGCATTACCTTCCCCCCAACATGGGACATGACTCCTGGGGATGAGCCTCCCTGGCAACGAGGGATTAATACCAAGTGCCAACTGGCAACACAACTGGAAAAAGATCTTGAATAAAAGGGGGAAAAGGTAAAGACAAATGAGTTCAAGTGGCTAAGAGACTTCAAAGAGAGTCGGGAGGTCATCCCAGAGGTAACGCTTATGCACACCTTAGTAGGAGCTCATAGAACATCAAAGTGCATATCACCCCACACAGAGGGGTTCCGGAGAGCTCTGGAGACACCCCTGTCCTATATAAGGGGGGATATCCGCAGAGACTGACGCCTTATCAGTCGGCTTTATTTTGGAATCTGTGCTCCCTCCTGAGAGTGACAGAATTGGACTCAAATAAGTCCTCCTTGCACATGTTTCATCAGTCCCTTCTATTCAAACCTATATGTGATGCTGGAATTTTTAGGTATACTTCCAGAGACTGGAGCCTCTGGCCTACCTATGTGCCAGGTGTGCGTGGAATCTCGGTGGAGCTGCAACTCCTACCCTACAGCTCAATGGACTCATCCAAGTTACCTGGCGAGGAGACAACAATGGGCAGCGGCCATCCCAGGGAATGGAGAGGGCCTGCATCTGCAGGCAGGATCATCCCACCCACCGTATCCATGGGATATAAGCCCTCTCTCACTTGGAGGTGGAGTGGACATCACCATCCCAGTCCCCTCAGCATTGGGGGAAGAACTATGGACTAGAGTGGACTTGATGGTATTCTGTTGTATACATATGGTGATTCTAGCAATGGAAGAAATTATAACAGTGAGGTGGAGCCGGTGGCCACTGCACACTTTCGGGGCAGGGAGAGCATGTGCAGTTGAAATACAGGGGCCTTATCGGGACTTGGAAGTTGTCCTGAGTGCTCTTGTGGCAACGGATGTAGGCCATTTTAAATCAGCACACACCATTCAGAACTGTGTGGAAGATAGTGTGGTCTACGATGTGAACTGTGGTCTATGGTTGATGGCAAGGCCCCAGGATGTGTAAGTCCCTTGAGTGTGATGGGCCACACTTGTGTGAGACGTTTGTGTGGGATGTGATGGGAGGTGTGGGAGGTGGGGAACATGGGAATCCGTGTAGGTTCCGTGTAATATTTAGATAATCTAAGCACCTCTTAAAAAAATTTATATATATATATATAAATAACATTTTTGTAAGCAAATACATGTATATGCATATATATTTATATATCATTTTACAAATATTCGTATGTATTGTGAAAATTTTGATTTTTACCCACAATAAAAAATAAAAAATAAAAATACTAATTTGCATAACTCTCTGTTGGATAAATGCCAACCAGAGCAGCATCCAAAGAATAGTGCCTAGGCTTCCTGCTCTCTCTTTCCAACCAGAATGCCTGAGTTGGACCAGTGATCTGTTAACTGAATATCCAGAGAAACACCAAGTCAGAATAATTTTATTTCTCACATATGATTAATCAATAATTTTTTTTAATGAAGCAAATAGGAAGTTTGAAGTTAAAACAAATATTTTTTACCTTTCACTAAAAAAGGACATTTCTTTTTTAAAAAATTGGACCTGATGAGGAAAAAGAGAAAGGGAGATGATTAGCTTTCAGAGGCAGGGAAAGAGTCATCATCTCACAGGCTGTTATTCAAAAAACTCAATTCATTTCAATGTAATAATTTAGCTCATCCTCGGTTTGTGCCTGCAAAGACGTTTTTGGTGTGAAACAAAGAAATGGAAAGGAAGACTACCAGAGGATTAAAGAAAGGGTGAGTGTTTTCATTTTCCAGCTGCTAAAATAAATACTGCAATGGGCTGGCTTTAACAACAGAGATTTATTAGCTAACGGTAATAAAGAGAGAAGTTCATAGTTGAGGTAAAGGGACATTTTCTCCTAGAAGACTGCTGTGTTCTGAGACTGACTGTTGGGCATCCTTGGTCCTTGACTTTTCTGTCATGTGGCAAAGCACGTAACAGCATCTTCTCCTTTCTCTTCTGGTTCTGATGACTGCCAGCTCCTGGCTGCTCCCATAGCTTCTTTCTCTGCACCCTTCTCTATAAGGCCTGTCCTGATTCAGTAGGGTCACACCTTTACTGAAGAAACTTGTCAAAGTGTTTTTACAATGGGTTCACACCCACAAGAATAGATTAAGGACATGCTTTTCTGGGGTAGATAACTCTAAATCACCACAGTGAGCAAGAGTAAAGTTCAGTTTTAAAGTTGAAAACAAAAACAGGAGAAAAATGTATCAACAAACTGGAAGCACTGTTCTTGTCTAAAAGAGAAAGAAGGAAAATGTATAGAAAAAATAATGTAAAAGTTAACAACCTTTTTATTATAGAAACACTAGGAGGAGTGAAGATGAATGTGGTAAAGAGTGAGCAGAGACATGGGGAGGGCAGGTAAGTAGGGAAAAGTAGAAGTACAAAAAAATAATAATTTAATAGTGCCTACAATGGGTAAAGTACCAGTCTAATAGTCCTATTAGGTGGGTTCTATTATTACTTCTATTTTATAGGTGAGGAAACTGAGGCAAATGGAATTAACCAGCTTGCCCAAGATCATAGGTTAGAGTAAAAGTTGGGGTTCAAACTCAAAGAATCTTACTTCAGAGACTGTGGTCTGAAGTAGGTTACTACACGGCCTCTCATAATTCCAGAAGGGAAATTGGAGAGAAGGGCAGAGAAAGGAAAAGCTGAGGACTAGATTATGCTTGGTATCAGGCCTGAAATGTGTTCCATCAGCCCTCAGCTTCCTTGTAGCAGAGATAAATGGAGAAAGATTTGATGAGGCAGAGCATGAACTTTGTGTGCTCATCTATGGGGAGGAGAGGGGTCCAGGAGGAAGAGCCAGATGGGAAACTGTAATGTGCCCATATTAATAGATGTCCTCATTAGATGCCATATTTACAGGAGTCCAGGGCAAGTGCCTTTCAACCACTGCCAGGATCAGACAAGGTCTAGAGATGAAGGTAACTGTAGTAGATTGAATTATGTATTCCAGCAAAGGCATGTTCTTAATCTTAATCCACATTCCTTTGAGTGTGAACTCCCATGTAAATAGGACCTTTTGAAGATGTTATTTTTTGTTAAGTGTGGCCAACTGAATCAGGGTGGGTCTTAATGTATATTAATGGGATCCTTTATAAGCAGAACAAATTCAGACACAGTCAGAGAAAGCCACAGAGAGGAGCCAGGAGTGGGAAGTCAGTGGAAACTGTAGGAGAGATACAAGGAGACAGAAAGAGCACCATGTGACAGGAGGAAGAAATGCAAGCCAGGGAACCCCAAGAATTACAGCAAGCCAGCCCCAGAAAACTATAGATTTTGGGGACAAAGCATAGTCTTGCCAGTGCCTTGATTTTGGACTTCTAGCCTTCACAAACCAACCCATTGTGTGGTATTTCTCATAGCAGCCTAGCAAACTAAGATGGTGACACTTACCTAGAATGCCATGAAAGCAGTAGAGCAGATTCAAAGGGAGTGGAATTACAGAAACTTCCTCCACTGAGTAAGAGGAATAACTTATATGTCAAAAGCAGCCTCAATACTTTCTGTGAGTCTATCCCCAAATATGTAAAATAACAAGCCCCTCCTATCCATTACCTACCTTCATTCTGCATCGTTCTCAAGTGGATCACTGCTGTATGTTTTCTCTCCTAATTACATATTCTCCCATGTTTTTCTACTCATTGCTTTCCATTAAATGCCCTTATCAGGCTTTCTCATGAATGTCTACTTCCTGACCACAGCCTCCTCTGCTTTCTTTGCTAATATTGCACTTGGTCACAATTGCCAATAGACTGGTCCTATATGAATGGACAGTTGATGGTCAACTCAGAATTGTTAAACAATTGTTGAGGCTGAAACTTTCATATCATCTGTGAATTAATATTGACAGCACTGAGCTTAAATACCCTTAAAATGTGAACTGCACAGATATGGACTGTTTTAAGGACTTTTGCTCTTTGTACTTTTATATATGCAGAGACACATACACACATATTAACCCTCCAGAAATTAAACATTTTTTCATAATTGGAATTTTATATAGGCCGAAACAGAGAAAAATCTTAGCAGAATAATATTTGATTTGTATAACTATTATCAGTGGCAAATAATGACCTACTTAATTATGATTCTGGATTGCCTCCTCCCCACCCCTGCAACCAGGAAAAAAATATCATCTGTGGAACACAGTACTAAACTTTTATGATGTTGATAATAGTATATAATTTATTAAGCACCTGGAAGCTACAGAATACAGTGCTGGTGCTGGGTGTCATGGAATTTAGAACGTTATGTCAAGGAGCTTAAGCTACAAAAGAAAATGGATTATATTGTAAAACAAAAATGGAAGACTTTAGATTGGCATCCTAATTCTAGATCTCCTCGGTAGGCAGATTTATTTCCATCATGGCCACATGGAGATGAATGGGATCTGCATATGGCTTCTCCAGAAGGAGGCGATTCCAAGTTGGGTTTGCTTTGTGATAGAGACAGTGCTTTCCTGGACACTGTCCTAGTGGCTGTGCTCAGCATATACTCATGTAAGGGGTAAGAGATACTGAGAAACAGAGGGGAGCCTAATTTTATCCATCCCAAGTTTTAATTGGATGTGAGATTTTGTTTTATTTTTCCTAATTATACAGTATATAGTTTGGTAAAAAAAATCTTTGTCTTGCCATTAACAGGACTCATAATTCCCTAGGAAATCTACCCTAAATAGAAGCAAGTGGAGATTTGTTTCTACATTTTGTATATTGTCTAGCCCAAGTTTCCAGGGAATCTCAAGGTACTATTTTAATGTTTGCAGAGTAGTTTATAAATAAATCTAGATAACTTTTGCAGCCATCAATACTTTTCTAAATTAGGGATGATTTTTGACTATACTTAAAATTCTCATTTCTGAATAATTTCTCTTCAACCTTTCATCCATAAACCATAATGTTTTGCCTCAATTTTAGCTGTTGACCCACCTAAACTATTAACATACAACCCATGACAGTTTCTGCAAGATGCTCTAATCTTCTCCTCCCCTTGAGGATGTTCATTTCTACTTTTGAAATAAGATACATTCCTATTAAAAAACAGGTTCAGGTTTCAAAAACCTTTTACTGAGACATTGTTTAGCAAATACCAAGCTTCAATCTTTCTACAGTTGTTTTGTGCCTATTACCAGACCCCTTGGCCAGGTCCTTCCTCTATCTGCTCAGTAGAAGATTTGGTGTTTAAGGGAGAATAAAACGTAGTTGTTGAGAGTGCTGGTATTAGAGTTGAGAAAAATTCTAGCTCTGCTGCTTTCTAGTTCTATGACTTAACTAACTTTGGTAAACCTCAGTTTCCCCATCAGGATAATTGTGAGGACTAAAGGAGACAATGCATGTAAAAACACTTAATGACTTGCCTGCGACACAGAAAGAACTCAGTAAATATTGTTATTAGTATTACCATTTGCTCCCCAGGCTTTTGCTCCTTGTTGCATAAACTTCTGCACTCTAGTGTACATTTAACCAATATTTCTTGAACACCTACTATGTGACAAGCCCTTGACAAACTCTGGACTGGATATATTTGTACTTTCTAATATTTATAAAACAATAATATGGACACTTTTACTTTCCTTTTGATAAAATCTAATGTAAAATTTTCCTCTCATTCTTGAAAGCCTTCAGAGAAGACCTCAGCAAATGCCTGGGCAACTTACTTAGAAATTTAGTCTGAATGCTCTTCCCCAAGGTCATTGTCTTGGTATTTAACAAAGGAATAAGATATTTAAACCAAAATCTGTGTTTTTCTCTCCTGTTTATTAAAATTAAAAGGGAGTCGAATATGGGGCTAATCATTGAATGCTAATGCACCCCTAACTCACAGCAATGAACTCAGCTCTGTAATTATGTTAAGTGAATAAGAAACTATTTCTGTAAACATGGTAATTGGCTAAAATTTTGAGGTCAAAGCCAATTCACTAAGAAATTGTTGAACTATCAAATTGTTGTCAGACAAATATTTTAGTGGCACATAAAAATTCATCTCTGGTAAATATTTTATTAATATATGTTATAGTTTGCATGTGACAATATTATATACAAATATGTACCTGTCAAAATACCTGACAGTAAGTATTAACATATTTGAATATCTGCAAGTTAGAATTGCCAAAAACCAGTAACAGCAGCTGCTTTAAACATCAAAGTGTAGAATATTAAAGAAGTTATCATGGATCTTTCTGTGCCGCCACAATGGTGCGCATGAATGTCCTGGCTGATGCTCTGAAGAGCATCAACAATGCGGAGAAGAGAGGCAAACGCCAGGTTCTTATCAGGCCGTGCTCCAAAGTCATCGTCAGGTTTCTAACTGTGATGATGAAGCATGGTTACATTGGCGAATTTGAAATCATTGATGATCACAGAGCTGGGAAAATTGTTGTGAACCTCACAGGGAGGTTAAACAAGTGTGGGGTGATTAGT
The DNA here is from genome assembly GCA_026826555.1 of Tolypeutes matacus. Classification (NCBI taxonomy): domain Eukaryota; kingdom Metazoa; phylum Chordata; class Mammalia; order Cingulata; family Chlamyphoridae; genus Tolypeutes; species Tolypeutes matacus. The sequence goes on from JAKSZT010054556.1 coordinate 551,951, forward strand.
CCCAGATTTGATGTGCAACTCAAAGATCTAGAAAAATGGCAGAATAATCTGCTCCCATCCCGTCAGTTTGGTTTCATTGTATTGACGACCTCAGCTGGCATCATGGACCACGAGGAAGCAAGGCGAAAACACACAGGAGGAAAAATCCTGGGATTCTTTTTCTAGGGATGTAAAACATACATGCAAATAAAATGCCTCCATGGGAAAAAAAAAAAAAAAGAAGTTATCATGGGAAATAGGACAATAATGTTACCCACCTTAAAAGCTATTTGAAGATTGTTGGGATGAGCTTAATTTAAGAAATGGCAAATAAGAAAAGAGAGCTATAATAATAAATCTAGGAGGCTTGAGAATAAGAAGCAAGACACCAATTATTAATATCTGGTGAGTAAATACTTTAAAGAGTAGATCTTGTTATAAAGAAGGGGGAAAAAAAAAAGAAAAGAAAAAAGGCCAAGTGTAAATTTCTTCTGGTTGTGATGAAAATATGAATGACAAAAGGAAACAATCTTGTCAAACCAGTCTAAATACACTGGATATTTCCTTTTGAAAGGAATTATTATAGAAACAGATATGAGAGATAGTTTGCTTCTCATTTTAGAATTACTTAGACTGTCACAAGTTTCTAGTTTTTAAAATAATTTATTTTAATTTAAATATGAACATGAAAATAAAAGTTGATTGAGACAAAATGGACAGAGCTTGAAAGGAGGGCCTGGAAGTGTGACATGGGGTTACTTGCAGTATTGTTAGATGATTTTCCTGTTGATGATTTATGTGGTGCAGGCCAAGCGGTGCACCCTGATTTAGAGGTTTTCCATCTATGTTAGAGAAAAACAACTGCAGCATAAAATGTATCTGCTGATAAGATGTCAACTTGTAAAAATGCAAAGTTCATTGGCATTTATGCCTCTGGGTTATGGGGGAAGAAGGAAAAACTGAAGAAGGAGAGAAAGACTTGGCTGGAAGGTGAAGGAGGTCAGAGGAGTGGGAAGAGATGTGAGCGGCTCAGACAAGCTCCACTCCTCACAGCAAAGCAGCATCTCTGTACCCCTTGTTCACTGGTTTCCTAGCTTTGGAGAGAATATACTGGAAAATTCATATGCAGTGAACAAAATCACTGATACCCTGAAAACTATAAGACAGTGTTTGCCTGCCATGGGGAATTATAAGTGCACATTAAAATGTTTACATGAGAAAACAATGAGAGAAGATTTGCTGCTTTTCAGAGGTGCCACTCTCATGTTAGCAAATCAACCCAAAATAATCACTAATAGAGTCAACACAGCACAATACTCATCTATAATATTTATGGGACATTTATTGTGGGCCTGGCACTGAGTGAACTATGTTCTATGACTTCTTCAATCTCCACAAAAAGCTCTGACAGAGATACTGTGATTCTCATTGCTTTGCGTATGAAGAAATGATGCATAGAGAGGTTGAGGGATTTTTCCCATTGAGCTATATTTGAATCCTGGTGGTTTCAAGCCAAAGACAACCCTCTTAAACCTTGTTCTCTGATATATGGGGGTCAGTATGCAGGCCTGCCTAGGTCTGTTCTCCCAGCATCACCTCCATCTCATGAAGCATTATTTCTCCTTGTCCTTGGGGCCTAGTTCCCCTTTCCCATCACAAAGGCAAAGAAACATGAAATGTGTCATTCAGGGACATTCACTAAGCCCGTGTGGAAACAATACAGGTAGAAACATATGGGGCTTCTCGGGCATGGGGAAATCAAAGACAGGATTGTGCTCAGACCACCTCACAAAGGAATTACTTATTTCAAAAGTAGTAATAGTCAAATTACATATCTATATGATTGTCTTTCCTATAGTAATTATTTCTTTTTTTACCACTATACCACCAGTGTTTAATACAATGAATGGCATTGTGTAAATATGATAAATATTTATTGAACTAGACTAAAAAGGACCAAATAAAAAAGTCCTATATTTAGCAAAAAGACTTAAGCAATGGGTACTAAGGAATAGGCTTGTTTGGGGTATCTTTTTGAAAAAAGCTTATGGGGATTATCTGGAAAATAGATTAAGAAATTATATAAAAGAAAAAGAGATTTAAATGTTAAAAGGACAAATTGGTAATGTTTATGAGGATGTTGAAAATTATACTCTCTCAACAATCTTTGAATTGACGAGGACATATCCTAGAGAGCCTGGGAGACATCTGGAGATATGAGTCTGAAAAGAAGAAAAGACTACATTTTTCGTGTGATGTGGCACGCAAAAGGCTAATGTTATTTTTGGATGCACTCTACTTGGAACCATTTCATCAAGGAATAAAAGGGTGACAGCTCCACTCCCAATGACATCCATGGGACCTATTCTAGAATGCTCCTTTTGGTGTGAGCTGTCTGGCTACCAAAAATAAGTAGACAGATTGGAAGGAATCCAAAGAAGAGTTTCATAATTGATTAGGGAAGAAGCTGATGTGGGGAACGTTTGAAAGAATTATATCTACACAGCTTGGCTAAGGAAGATACATGTTTAAAAGCCATGAACACTTAATGGAAGAAATAATTTATTCAGATACAAAAGATGCAGGTAGAGCTGTACAGTGAAACAAGTTTTGAAAAAAGAATCTATGTTACGGAGTAGGTAGAAATTGGGTAGTGGTTAATGACATCCATCCTTTGGATAGAGTAATTTGGTGATAACATTGATTTGGAAGTGGTGGATGCCCTGAATTAAAGTGCTGAAACATATTTTCCAAGGAGAGGGATGGGAAGCAAGATAGGAGGTGAAAGGGTTTGGTGTCATTTTAGATACCTTCCAACTCAAATCCCTCACATTTCATGTTGCAGTTGATATGTAACATAGCATGTGCAACATTTAATTCACTTAAAAAATTTTTTTAAAGATACTTAGATTACATAAATGTTGCACAAAAATTATAGGGATTCCCATACGCCCCACCTCCTACACGTCCCACAACCTCCCACATAAACATCCTTCATTAGTGTGGCACATTAATTGCAATTGATAAACACATCCTGGGGCTTTTCCATTAAGCATGGACCATAGTTCACACTGTATTCTACACTCTCTTCCACACAGTTCTGCATATTTATTATGGTATAATATGGACTTTATCTGTCATTGTACTGTCACTCAGGACAATTCCCAAGTCCCAAAAAAGCCCCTGTATTTCACTTTTAAGTTTTTTTTTCCCCTGGGGTATTAAAATATCTGGCCCCTTCCCCTTCCTTTGAATACAGTTTGGGAAAAAAGAAACAAAAAAAGGTTGAAAGCTGTGTCACCTATGCAGGTATTCATAAATACTAACTGAAATATTCACTCTATTTAAATAGTTATAAAAATAACTGTGGCACCCAAATATCAAAAAGATTCAAAATAACTGGTTGAGAAATCATTACTATTAAGACCTTGTGATAGCATTTATGGTAAATACATGTCCATGGTGTTGTATAGGTATCTTGCAAAGAACCTTTTCATGTATTTCATAACTATGAATTCAGGGCACCCAAATCGTTTTGTTAGATGGTCCTTTCCAGTTGCTTATATTGTGCCCCCATCTTAGAATACTGAGAACTCTAAGAAAAGTAAGCATTCCATTTCAGTAAGAGACACATATGACCTAAAGGTATAGGTGAAGAAAAAAAAATCAACAAAATGGCAGTCAAATAGGAGAGTCAGAGAATGGTTTAAATGAGGATGTCCACAACCAGTTTTACATGTTAAAGACAGTAATGTTCTTATACTCTTTTACATATCTATCTTTGACACTTTATTATAGACCATAAAGCAATTATGACCTGTATTCTAGAAAAGCTTTAAGAATACCTTTCTTTAAATACTCAAGTTCAGAAAATTGCAATTCTTATCAGAGAATTGCCATTTGGAATAAAAATGTGTCAGTCCTTTGTTTGCATTCTGAGCATACAATCAAATTGCCATTTTCTCCCATCTTTTTTACTGAAACAAAGTTTCTGTGTATATTATCATTACTAACCTCCACTAGAAAATTTAGAATCCAAGAAAGGCACTGACTCATCTAAGAAATCGGGTTCTACCAGCAGAGCCTCAGAACGGTTATTTTGATTAAAAAGGGGACATGGGGGCTGAGTATCCAGTTTTGTTCATCAGGTTTAAAACTGAAGCTTTTCCTCTTTCCTTCCCTACAAACAGTCCTTCTGCCACATCTCCCAGAGATTAAGTTAGAATCTCTCCAGCCCTCACAAGAAACAAGATTACCTTTGCAATGGGGTGTGGACAGGCCATGATGTGCCTTCCGCATGCTCAGAAAATACAATGTCAGGAGACTGTGAGAAGAATAGAAAACGCTGTTAATGCTGATCCTTTGTTTTATTACCACCTGTCCTTCTAGGACAATAGCACTCTAGCGCCTGCTCCTGTTTTGCAGGGTGTTGGAGAAGCTGTTGATACCCCACACTCAAACCTAGAAAAGCTAAAACAATCATCAAAAACAATGCCAGATCTGTATCAACAAGCAGAGGGGTAAAAGGTGGCTGCATTCTTCTATGGCAATAGAATGCACACTGTCTCTTTTAATTTCATCACTCTCCTTTTGATCTCAGAGACTGTATGTCAATGAACTATGGGAAGATTTGAGTATTTATTATGAACTAGGGACAACTCAAAAAATATACTTTGTACATCTAGTATATCAAAATAAGAAGTTAATTTGGAAAAAAGAAATCAAATATTTATGTACTTGAAGGAGAAAAGGAATATAGTTTCAGTGACATGGTTGCTGTTCCACTGTTCACCTCATGCCTTGACTGACAGATAAAATAGTCCTATGTCAACCTGAAGTGGTTCCTCATCTCTGAAGCTTTCCTTTGCAATGAAGTCTCTGGCAGGTCCCTTGCTTCAGTGGGAAAGAACCAAGAAAGATTACAGAAAACCAGAATTTCTTCCTATTCCTTCAAACACTTCACTTTGGTTGGTTTTCTTCTCTTTTGTTTTCTTTGGTAGGGCATTTTAAAATTTTGTTTTAATTTTCTTGACTTCTAAGTTATATTCAGTTCTGGAAAAGCATTTTGCATTAATATGTTTATATAAAGGGATATGTTTATGCATATAAAAACATTGTATGTCAATATTTTTGCATAAAGAAAAGAATTCTGGAAAGATGGTTTGACAGTGAGGACATTTTTATGTTAATTTTCCTCAACATAAATGAAGCCCTTGTAGTAATTAGAATTTATTTTAAGTATTTGTTCTTATTGTTATGACCATAAAATGTTTTCCTAGAATAAGAGGCTCTGAACGAAATTTCAGGTTGTCATTTTGAATGTTACTTAGCCAAGTGGTGGCTCACAAATTTCACCATATAAGACACTAATGGATGGCACATGACTAGAAGGGAGTAGTATGCTAAGCAGCCTCTCTTGGAGCTGAAATGAGCATGGCCCATGCACTATTTCTGCTTAGATTCTGTGGTTTTAGGTGGCTACTGTTTTAGTTTCCTAGGCTGCTTAGAGCAGATACCATGAAACGGGTTGGGCTTTAACAATGGGAATTTATTCACTTACTGTTAGAGACCAGGAAAATGTCCAAATCCAGGAATAATCAAGGTGATGCTTTCTTTCTGAAGACTGGCTCCAGGCATTCCACATGGCAAAGCTCATGGGCGCCTCTGCTTGTCTCTCCCTTCTCTTCCGGGTTTTGTTACTATCAGCTTCTTACTCCTGTGACTTTTTTTCTCTTTCTGTATTCATTCTGTTTATAAGGATTCCCATAATCAGATTAAGTCCCATCCTGAACTGAAGGAGCCTCATCAAGGGATCTTACAATGGGTCCTCACTCACAAGACTGGATTTGATTTAAGAACATGTTTTTCTAGGGTACATGTAGCTTCAAACCACCACATGTAGTTAGGATGTGTATCTTATAGAAAAGCAAAATAAAGTCATTGGCAAGAGCTTAGAATGTCCAGGTCCCTTCCAATAAATCGTGGCTTCATGTATTTCAATAATTTGATAGGGATCAGGCAATGCTAGCCTCTTCAAGTAAGAAATCTGATTATCTGAACTTTAGTCTAAATTTGTCACATTTAAAATAAGAATTTGGCATAGATTATGAGTACATTCTGTGGGAGGTAAATGGTTTTATTATGATTACCTGGTTAAAAACAAATGAAAAAACAGAATTTCTCCTGATCTGATCCAAGAGGTTCTACATACCACTTAATAGACACCCATAGATACAATTTCTAAAGGCCAGTTTCATTACTCTTTGCAGAAAGCTCCCTTGCTGTAGCCAGTGGCTTCAAAAGTGCAGCCCTTAAATGAGCCCAAACCCTTTTCCTAACTAGGAAAATACTGTGAAAAAACATGGATCTTTTCTAGAATGTCATGAATAGATACTGGTAAATAAGAACATGCCAATACAAACTCTACCTGGCGAACTTAAGATCAGGAACCAATGCACTTTTTAAAATTCATCTATCATCATTGCAATACACACAGCCCATATTTTTCTCTTGAGAACTGCTTGCCACACTCATTTGCTTGTACTGCTATACTGCTTTTTTGATCCCTAACATAGGAACTACTTAATGTACATAAAAAACGATACCATTTTCCTGACTTTACCTCATTAATCTTCTTAACTAAATAAAACTAATTTGTCTTTTTGCTTCACCTTCGTCCTTCAATTAAGAGCTTGTTTTCTTAACTTCAGTTCTTTTCCCACAGTTCAAACTAAGCAGAGTCAAATGTCATCCTCATTTCCCTCTGCTTTCCCTCTGTCACTGCCATCAGTTGTATAGGAGAACAGATTTCTTACCTTTTTCTGACACTTAAATGCCAGGCTTGTGTTTGTTTTTTTCCAATTTATCAGATGTTGGCATTAGAAACATGTCACTGGTGCCATGCTAGAGTATTAAATATTAATACTAATCTTTATTTAAAAATGCCAAATTTGTCTAATACTTTACCGGACAAGGACCCAGAAATTCCCTTCATCAGTTTTCCTTGATTCCAGACGATATCTGAGTCACAGAGATAAAAAGACAAAATTGTGAAAGAGTTACAAATTAGGGAGGCAGATCTCCTAGAAAAAAACAAACAAACCTGAGAGTAGGTAAGGGTGCTTAATCCTGGTCCCATTTCAATTCTTTATGTTATACCAAGGGAAAGGCAAGGCACTGTGACTTTTCATGATGATTGCTTATGCTCACATTTGTTTTGAGGGGAAATGTGGAGAGAGCCGGCTTAGTTGCTAATGCTTTCATTTTACCCTCTCCATCTCTTCTTATACTTATTCTCTCTTACACAGCTCAGAGAATCATTAGAGCAGGACTGAAGATCTCCTTAGGAAAACCATGATCACTGTCTTCTCTACCTCTCATTCCCCTCCCTGTCCTGCCATGGCCATATTTGATAGAGTGTAACACTTAACAGGAAAATGGAGAAATGAAAAACCATGTTTAGGGGAAGTTTTACCCCAAAGAATGATGAGTAGAATTTTGTTAAGAGAGCAAATAAACCAAGGGTCTGTGTCAAAGATAAAAAGAAGAGGGGACAGAGGTTGGGGAAATCTCTCCAGGAAGAATCTGTAAGCATTAATTAGCGCTCATAGAGATTCTGCAATTCAGGCATAGTGTCCACGTCAGCCCTGGAGTGCAATGAAAACAGGGCAAGCATCTGTTCACTTCATTGCTAGAATTTTCTGTTCTCTCATCTATTAGGTAGACTCATTATTTCATTTGTGATATTTATTCCTTATCATATGTCTTGAAATTCTTTGCAACACACAGAGGTAACCTTGGACTTGTGGTCTTTCATTTTTATTTCTTTCTTAGCCCTGCACAAATCACTTCTCATCATAGTTTATTCCCTTACTTCAGAGCCTCTTTCTCCCAGTTAATCACTATTATATCTGCTGTATTAGTCAGCCAAAGGGGTGCTGATGCAAAATACCAGAAATTTGTTGGCTTTTATAAAGCATATTTATTTGGGGTAGAAGCTTACAGTTACCTGGCCATAAAGCATAAGTTACTTCCCTCACCAAACTCTGTTGCCATATGTTGGAGCAAGATGGCTGCTGACATCTGCCAAGGGTTCAGGCTTCCTGGGTTCCTCTCTTCCCGCGGCTCGTTCTTCTCAGGGCTCAGCTGCTCTGCTCTCTCCACAAGGCCAGCTATAGACTATCAGGTGAATGGCTCATGTCTCTTCCTGGGGCCTCTGCCATGTCTAATGGAGCCTTCTCTCCTTCCTCATGTATCTGCTTCTCTGTGTATTTACTTCGAGGGCTCCAGGATCAAACCTCTCACCTCCCTTCTCTGCAGTGTGGTTTCTCTGTGTGTTTCCACCCACCAAGGGGGTGGGGACTCAATGTCCTACTGATGCCTCTTCACCTTCAGGCTTCTCTGCTGATTCCAACCTCCAGCCTCTCTCTCAGCCTCTGGGGGTTTCTTTGTATGCTCACCCCAGCTCCTACCCCCCACCCCAGGTATGTGCAATCCTGGAATCCTCTCTCACATAGCAGGGTAAAAATGGCAGCTGTCTTTCTCTGTGTTTCTCTAAATGTTTCTCCTATTTATAAAGACACAATTCAGCAAGAAGACTGAGACCCACCCTGTGTCATGCCTCCCTGAAGTACTCCAATCAAGGGCCCCCAACTGAATGCAATCCAATCAAAGAGTCCCACAATCTAATCAAAGGCTCTTAACTGAAGCTATCTAATCAAAAGAGTAAGGGGAGGACTGTCTTTGCCCAACAGACCCTAGCTCAGGCCTCCTGCTAAGCTTGTCCTTGACCCTTCCTGGGGGGTGGGGTCCTATGAACAGCAGCTCAGTTCTGATAAGGTGTGAGCAGGTGGAGAGAGGGCTGAGGTTCCTTTTATATATATATAGCGGTATATATGCAATATAATATTCCCATTTAAAACACTTTCAAGTATGTAATTCAATAGTGTTAATTACATCCACAATGTTGTGCTACCATAGCCACCCATGTAGCATTTCCTAAAGTTCCAAAACGGAGATGGTAGGATTGTCAGCCACATGCTTTTTAAAAGGAGGCAAGCTCTCTTCACTCTTCTTCTCTTGCTAGCTTATTAGCTAGTCGTATGGCAGCAGCAAGCTCAGAGAAGCAACCAAATTGTCATCAATAATGTATCTGTCCATATCTGAATCAAAGGCACCATGGTAAGGAAAGGAAAGCATAGAGTGCCTTAAATCACAATGCACAGCATCAGGATCCAGACAGCTGAGAAGGGCCTGAGAAAGAACACAGAGAGGAGGGAATCTGGGCAGGGGGTAGAAAGTTGGGGAGAGAGACCCAATTGTTAGAAGCAATACAGTTCTTATTTTGAAAGTTTGAAGCTTTAAAGGGCAAAGGGGGTTTAGAGCTTTGGGAAATCAGAATCTACAAAATATATCTGCCTTCAGAAGTGATGGGTCAAATGAAGCAAAGTCCTAAGCAGTTTTTGGATAATTCAAACAGAATCCCTGCATCACCTGGAATTTCCCAATGTCTCTTTAGCTTCCTGTTTCTAGATAATGTGCCAGGCTTCTAACTGCAAATGAAGGATTCAGAGTTCACCTACTGAGTTTCATCATTTGAACCTGCAAACCATGCAGTATGTTTTCCAAGCACTGCATTTGAGCTCTAAGGTTTCCATTGCTCCATGTACTTTGGAATTGATCACTGTTTCAGAAACATTGTACTCGGTAAAAGAGATGTGAGTGTCTCTGTGTTTGTGTATTCTGGGTTAGGGAGATGGTTTACAGGAGTGGAGAGGATGAGAGAAAGTGATACTTTATTCTAAAGTCAAATGTAAATTATTTTTATATCATCTCCAGTTTTAATCTTTTATTTAGCATGAACCTGAAACAATCATTGTTGGCCTATCTAGCCTTAACATTTTCATATAAGCCACATGTCTATTTATGTAATTTATTTGTTATCTGTCTCACTTTAGAATGTAAGACCAAGAGAATATAGAACATGTCTGTTTTGTTCATATGGCAACACCTAACCACAAAGGAGACTAGGAAATGTAGTCCAGTTGTGTCCCCAAGAAGAGAAAGCCAGTTCAAGGATCAGCTAAAAGCTTTTGACACACTACTCTATAACCAGAGCCTAGAATAGATTCTGACACGGAGTAGATGTTCAAAAAATAGTTGGGAGTGGATATGGCGCAAGCAGTCGAGTGCCCACCTCCCACATGGGAGGTCCCGGGTTTGGTTTCCAGTGCCTCCTGAAAAAACAAAAACAAACAACAAGCAAAACAAACAAAAAAACAACTCAGGGAAGCCGATGTAACTCAGTGGTTGAGCGCCAGCTTCCCATATACGATGTTCCAGGTTCAATCCCTGGCCCCTGGTTACCTCAAAAAAAAAAAAGAGTTGCTGAAGGAATTTTTGAATGAATAAGTATAGTATATCTTTTAACTCTCCTACAACAGGATAAGTTAAGTAATTATGAATAAAATACTTATCCTAATAGTTGTGAGAATTCACTATGATTCCATTTTTAAAAAGAATCTTCTTATTCTTCAACTCATTTGGTTTTTCTTTCCCTTTAGCAATAATTCTTAACTGAAAATAATATGATCTTTTTTATTAGTCAGTTTTAATGAAAGTAAGGTTTATTCGTGTTGTCTGATACCCATTTTCTGTTTGTTCAAATTGTCATAAAGAGTCAGCTTTATCAGAACAATGTGATGAAAAATATTCTCACCACAATGACATAAGCAGGTTACTTTACAATTTCTACTCACAGAATGTAGATTATCTGCATTGCATATGTATGTTTTGAAGTATGGCCATTATATTATGTCTAAAAATGAGAGTCAGGAGATATAATGAGATTGTACAAGTCAGATAAGAATCTATCCAACTATCTGAATACTGAGAGCAGACCATTGGACAAGCTGCTCAGATTTCAGTTCCTTTCACCTATGCTGTCTGACTACATGTCAGACTTTCACTTTTTGTCTTCAACAACACCAAGAGAACAGGAGATAGATGTCCCCAGAATCACAGCTATGTAGTACAACAGCTGCCCAGAGCCTGCTCCCTGTTTTCATTAACACCTTAAAGGCTCAAGGGTTCTAACTACAGACTTGAAACAATCCTTTTCAAGCTTTCTATCCCCTTCCACCTTTGCTTTGCAAATCCCCTCTGCCTTTGACACACCTCAGTAACACAGACTCAGGTCAGCTGGCAGATTACATTGTTTTCTTTTACTATAGGTGGTGAGGATAAGATAGATTCAAAATATTGATTTGGGAAGTCACAGATTCATAGAGTAGTAAAAAATAGAAACTTTGACAAGTTATTGAATTTCTCTGAGCTTCAGTTTTCTATGTAAGGGGGAGAACGATTCTTTGTGTTGAGTTTGTATACTGGCAATGGCTATAAAATGCCTGTTCTCCAGGTGTTTGGTTTTCTTCCCCCTTTATTCCACTCCACACTGTTCCCCTATAGCCCACTACCTCACTTCCACCTGATGGAATTTTTTGTCCTCCTCCAATTATCACTTTATAAATTCCTCTATTTAAATTGCCCCCAAGATTCTTTTGACCATTTTCCCTGTTCAGGCTTTTATCTTGAGCTATTAGAGCTGTGCTGTCCAATACAGTAGTCTCTAGTCACATGTTACTATTGAGCACTTGAAATGTAGCCAGTCTGAATTGAGATGTGCTCTAAGTGTGAAATACATGTCAGAATTTTAAGACTTTGTATAAAAAAAGAATGTAAAATATCTCATTAATTTTTTATACTGATTATATTTTGAAATTGTAATCTAGATACAATGGATTACATAAAATATATTAAAATTAATTTCACTTGTTTACTTCTACTTTTTTAACATAACTAATAGGAAATTGAAAATTTTATGTGTGATTTGCATTGTATTTCTATTGGACAACACTGTACAGAAATATCTCTAGAAATCCCAAGTCCCAAACTTCTCCTGCAACAGAATCCTCTCCCCTTGACTCATTGTTCCTGCTTACAACTTTACCAATTGTCCTACAGATCTGTTCCTTCTCCATCCTGGATACTATTAAGATTGATCTATCATCAATCAGTCTACTTATCTACTTATCTATATATTGAATCCATCATCTATCTATTTATATTGTTTTTATTGTGACAAAACTTCCCATTTTAAATATTTTAGTGTGTACAATTCCACGATATTAATTACATTCACAATATTGTACTACCATCATCACCATCATAGCTAAAACTTATTCATTATCCCAAACAGAAACTCTGTACCTATTAAGCCAAAACTCCTGTCTTTCCCCTCCCAGGCCATGGTAATCTGTATACTTTCTGTCTCTGAACTTGCTAATTTTAGGTATTTCATATAAGTGAAATCATACAATATGTGCCCTTCCATGTCTGGCTCATTTCTTTCAACATGATGTCTTCAAGGTTCATTCCTTTTTATGGCTGTATAATATTCCATTGTGTGCACATACCACATTTTGTTTCTCCACTCATCTGCCAATGGCCCCTTGGGTTGCTTCCACATTTTGTCTCTTTTGAACAATGCTGCTATGGACATTAGTGTACAAATACCTATTCAAATCCCTGTTTTCAATCCCTTTCGGTATATACCTGGAAGTGGAATTGACATACCATATGATAATCCTATGTTTAACTTTCTGAGGGACTGCCAAACTTTTTTTCACATTTTCCATTTTTCACCACCAATGCATGAGGTTCCTGTTTCTCAGAATCCTCATCAACAATTGTTATTTCCTGTTGTTTTTTTTTTTTTTTTCAATAATAGCCATCCTAGTGGGTGTAAAGTGATCTCATTATGATTTTGATTTGCATATCCCTAATGGCTAATGATGTTGAGCACCTTCTCATTAGCTTATTGGTCATTTGTATATCTTCTTTTGAGAAATGTCTATTCAAGTCCTTTGCTTTTTTAAAAAATTGGATTGTTTCTCTTTGTTGTTTAGTAATAGGAATTCTTTATATATTATGGATATTAAACTTTAGTCGGGTATATGATTTCCAAATATTTCTCCCATTCTATAGGTTGTCTTTTCACATTTCTGATAATGCTCTTTGATGCACAAAAGTTTTTAATTTTGATAAAGTCCAATTTATCTATTTTCTTTTTTTGCTCATGTTTTTGGTGTCATCTCCAAGAATCCAATGCCTAATACAAGGTCTTGAAGATTTTGCCATGTGTTCTCTTCTAAAGCAAGGAAGTAGAAATGGCATTTGAATGTTTCCAAATGTCTTAGATATTGCATGGTATGAAAAAAAAGGAGGCAGAGGGGGATTGGTAAGCATCCTGACCACAGTCACTTAGGGCTGAAAGAAAGAGCTGGAAATTGAGTTCCAACCCTTACAAGTCTTATAAATAGGAATTTGGCAGGAAAAGGGAAAGGCTTGCTCTGGGATTCAGATTTACAGAGTTTCAAACCCAAGTCATCTGAGTTCTCTGAATCTATTTTCTCAATAGTAAATGTGTGTTTGTAAAAATTAGAGTTAAAATATGACATGTACTTGTCATATAATGAAGTTTAATGAGTGGTCCAAATGTCATTTTTCATGAAAAATCATACTGATAAATAATATATGGGTCTACTGGGCCTAGGGCTGTGGAATGGGGATGGATAGTGGGGATATGCAAATCACACTAATCTTTTATACACACCCTTTGCACCTTTTGTGCTTCAACACTGTCTTTCCTATTTCATTTAGACTTTTGAGTTTTATTTTTAAAAGATGCTTATTTACATATCCATAAAACATTTAGGATGAAACCAAGACAAAGAATTTGAGGATATAATTCCAAAGGTTAAAAGAATGCTGTTCACTATTTTATTTCAAAGATTGTAGTGAATCACAGGAGGCAACTGGTCTAACAGTGTTTAAAAAAAAAAAAAAAAGAAAAAGAAAAAGAAAAATGTCTAGTCAACCTGTGGGATTCTTCACATTTTTCATGCTCAGAGCTATAAATAGGTTGAGCTGCTTCAAAATTAATGTGACTGTCGTGCAAGAGCAACTTCCACAGGATTCCCTATTATTAACATTTTACATTAATGTGGTAAATTTGTTATTATTAAGGAAACAGTATTATTATAATTATATTATTAGCTATAGTTCATAGTTTACATTAGGGTTTGTCCTGGTTTGAGTGTTTTGGGGATCCCAGAAAATTCTGTTCTTAAGCTGTCCCATTCCTGTGCCAGTGAACCTATTGGTTAGACCTTTTGATTAGATCACTTTGATTAGATTGCTTCAGTTAAGGCTCTTGATTAGATTGTGGCACCCAGTGTGGGTCCTAATCCTTTTACTTAAGTCTTATATCAATGGAATGCAGAAAAAAGAGAGCTGCCATTTTTACCCTGCCATGTGTGAGAGGACTCCAGGATTGCCTACAGCTTCAGAAAGGCAGAGAAGTCCCAAGAGGCTGAGAGTGAAGCCTGCGGCTGGAATCAGCGAGCAGCCTGAAGCTGAAGAGAGGAGGCCTGGGGAGAGACAAGTCAAATGCCTGGTGGCTCACAGCTGAATTTGGGGAGAAAGTGAGCCTGGAGGAGAAGGCAGAGTCTGCCTGCCATTTTGCCTTATAACATGGCCATGAATTCAGAATCTGCCAGCAGCCAACTTTTGGTGAGACAGCATCTCTGATGATGCCTTGATTTGGACATTTTCACAGCCTTGGAACTGTAAGACTTTACCCTAATAAATTTCCATTATAAAAGCCAACCCATTTCTGGTATTTTTGCATTGGCAGTCTTTAGCAAACTAAGACAGGATTCACTGTTTGTGTTTTATAATCCTATGTCTTTTTTTAAAAAAAAAATTTATTCTAGTAATATATATCACCTAAACTTTCCCCTTATAACCACATTCAAATACATATTTCAATAGTGTTAATTAAATTCATAATGTTGTGCTACCTTCACCACCAATACTTTTCCATCACCCCAAACAGAAACTCTATACCAATTAAGCATTAACTCCCCATTCCTTACTCCTACTGGACCTAGGTAAACTATATTATACTTTCTGAATCTATGAATTTTCTTATTCTAATTATTTCATATCAGTGAAATCATGCCATATTTTCCCTTTTGTGTCTGGCTTATTTCCCTCAACATGATGTCTTCAATATTCAGCCATGTTGTTGCATTTGTCAGACCTTCATTACTTTTTATGACTGAACAATATTCCATTGTATGTATATACCATATTTTGCTTATCCACTTATTGGTTAGTGGACACTTGGTTTGTTTCCATCTTTTGGCAAATTCTGAATAATGCTGCTATGAACATCAGTGGGCAAATATCTGTCCAAGTCCCTGCTTTCATTTCTTTTGGGTATATACCTAGAAGTGGGATTACAAGTCAAAAATCACAATTCAATACTTGACTTTCTGAGGAATTGACAAAGTGTTGTCTACAGGACTGCACCATTTTACATTCCCACCAACTTGAAAGAGTATTCCTCTTTCTATACTTCCTCCCAATCACTTATTGTTTTCCATTTTTAATAGTAGTCATTCTAAGGGTATGAAATATCCTATTGTGATTTTGATTGCATTTGATTTTGATTCCCTAATGGAATTGATGTTGAACATCTTTTCTTGGCTTTTTGAGCATTTGTATATCTTCTTTGGAGAAATGTCTATTCAAGATTTTGCCCACTTATTAATTGGTTTGTTTGTCCTTTTGTTGGTGACTTTAGGGCTTCTATATATATTCTGGATATATCACATGTAAGATTATCAGATATACGTTTTCCAGATGTTTTCTCCCATCTTGTAAGATGCTTCTATTTTCATGATGAAGTCCTTTGCTGCATGAAAGTTTTTAATTTTGATGAAATCTACTTTATCTACTTTGTCTTTTGTTACTCATGCCTTTGGTGCAAAGTCTAAGAAATTATTGCCTAATATATCATCCTGAAGATGCTTCCCATGTTTTCTTCTAGGAGTTTTATAGTCCCGGTTTTAAAATTTAGATCTTTGATCCATTTTTAGTTAAATGTTGTATTTGGTGTGACATAGTGGTACACCTTCATTCTTTTGCATATGGATATACAGTTTTCCCAGCACCATTTTTTGAAGAGACTATTTTTTACACCATTGAGTGAACTTGCCCCCTATGTCAAAAATCACTTGTTCATAGATATGAAGGTTTATTTCTGAAATTTCAATTTGATTCTATTGGTCTATATGTCTGTCCTTGTGCCCATACTTTGCAATTATGAGTACTGTAGTTTGGAATAGATTTTAAAATCAGGAAGTATGACTCCTTTAACATCATTCTTCCTTTTCAAGATAGTTTTGGCTATTAGGGGCCCATGACTTCTGCTTGGCTTTTCCATTCTGAAAATAAGGCTGATGGCATTTTGATTGGCATTTCATTAAATCTGTAAAAATGCTATAGGTAGAATTGAAATCTTAATGATATTTAGTCTTCCTATCCATGAACATGGTATGGCCTTCCTTTTACTTAGGTCTTCTTTGATTTATTTTAGCAGTGTTTTGTAGTTTTCCATGTATGTCATTCACATTATTTGTTAAATTTATTCCTAAGTATGTGATTCTTTTAGTTGCTATTGTAAATGGAATTGTTTTTCTTTGATTTCCTCTTCAGAGTGTTCATTTCTAATGGTTTTAATTTCCTAGGCTGCTCAAGCAAATATGATGAAATGGGTCAGGTTGTACAATGAGAATTTATTAGCTCATGGTTTTGAGATTAGGAAAACATCCAAACTAAGGCATTACCAAGGCAATGCTTTTTCTTTGAAAACTGTTGCATTCTGTGGCTGGCTGCTGGTGATCATTGGTCCTGGGCTCCTTTGTCACATGACAATGCATGTGGTGGCTTCTTCTGACATATCTTTTCTCTTCTGGGTTCTGCTGACCTTCAGCTTCTTTCTTTTCATGGCTTTCTCTCATCTGTCTGAATTTCATTCTGCTAATAAATGACTTTGGTAATAGGATTAAGACACTGCCCCACTGAATAGGATTAAGGTCACACCTTAACTGAAGTAATCTCATTAAAATATACAACTTATAATGGGTTCACACACTCAGGAGTGGATTAAATTTAATAACATGTTTTTCTGGGGTACTTACAGATCTAAACCACCACACTAGTGTGTAGAAACAAATACTGATTTTTGCATATTGATCTTGTACTCTGTCACTTTGCTGAATTTGTTCATTAGGTCTAGTAGATATGTTCTGAATAATTTTTCAGGATCTTCTATATATAGGATCATATCATCTGCAAACAGGGGCAATTGCACTTCTTCCTTTGCAGTTGTAATCCTTCTTATTTCTTTTTCATGCATAATATCTTTCTCCAGAATTTCCATTACAATGTTGAATAATGGTGGTGACAGTGGGTGTCCTTATTTTATTCCCAATCTTAGAGGGAAAGCTTTTAATTTTCACCACTGAGAATTATGTTACCAATGGGCTTTTCATATATATGCCCTTTATCATGTTGAGGAAGTTTCCCTCTATTCCCAGTTTGCTAAGAATTTTTATTAAAAAGGTGTGTTGGATTTTGTCAGTTGCCTTTTCTGCATCAATTGAGATAATCATATGTTTTTTTCCCTCAATTCTTTTAATGTAGTGTATTACATAAATTGATTTTTTTATGTTGAACCACCCATGCATACCTGGGACAAATTTACCACTTGGTCATGGTGAATAATTCTTTAAATGTGTTGTTAGGCTTGATTTGCTAGTATTTTGTTGAGGATTTGTGTATATATATTCATAAGGAACGTTATAATTTTATTTTCTTGTGGGGTCTTTATCTGACTTCTGTAATAGGTGGTGTTGGACTCATTGAATGAGTTAGGAAGTGTTTCCTCTTCAATGTTTTAGAAGAATTTGAGCAGAATTGGAGTTAATTCTTCTTGGAATGTTTGGTAAAATTCTCCAGTTTAGCCATCTGCTCCTGGGATTTTCTTTTTTTGGGAGATTTTTGATAGACAATTCAAACTCTTTATTTGTTGTTAGTCTGTTCATGTCTTCTATTTCTCGTGGAGTCAGTCTAGGCAGTTTGTTATTCTAGAAGTTTGTCCATTTCATCTAGGTTATCTAATTTTTTGATAAACAGTTGTTCATAGTATCCCTTTATAATCCTCTTGATTTTTGTTGGGTTGGGAGTAATATCCAATTTTTCATTTCTGATTCTATTTATTTACATGCTCTCCCTTTTTTTGTGTGTGTCAATTTAGCTAAAAGTTTGTTGATTTTATGAACCTTTTCAAAGAACTAACTTTTGGTTTTGTTGATTCTATCTGTTTCATTGATCTCTGCTCTTGTTTTTGTTGTTTCCTTCCTTTGGCTCACTTTGAGTTTAGATTGCTCTTCTTTTTCTATATCCTCCAGTTGTAAGGTTAGGTCTCTGATTTGAAAACTTTCTTCTTTCCATATAAACATTTAAAGTTTTCCATTTCTGTGGCAGTTTGGGATTATTTTATGAATCCCCAAAATAGAAAGATTATGTTTGCAAACTAATCTATTCCTCTGGGTATGATACTCTTTGATTGCATTAAATTCAGGTGAGGAGACTTTTTAAAAGTTTGGTTGTTGCTCTACTTCAGAGTTTAGCTATACTATCAAGAAGATCAGCATGAGGCAATAATGAAGTCCAGGGTCTTCTCTTTCTTTTCTGTGCCTGCATCTTGTTTTAGGCTTGAACTCCTTTGTGAAATTAGGAATTCCCTCATTTAGAGGAATTCAAATGGACTTTCTCTGTCTCCCATGTACTCTATGGTATGACTTAAAGTACTTAATCCTTTGCCCCAAGTCTCTGACTTTATTGTTTCTTACACTGTTTTAATGATCTGTTAGCTCCTTCTGGATGCAGGTTAAGTTCTGGGAGGGTGAGTCAGAAGAATTTCCTGGTTCAGTCTTTCAGATCACCACTGGAAAGTATGACACCAATATGCAGGAATCCCAGTATACACATAGGGATTATTCTGCTCCATAGGGAACAGAGCCAGGGAGCCATGATGAGAACACTGGCTGCCTCCACATTGGGATGGCGGGGGAGGGGCCAGAAAAGACACGTGAGATTCTCTTACCATTTTTAAAACTGCATTTTCTTGATTTGGCACTTGCCCAGTTACTGTAGTCCTTTAACTGTTTTCCAGAGTTTTTAGGGAGATGGAATTGCCAGTTTTTGTTAGTTCTTCAAAGATTCTGTGAGAGAACTGTACCCTAGAATATTTTATGCTACCCTCTTTTTTGGAGAGATCAGGCTTATGGAATATTTGACTTTAAATAGACTATTCTACCTTTTAAGATTTCTGTATGTATTACTCCACTGCCCATTGGATGAGGAAGGTAGATATTACAGAAACTAAGGCAGGACTTTTAAGAGGCTTAAATGGGCTAAAGAAACCTTAGATCTGCCTCTGAGATTCCACATTCATGGTCGCTAATTGGGTTTTAGGGCTAGGGCCTCCATGGAAGTCTGCAGTGAGTTTGTAATCTCAAAGTATGGGAAATCCAGATTCCTCTAGGTTCTTTCTCTTTATCATCTGTCCTTTAACATTCAAATGCTTCTTTGTCATGATAACTGAGGCAGTGTAGGCCATTGTAAAAGATAATTAAGATAGAAGTTCAATAATGTCAAATTCCTTAATTTGTGCCTAGATGCTATCCTGGTGGAATAAAATAGACCTGTGACACAGAGAAGCCAAATTCAATTGTGTCTCTACCATTAGAGTCTCTAGAACTTGCACTGGTTTAAAGTAGTAATGGAAAAAAAATGCTAAAGCTTTCTATGGGCCACTAACACTGTCTCTGTCAGGTAGTAACTTGAGCACAGTCTATAAAGATTGTATGACAGACAGCAATTGCCTGAATATTTAATGAACCTTTGAGAACAGCTTGCTTTAGACCCTTGTTGTCTTTTGAAATATGTTCTTCCATTTCTCCACAGGGAAAACACCTGTGATTTCTCCAGCCCAGTTCTTATTTGACCTATTCATGAAGCTTGCCACTCATCTATCACTCATGTAGTTGTTCTCTTCCTCTCCCATCAGTTACTACAGCAGGATTTTTTTGTTTTGTTTTGTTTGTTTGTTTGTTTTAGTTACCTCTCTCACAGGAGTTATAATTATGTGTGTATGTGTTTGTCTCTCCAAATACAAAATGCGAGTTTCAAAAGCAGGGATTTCCTCACTCATTGGGTTAGTTTCTGAGAGCTTCCATAACAAATAAACACAAAGTTGGTGGTTTATAACAAGAAAATTTATTCTTTCACCATTCTGGAGGCCAGAAGTCTGAAGTCAAGGTGTCCTCAAGAATGCACTCTGTTTGGAGGTTCTAGGGGAGATCTTTCCTTGCCTCTTATAGCGTCTCGTGGTTCCAGGTTTTCCTTCATTTGTGCCACATAAGTCTAATCTTGGCCTCTGTCTTCACAAGGCCTTTAGCTCTTCTGTGTGTCTCGAATCTCCCTCTTTCTTTTTTTTATAAGTACACTTGTCATTGACTTCAGAGCCCACCTAATAATACAGAATGATTTCATTTTGAGATCCTCAACTTAATTATATCTACAAAGATCTTTCTTTCCAAATAAGGTCACATTCACAGGTTTCAGGTGGACATCTTTGGTGGTGAGGGCACCATTCAACTCAATACATTCATATTTGTATCCCACATGACACACACAATGCCTGGTGTAGAATAGATAGACATTGCACTGATATTTGAATGTGCAAAAAGTGACTGCATGTGAAAATAGTTTACCTTTCAAAAACAGAGTTAGCTCAATACCAAGTGATTTGGCTTTCTGTTATTTATTTTTTTCTTCTGCACTCACCCCCTATCCTCCTTCTTGTTGCTCAAAGGAAAACTGGCTTTAGTGCCTTAAAGTTAGAACATGACTGACTTTCTTCTTCTGCCTCTGGAAGGGAATATGCTATTGAAATGCCAGTGTTAAAAGGACCTCTTTTAAAAGCTGATTGGTCAATCAATTGATCAACTAATCAAATTCTTCCCAGAGAATGGTCTTGTTAAATGTGTTCACAGTAAAGAGGACCTTAAGTAAACTCTCAGTTGTTTTTAGTTGCCTTTGCAGAAAGGTATTTGTTGTGCAAGGAGGATATTTTCCAATTATTTCGTTATGTCCCTTCAGTCCACATTAAGCAGGACAGCCATTTTGACTTCATGTTAACTGAACTGAAGATGATGAGCCATCTTTCAGTGTCCCTATTAGGCTCATTTGAGAAATGTGATTTCTTTTTCAGTTGCAGAATACAGGGTAAGGGCATTTTAAGTGAATCAGCAGTTCAGCTATTTTCACTTTTTTTTTTTTCCCCACTACTGATGCTTTTGGTCACTTTTTGCATTTTTAATTCCAACATTTGTTTGAGTATTTCTCCTTCTTTCTCAATTTTTATCATTTTAACACCTTAAGTCCCTGCCATACAGCACTTGGTCATCACAAAAATACATGTGATATATTTTTGGAGATGTAGGAAAAGAGGCTAGAATCTTCCTTTTGTTCCCCCAAGTAGCTCATTGATGACTGATGTTGTACTACTGAAGATTCATTCCTTTAGCTTATACATAGGTCCTTTCCAAATGGATATTTCATTTTCCTTCATTAAACCGGTTTGACCCTATATGCCACTCTTTCAACGTTTATCAGATTTGTTTTCTATTATAATCTGTTGTATATCCCTTATTAGATTGTTAGCTTCTTGAAGGCAAGGGTTATTTTTCTTCATCTTTCTTTGTCCTATTTTTCCTAGGTACATCTTTTGAGATACATTAAAATGTTGTTGGGAAAAGACCATGGGCATAACCCCACTGTAAGTTCAGATTAATATAACAATCACATAGTTGGCCAAGAATCAGAACATCACAAGGTAGGAGAAGTTGCAGCCTGTTGCAACATATTTGCAGCCTACCAGGTGACATACAGCTGCTCGTGCCATTGGCTTCACAAGGTCTTGATGGATCTGAGTCCCTTGATGGCTTGTTATATCAAATCTGTTCTTCTTAGGGGTTTACATGATAATCAAGTAGAACTGATGCAAATAATCTTTTTTACTAGGTGTGGCAATTTGAGATTATTTTATGAATCTCAAAAAGAGAAAGATTTGATTGTATCAAATTCAGTGAGGGGCCTTTGATTAAGTTTACTTGATAAAATCAATTTAGGACTTCTGGTTGGGCTGCATCAGTAAGACATAATTCAGGTTGAGTCCCCGTCCCCTTAGTGGGCTGATATAAACTGACACTCACTCAAGAAGAACCACTGGAAGAGAGTGAGCTTTTTGTTCCTGGGGCTTCAGGGTGAGATGAGCCATTCACTTGATAGTGTGCAGCTGACTTTGGGAAGAGAGCCCACACTGATATAGAAAGCCCGGGAAGGTACGAGCCCCATGCCAGTAGAGGAAGCCCTAAGAGACAAGCCCTATGCCAGCCTGCAGCTGAGAGAAAGGAAGCCTAAAGGGGAAGGCTGAACCCTTGCAGAGATCAGCAACCATCTTGTTTCAACATGAGGCAACTGACTTTGGTGAAAATTTGAGTTGGACTTTTTAGGATCTTGTAACTGTAAGCTTTTACCCCAAATAAATACCCTTCATAAAAGCCAACAGATTTCTGGTACTTTGCATTGGCACCCCTTTGGCAGACTAATACACTCCACTGATGGGAGTGTTTTCAAAATTGTACATTTTATTTTTTATGCCAGAGAGTATAGCTATACCCTCATGTGGGAGGGAAGTTGAGTCAATGTGCTGTGTATTAGCCAAAGGAGTGCTGATGCAAAATACCAGAAATTGGTTGGTTTTTATAAACGGTATTTATTTGGGGTAGAAGCTTACATTACTGGGCCATAAAGCATAAGTTTCTTCCTTCACCAAAGTCTATTGTCACGTGTTGGAGCAAGACAGCTGCCAATGTTTCCAGGGTTCAGGCTTCTTAGGTTCCTCTCTTCCCGGGGCTCCATTTCTCTCTGGGCTCAGCTCCTCTGTTTCCTCCACAAGGTCAGCTGTAGACGATGAGGCTCTCTAGGCTTTGCCTCTCTCCACAAGGCCAGCTGTGAGCTGTCAGGCGAACCACTGGTCTCTTTTCCTGGGGCCTTCTCTCCTTCCTCACAACCAAGCTCCTCCGTATGTTTACTTCCCAGTGCTCCAGCTCAAGGCTCCAACATCAGAACTCCAACTCAAAACTCCAACTCAAAAACCTCTAACTCTGTCCTTTGCCATGCCTTTTATATTTGATTCCCCACCCACCAAGGGGTGGGGCTCAGTAACCTAGTGACTTGGCCCAATGAAAGCCCTAATCATAACTTAATCATGCCCAGATGAACAGACCAGTTTACCAGCATAACCCAATATCTATTTTTGGGATTCATAACTATATCAAACTACCAAACTGCTATATGCTGGTATCTCTAAACTGTATATATCTCTGTCTCCAGCTCTGCTACCTCTAGGAGAGCCCATCTCCCTGAAGCAGCATATTTTCTTAGGCATATTTGTTGTTCTACAAAAATTTGTTGACACACATACACAGAAGAGGAATTGAGAAAGAATAAAGGACATTAGTCACCCACAGTCAATGTTAGTTTCTATGTAGGGAAGAAATCCAATAAACCTCAGAGATGTCAAGTGACATGCCTGTGATCACACACCTAGGAAGTGAAAACACTAGGTTCTTCAAACCCAATGTGGACTAGCTGCAAAGCCTGAAATTTTTGCAGCTCACCACATTTCCTCATCCATCATGTGTCTAATATTGGAAATAATCTATTCAGAGTTTAACATTGAAAAAAGATTGTCCACATACATTTCTTTCTGCTCTCTATTTCTACTTAATCTGGATTTTCCCTCTTTGGCTGAGTTTTTTCTTTAGTCTTGGCCTTTCGTTTCCTTGTTTCCTTTCTGCCTCCTGCTCACTCATCTTTTCCTTCTTCCTCATTTGTTATCTCTTTTCCACTCTTTCTTTTCCAATTCCATTAATGAAAGTAGATAATAACTTGTGAATTCAAGTGGAAATTCATTTCTGAAACTGCACACTCATGCTGGAACCCATTAAATTCAATAGCAAGAAATGAGAGAAATCATAATTATCAGGCCACTAAAATACATGGAACAGAAAATTTGTCAGGGAAAGTAATTGAAATTATTGGAGCAGTTGGGTCTGGTGCTCAGCAGACCCTCGGTGATAATGGGAAGATTATGAGTGATGTTTAGCAATGTTGATGAGGTCCAAGGTGACTCGGGGCCACCACAGTCAGTAAAATTAGGCACAGCTTATATTCATTTGCTAATCCATTTCTGGAAATTGGGAGAGCAGTGGGGTTCAGGAAATCCCTTCAACTATCTAGCATAACAAGTACTGAAGACTTGTTATTTTTTTCACCTGTATTGTAGATTTTTTTTCTTTCTTTTCTCTCCTTGAGCTTTTTCTCCAGTCTTCTCATTTGGCTTCTTCCTGTTATTCTTTCTGCTTTTAGGCTTTTTTCCCCCTCAATCATTTCCCATTTATTTTGAGTGCTAATTTTCTCTTTAGTTCCAACTAAAGTGATTTGACAATTTGGTTGGTTTGCAAAGTGCAGTGTTTACCAAGGGCGGCTCTGTAACCTGAAGATGGCAAAATTTCTTTCCTTGATCAAGGCTGCCTGCCACTGAGATTAAACCACCGCCCAAGTCTGCACACATAGATGTCCCTGCTGTTATCTTTATAAAAACAAATGTGTTGCTTATTGTGCATGCCCAGTTGATATTGTCCTGAGCAGATATGAATGTATATAGGAGAGAGAAATCTTAAAATTCCCAATCTGTGTCTGTCCTCAGCAACTTAGAATTTTAAATAGAGCCACATATGTATTTTGTTTAAGATATAAAGACTGAGATCAGAAAATAACATCCAGGAGAAGGTACCAGTTCATATGAGATAAACAAATATATTCAGCCCATTGGAGGAGAACATTTTGACAAAGATACCTGAATCATGCCAGAATTTTTTTTGGAGAGAGTCACCATGGTTAGTAATAGTTACAGGCAGAATATACACCTGGTATTGTTTGAGAGTTTCCTCATATTCTATCTTCAATATCTCTTCAAATATTTGTATTTCTATTGCATTTTGTCACTTTCACAAATCCTATTTGTTTGAAAGTTTCTGCATATTGAAAGTTGGGAAGTTATTACTGCCCCATCCTATTGCAGAAGAAACTGAGGCTCTGAAAGATTAAATGATGTAGCTAAGGTAACTTGACTAGTGAGTGATAGGTATAAGTGTCATAGTTTCCTAGAGGTCTAGTAACAAACTGGGTGGGTTAAAATGACAGAAATTATTGTCTCACAATTTACATTTGCTTATTGTTTATGACTTAATTTTCTGAAGTTTAAAATCAAGATGTTGGCAAGATCATGCTTCCTCTAAAGAGTGCAGGGAAGAATCTGGTCTATTCTTTCCTGACTTCTGGTGGTAGCTTAAGGCAATCCATGGCCTGCCAAGTCTACTGTTAGAAAAGTCTTGATTTGGGCCTGAATGGCATCTTGGTTCTTTGAAAGAAAGAATTCTGTGACCTCATTTGAATAAGTTCTGTGCTGTAGTCACTATACCTCAGTAGACACTAGCCAGAGAAGAACTACATGGCATCAATGCTGACAACTTACCAGTGCCTAATCCTTCTCACACACATGCATTCCTGTTATCTATCCCCCCACTAAGTGGTAGCTCCGCCTCTGCTGAAATATTTCTACAAACATGTGACTTCAGAACCAGCCTATTCCATTGTTAGATAGTTCTAATTGTTAAAAAGTTATTTTCCCTGTTGAGTAAAAAAACCATTGCCATTTAAAGGAATTCCAGCCTTCAGGTCACTCAGAACAACTCATCATAGAGACAATTATTGAATTCATTATGTATACCAGCTTTGCACTCAATTGCTGGGGATACAGTCTCCTACTCTTACTGTAGGAGCCTAAGTGGACTCTGGAGTCATTCTGCCTCATTTTCTGCCCTAGGTTATGCAGATGACCTAACTTGTCTGTGCCTCTGATTTTCCATGTACAAAATGTGTATAGTTATAGTACTACCAATTGGGGTTTTGCGGGATTAAATGACATGATACCTATAAAGAACTTAAAGTATGGCATGACACTTATTAAGCAATAAATAAAGATGAGCTATTATTATGTTAATGACAGTGTTTGAGGATCTCTAGACCCCTCTCATATGCCTCTTAAATTTCTCTTTTCCTGATTAAAAACCGTAAATTAATATCACCTAGGAGGGTCATTCATCCATTCGTTTATTCACCCAAAACCAGTGAGAGGTTAGTCAGATCCAGGTACGTGGCTATCTCTGGAGATGGAGACTAAAGGGAGATGACTGCAAATACTATGATTTTCATATGAACAAGATGGGATCACAGAGCAAGACAAACATATCCTTTCCAGGCTGTAGCTGATGATAGGTTATGGGATAAGATTTAGATTTTCCAAAGGAGAAGCTCTAAATCAAGTCTTGGAGGACAAGTTAGAAGTAGCTAGGGGGGGGAAAGAAGGAGAAGAGAATGGAATTTAAAACAGTAGATACAGCATATACAAAGGAATGAAGATAAAAGATATTTGGTGAGAACTATAGTTGGTTTAGTATTAATGAAGTACAAGATACTTGCCAGAGAGTGGAGTCTGCAGAGGAGACTGGAGAGCGAGGCAGGGTATGATAGGGCTGTGTTCAAAAAGAAACAAACAAAAGGCATCTGACTTTTACCTTGATCTGTTCTTGGCAGCCTCATTACAAAGGAATAAATAAATTTTAAAGTCTTCTTTTACATGTTCTGTTATTAAAGAGGGTTTGTTTGAACAATGAGCAAAAGGCAGGGCTTTCCAAGGCCCAGCTCAATCAGTAACCGATACCAAGAAAAATCAGGGGGCAACAGGAAAGCACAGACCATGAGGGGAGAATTTGGGCATTGTTTCAAATTCCTTTTTACAGCAGAATCTTATATTTGAAGTCCTAGAAAATCATCATGTACAAAAGAAAGTTTTAAAGGTTTCCTAATGATAGCAATAAAGAGAGAGAGAAAGAAAGAAAGAAATATTCTGAAAAGCCTGATGACTCTTACCTTAGAGGTTCTTAGGAAGGAATGGTCAATTGTAAGACAGTCCACTAAAACTTTTTTTATCACCTTCCATGTGCCTGATGGCTGTTATAAAATCATTAGGATGAATATTCCCTGAGTGTCACTGAAGGACCATCTATTATCACTTTTCTGGCACTTTCCTGAATTTCATCTAAGTCATTATACTCAGAAAAATGTTTTTCTAATTCCACTGGTAAAGTTATATCTGTAGTTATTAAACTAATAACTAAATAATATGGCACTGAAAATAAGTGTTATAATGGGTCACAGGAATAAAAAAAACTAGACTGTACAAATATTTTAGATTCCCTGCAGCACGTGCACATACCAATGCCATACACACACAAATTTAATTCCAAGATCCAGGCATTGAATTGTCACCCAGTCACCCAGTGTTCCCCAATTCTCAAGATGATTGTATAATTCCAAACCTGAAATCATCTAATGAAAGTATCTGCTGATCTGTTGTTGTTTAATAGAGGTTTACCATGTTTATTTTACTCTACCTATAGGAAACTCTGTTTTGTCAGTACAGTGTGGGCTCTCATTATCCTGAATTAACTCAAGTAGAGCTAATGGGCCGAATTAGGTACTACACTTGGTATTGGCAGTGCATTTATTATAAGGAATTTATATTCATGAATATATAAGGATACTGTTTGTTGCTCTAAGTTATACAAGAGAAAAGTTAGCTTTGTACAGTGTGTAACTGAAAGAAGCCTCAAAGTAAGACAGTATGACTTTTCTCCCCGTGCCATTTTATGCCACAAGGAAGATACTAATCTGTAGTGCAGAGCTAGAAGGAATCTTTGGAACATTTATTCCAACCCTTTATTTAACAGATATAGAATCTGAGTCCCAAAGAGGATTACTAATTTTCCCAGGGCCTCACAATTGATTAGTGGCAAAGCTAAGATTCGAATCCAGCTCTTTAGACCTCTAATCTCTCACTTCAGCATTGGCTTTTCTGGAGTTTGCTATTTTTCCTAAACTGTCTTCCTTTAAGAGGTTTTGTGGGTTTTAATATTTCTCTTCTAGTGAGCTTTGGTCTATTCTGTCTAGCAAAAAAAAAAAAAAAAAAGATACACTAATTAATAAAGTTGCCTAATTAAAAGGATTCCTTTCATTTAAAAACATGTCATAAATAATACAAATACAAATATGTTCTGAGTTTACTAATGTAAAATTTCTATCTTTTTAGTGCTCCTACACTGAGAATACCAAATAAATGTGGGAAACAAGCACTTCTGACAGATTTTCTGAAATCTGGTAATGCTCAGTAAATATGTCAATTAGTGAGAAAATAAATCTGTAAGTCAATCCTTTGAGCACTAGAAGCTCTTTTATGTTTGGATGCTACTGGCAAAATGGTTCCCTGACATAGAAGCTTTAAAGCATTTGAGTAACAATGAAATTTCACAGGAAGAAGGGTTAGAGCTGGGAGAACACCAGAGAACTAATTGCTAAAAAAGCTGCCTTTATGTGTGAATTATACTGTGGTAATTCATAGAGATATCATTTAGAAAGAGAAAATCAATAATTCTGTTCTATAGACCCAGTGTCTTCAAGAGAGGAGAGAAAGAGAAAGATTCTCATGGTTCTTGGAATTTTCTGAAAGGTACAACTGTGGAATTATTACTGGAAAACCTATGGGCAGTCCATCATGAGGGAGAGGGGGACAGTCCAAGCTTTATAACTTAAAAAAGGGGTTATGGGATTAGAATCTTCCTCATTCAGACAGAACCCCCACACTCAGTTCTGCCCATTTTTAACACCTTTTAAACCATTTCTCAGCAGTATTAAGTCCGTTAGGCTGTTCAGTGGTTCAACCATTTTTTAAAAAGAGACTGTCAGCAATTCAGGCCACCCATTCTTGCAGAAAGGAAGGATTAGTGGGGCAAAGAACAAATACTATATCCCAAAAGTAGAATTCTCATACCTATTTACCCACCCACTGTTAGACAGCCCTGTTTATATTATGAAAGATTTATTTATTTAATATCATAAAATAATAAAGTAATATATTAAGAACATGAATTATTTCAATGTTTCCAAATCAAATGGTTATTTTTGTATCTTATTTGGTTAGCAATGCTCAATAAAATTGACCACTGTCTCTGCTTTGAAGGACTTTCTTCTTTTGGCTTCTGTGACAGGTCACTCTCCTATTTTTCTTCCCACTTCACTGACTGTTTTTATTTTTTTCATTTTTAACTATATTTTATTAGAGAAGATGTGAACTTATAAAACAATCATGCATATGTGAGGAATTCTCACGCAACACCCTCCACCAACACACTACATTGTTGTGGAACCCCTCCCCCTTTTTAATAGCTTTACTGAAGTAAAATTGACCTGTGCACATATTTAAAGTGCACAATTTGATAAGTTGGGGCTTATCTACACACCTGTAAAATCATCACCACAATCAAGTTAATGAACATATCCATCACCTGCAAATGATTCCTCTTGCCTCTTTGTAATTCCTACCCCTTCTTACATCCCCTTATACCCAAGCAAACTGTTCTGCTTTCTGTCACTATAGATTGATCTGAATTTTCTAGACTCTTACACAAATGGAATCATACAGCATGTGCTCTCTTTTGTCTGGATTCTTTCACTCATTATGATCACATCCATATTGCATGAATCAATAGTTCATTTCTTTTTATTGCTGAATTGTGTGCTGCAGTATGGATATAGCACATATTGTTTATTTATTCACCTCTTGATGGACAGTTGGGTTATTTCTAAGTTTGAACTGTTAAAAATAAAGCTGATATGCACATTTGTACACAAGCATTTGTGTGGACATATGCTTTTATATCTCTTGATGTAAATATCTAGGAGAGGAATGAATGGATCATATGGTAGGCTTATGTTTCACTTAGGCTTCTTTATGATGGAGACAAGAGTGATATTGCTGATTCAGCAGAAAGAGCACCTTTCAGTAAGCTCTGTGGGAAGATGGCTGGACCCAAAGTTAGGCTCACAATTGGGGTGCTATTACCTTTGGTTCTCAGCTTGGGGTTCTAAATAGTCACAATTCCTATGGAAAAAGGAAAATATTTCACAGTGTCTCTCACAATCTGGGAAGCATTAACAAAGAATTAAAAATCCAATTTCAAAAGGTGCTTGGGCATCCCAATGTTTCTCAGTGGACTCTTGTGGTCTAGTGGCCTCTCACAGTGCAAATCAAGCAGAAGGGAGGGGATACAACAAACTTCTCTCATATAGCACATGTGAAACTTCCAGAACAAGTGGTTTATAACTGGATAGTTTTCAAAAAGTATAATTTACCATCCTTAAAACTATATATTTGTGCTAGGCTAACAAATTCTTGTGAACTTTTTGTAAATCTTTTCTCATTTGATTCTCAAAACATCCCTTCAAAGGAGCCAGATTCTCTCCATTTTATAGTCATGTAGAGTGGAGTACAGCAAAATTAAGGACAGCATGGTACAGCAGAAATAATTATTACTAAACTGGGTATTGGGGAGCAGGGTTCTAGTCATGGCTTTGTCATTCAATTACTAGAGACCTTGAGCAATCAAATCACCTAATCCTTCTGGGCCTCAGTCTACTCCTAAGTAAGGTAAAGATTTAGGGTGGGATGAGACTTTCTCAAAGTGTATTCTTAGAAACATTGGTCTTTCAAGGCCATTAATGGAAAAAAAAAGTGTAGTCAAACATGGTTGGGAAAAATGACCTATTTTAATTCCCTTCTGGAGCATTCCAACCTAATTACCATATTAAAGGCTCTGAGAACTCCTACAGTATAGAGCCCTGTATAACTTTCTATAACCTATCATTTCCCAAAGTCATTTTCCCTAGAACACTTGTTTAGCTTAATCCTCCAGGAAACCACACCTCTAAATTATTCTTATTATTTTAAAAAGCACATTAAGGAAATCCAAATGCTCTAAAGGATCTCTCAAACTCCTGGCAGCTCCCAAATTCTCTTTGCCTTGAAAGATATTACTCATCCACATTTATAGAGCAAAGCATAGAAGAATGGAAAAGAGAAACTGGGTATACTAACTTCTTGTCCACGGCTTTTTTCTTGGTAAAGAAAGACTAATCAGATCTTCCTGTGAGCTTCTCAGTGATGGGTGGCATAAAGCTGCCACCACAGGCTGAAAAGCAGTTTTCATGGTTGCATAGTCCCTGGGCCGAATTCTGACCAGGACAGAATTTGCTAGCATTTATTGTTTCTTCTAGTTGCATTTACTTTACATAGGCAACACTTACATGACTGAAGTTTCTGTAAAATGTGCTGAATTATCTATTTAAGGTCATTAAAGGAATGCCATTTACACTTCCTGGTGAGCTGTGTTTAAATTGTTTCTGGAAATAGACTTATTTCATCCAAACAAAATAAAACATGGGGAATATTAAATCACCAGCCAATTTCTTTTTTCAGTCTTTGCTTTAAGCCAAGACTATTCTGTTCCCCAAATCAGCTGTTGGAGACAGTTTCTGTGAAGTCTGCCTCAGACTCCCTCATTTAGAAATTTTCATGACACCAGAAAACAGTATCTAGAGAATCCAAAAGAACAAATGAGAGGAAGTGATCCCCTTGTTTCTCACCCCCTGTTCTGTCACTAAGACAGCAGGATCACACAGAGGTAGTTGCACAACTCTAGTTTAGAGGAAAAGCAAAAGTCAGTAATTTTCTCACTAGTGCTTCTAGTTTTACCTTTAATTTCTCTGGGACAATAAAAATAATGACATTCTGAACAATATAAAAATTGGACTTTTTCTAAATATCCTTATGATAATACTGAACAATGAAACATTTTCAGTGTCAAAAAATATGCTGGCAAGACCATTAAATATATTGAAATGTACATCTGTGTTAGAAGTACAACTGGTCTTTACAGTGTATTATTTTATACTAATATTGAGGGAGAAAAAAAGTAAAGATGAAAAGCATATTGAATATACAAATTGGGAACTTAAACTGGTTCAAAAAACAAGTTTACAAGGATTGAAACCCTGCCACTAAGATGTTCAAGCTTAATGCCTGAGAACATCTGAAATGTGCCCTAAAAGCTGGCTGATTTAAATCCCTTTCCCTGGCCTCAAACAAGTTTACTGAGATCCACATGTTGACTGAGATTTGATCTGTAAAATTGAAAACTAGATTTTTAAGAACATGGCTGAGATTCTCATGCTTTTATCAAATTCTCCTTTCTGATGGTGTGGGGGCATATATATATCAATTTCTTTCCCAAATCAACTCTGCAAGATTTTAAATAGTAAATGGTTTGAGATAATTTGTATCATTTGGCAGTCCTGTTGAAAGAAAATTGAATTCTTTCACTGGATGATTCTGATTTCTGTTCACAATAATGAAATTGGATTCATTATTCTATCTTTTTAATATTCTAGGCTATTTTTGACTATTAAACCTGCAGGCATTATCTTTAATGCGAAATAAATAATAACACCTCTCCTTTTCCCATTCCCTTTTTTTCCCATCCTAAAAAGCTCATTTCTGGTTGCCATGTTGATGGTGCCACTCTGATATTTGTTTAAGTGAAAACACTTTCATCTCATTGACTTGAAGACAGGTACTAGAGAGCCCAGAAATAATATTTGAAAGCATCACCTTCTAGCTGGTATAATGGGCCCCTATTCTGTAGCTAAAAGACAGCACCTGTGTTAAGAATAATTGTTCTAATAAGAGTAATGAAAGGGCACATTCTCTCTCACTCTAAATTTTGTCTTATTTTCTCTTTCAATTGTGTTTTATTTTGTTATATTTTGGTTTAGAAAAGAGTAAGAGATAGTGCTAGAAGTAAATGTTTAAGGCTGCAATCATTTGTAGAAATATATGCTAGTGCAATTAAAGGGGACCTTTGGAGATAAAGAAAAGCAGGAGCCCTCCTTTGAGGGAATGTTCCTTTTCTCTCACAAAATGAGTGAAAAAAGAGAAGGGTACCATTTATAATCAAGGAGGGTACTCCCTAGGTTATACCTAGGTTTGTAGCTATGGGTAACCCATCCGAATGCATTCTGAGTTTATGGCTGCTGTAAAAACCGTGGTATCGTCACTCAGAAAGCCCCACGATTTTCCAGTTGCTATGCAACTGGATGGTTGCCAGTTGTGCACAACTCTGGCATGTAAAGTCATAATAAGAAACACTTTTGATGAACTTCAGTTCACAAAGGTACTATCCCTCATGATGCAACCACATCTATCTCTAAACATTAAGTTATGAGATTTACGTGTTAAGAGATCATTTTTTTTGTATCTGGACTTTATTTTTCACCTGTGCTGCTGCTAATACCATCTCAGCAGAACAGCATAGAACCTAAAGAATGGCCTTTGGAAATCAAATACGTTGAAATTCCAATCACCCCAACTGACTCTTTGTATGATCTTGGCAAATGAATTAACATCTCTGACCAAAGTTAGAAATGTAATGGCTTTATCTTAAGAGTGTGCTGGGGATTGTCATATAGAACTGGACCAGCAGAAAGGAGAGTTAGCTTTGCCACTGAAACATGGAAAGTCCTCTCATTTCTCCGAGTCACAATATCCTGAGCTACCAAAAAGGGAGTTAGATGATGTCTAAGGTTTTTTTTAACCTCTCCAAATTTGATGACTCTTCCTCTACTGTTCTTGGCTACAGAATAACAGTTGTGCCCCTTCTTAGCCAAATAAGATGAATTAGCTCAGTCTTTGAATTAGCCCAGCCTTTGAGGCCTGGAGAGACAGCGTGAAGGGGCATTGTGAGGAGCTTCTCCTCTGATGGCAGGTGCACACCAGTACTCATTGGGATTTACCCTTTTCCCTTTGCACAAAATATTATTTTAACAACTAATGAAAAAGAAATTTGTCAAACTCCAAACAGGCAAACATCATAAAACAAAGTGGGGAGGAAGTTTCCCAAGCCTTTCTTGGTCACACACCTGTGCCAAAGGCAGCCACAATAGCCCACACTGAGTGTGATGGAAATAATTGGATTCACAACCATCTTCTTTTCTCAGACTTCTAATGATATCTGCATTCCTTTTTATTTCTCATTCTCACAAAATGATCGTTCCTGTTTGTTGCTTTTTTCTGTATATTTTGCATGTCTATTTTTCCTTTAAATATGGAAAGAGAATCATTAAAACCTTTACAAACATTCCAGATGATTAGAAGATAACTTGTTTTTTCAATTGAAAATGCACTATCTAAGCACACATTTTATTCTTTTTTGTCTCCTTTATTAATTTACCTTTTAGTTGCATAAAGGATTTATGCAACAATTCTTCTCTTTGGCTCCCACCTACCACAAAATACATAAGTGGGGAGGAAGGCACAGTTAAGATCCAATGGGGTATTTAGTGGTCATGGGAAAGGTTTTTCATTACCTTACAGTAATGGACACAGGACATGGTAAATATCATCAAAACTTATTAAAATGTATCATCTAAATTGTAAACTATACTGTAAATCATTGACAATGTTTAGTTGCTATATTTTGCTATCTATATATCAGTTATAACAATGCTAACATCCAAAAAAAAGGGGGCGGGGTTAATATGGGGTGGGGAAGCGGGGGCTGGTTTGGTATCTGGGAGTCTCTGGTATTCCGTGTGTGACTTTGCTGTGACCTAAAACTTCTTTGAAAATTAAATGAAAAATTGGGAGACACTGGGGATTGAGAGGGGGAAGGTGTCACGGCACACCGGATATCTGATAACACAGTGATAAATGTGTTATCAGATTTATCTTTATTTTTTTTTAAGGGCATTTCTTTTGCTTTTTTCCCCATTTTTTGAATGTCCCAATCCGCTAATTATATTTTGTTTTGTTTTGTCTTTTGTTTATTTGTTTGTCTTTTTGTTGTTTTTTTTCCCTGAGTTTCCTTATGTTTGTCTCTTGCATGTAAGCTTTTCATTGTTGTTTCTTTTTCCTATTAAGTGTATTTGATTATTTTATGGGCTATATGTTCATGGAAGATTTAGATCACAGAAGGGTTACAATGGGTACTGCAGAGGATTATTGGTGGGGGGGGTCTGGGAGGGGGGATTCATGGGAGTAAGTTCATCCGAATATACATGAAAGATATACAAAATTGTTCAAAAGATCAAAGGATGGGGCATGGTCACGGTGGGTGGACAATCACTCAATAAATGAGGGAATCTGAATTCCTAGCCTGGAGAGCTCTGCCACATTCTCCAAGGGAGCAGCAACAGTCCTCTGAGTGCAGGGACAGTGTCGGTCAAAAGAAGATGGCCGAGTTTTTCTTTGTTCTAAAGCCAATTAAAAGCTACACTTTACGAGGTGGCTGGGCTCTTCTCTCCATATTGGACGGAGGGTCCCCTGATCCCAGTTTTTCTACTCTTTGTCTTATTCTTTCTTTCTCATCCGTGGCACCATTTTCATGGACCCAGTTCCTGACTGGCAACATATGGCGCCCAATGTGGGGCTCTGAAAACGAAACTTTTCTTTCAGTCAGTGTGCAGACCAAGGAGCTCCTGAGAGCAGTTTTAAAAGAAAAAAGAAACAGAAAAGGAGAACAGCAGTGGATCCCCTCTAGAAGAATCAAGCCTAGAGTTGAAGATGCTGCCAAGTCTTAAATTATGGACATGGTGGTTTTACATTGGATTAATTATAGGTAAAGTATTAGGTCAAGGTAAGATACCACATCATAATTACACTTATTGGGCATATATAACCAAACCACCTCTTCTAGAGCTGTTAACTTGGAGCAATGAGTCTTACTCAATTTATCTTAATCAATCTCACCATTTTCCAGGACCTATAAATATATGACTACCCTTAAAGCCAAAAGAAGAAGGGAAACTTATAGAAAATTTAACTTTACCTTTTATAGACTGCCCTACTTGTATTGGATATGGTTCTGTATGCATGCAACCTCAAAATCACAGTCAAATTTATGTTCTCATTTTCCCTTCTTTGCCATATAAATCAGAAAACATGGTAAATCTTACATCCCTCTCACAACAGACTACTTAATGACAAATGGCATATTTGTCATGGGCTTACAGAGGTGTGTTGTTTAATGATTCCTATGGAATTGTAAAGGATCGGGCCCTTATAGGGATACCGAAACCTATTAAAAACACAACCATATCTTGGTTCATTAATAATTCAACCATAATCACAAATGACAGTAATCCTTATTTCTGGAATTTTGGTAATACAGCATTTACTAACAGCTCAATAAATTGGAAAAATCAAGGAAGATATATCCCACAACCATGGGACACTAAATTTAACAAAACTCAAAGTTATTTGTGGAAATTATTTTTGGGAACTGTTCCAATTTTTGAATGACAAGGCAGCAAAACTAAAATTACTATTTTAAAAAGAAAAACAACTCAATTTCTTACAGTATGTGTGCGAGATCCTATAGTTTTATCATTGGAAAAGTAACTTTTGGTGAAAGGAACATTAGTTGCTCCAATTGCTCCTTATCTATATGTCTTAAGAATTCATATTTGCAGGAAAATCAAACTCTTTTTATAGCAAGAAGAAGAAAAGGACTATGGTTACCGGTTCAGATGACCAGACATTGGCAGCAATCTCCAGAATCCTAGTTCCTGTGGCATTTCCTCGACCATTAATTAAAAGGAAATAAAAGACTGATTGGACTTTTTTTTTTTTTTTTTTTTTTTTTATTGGTGAGAATCCATACTTTTAATAAATTCCAAAGATGTGTGAATGCCTTATTAGTAGGTTCAATGTATCAAGGTTGGTAGGGTCATACTACCCATTGTCTGTAGTAGCAAACTGCTTCTTCAGTGAACTTTTTTTTTTTTTTAACATTTGCAAAATGATATATAAATATATATGCATATAAGTGTATTTGCTTACAAAAATGTTATTTATATATATATATATATATATATATATATATATATACATATATTTTAAGAGGTGCTTAGATTACCCAAAATATTACACAGAACCCACTGGGATTCCAATGTTGCCCACCTCCCACACCTCCCACCACATCCCACACAAACATCTCCCACAAGTGTGGCCCACCACCCTCAATGACCTTACACATCCTGGAGCCTTGCCACCAACCATAGACCACAGTTCACACTGTAGACCACACTCTCTCCCACTCAGTTCTGAGTGGTGTGTGCTGATTTATTTTTTATTTTTTTTATTTTTTTCTTTTTTATTATGGGTAAAAATCAAAATTCTCACAATACATACAAACATTTGTAAAATGATATATAAATATATATGCATATATGTGTATTTGCTTACAAAAATATTATTTTTTATATATATATATACATATATTTTAAGAGGTGCTTAGATTACCTAAAATATTATACGGGATTGGACTTTTAATAGCAGAAATTTTGGGACTGATTGGCATCATAACTGCTGCAACTGTCGCTGGCACAGCCCTACATCAAGGAGTCCAGAATCAACAATATGTTAAGGACTGACATAAAAATGCAAGTGAGATGTGGCATGGCCAGTCTCACATTGATATGGAGCTGAATAATTGTATGAATGATGTTAAAACAGCTATTATACATTTGGGTAATCAAATTTATAATTTAAACTTGTTAAGAACTCTTAAATGTGATAGGAATGAAAGTTCTTTTGTATTACTCCTTTGGAAGTGAAAAAATCATTTGATTGGATATAAGCACAATGTTTCTATAGATATTTTAGAATTGCAAAAGAAGGCATTGAGCATGTATCAAAACGAATTGAAAGAAACCACTGGTGCAGCCGTTTCATTGGTGGAAACAAAAAACAGTTCAAAATATCATTTTGGATTGGATTAGGAATTATTGTTATATGCATTTTTATTGTCAAGGGTAGAGTAATAACATATATTCATAGAAAAAATGAAGAATTAGACCAGATAAATGCATTTATGTTAAGAAACTTGGCCATGAAAAACTAATTTTGCATTATTTAGTAGAAATATTCTATAATAACCCCTTGATCTTAATACTAATTATCTGCACAAAAAATATTCACTTAAGGAACCTGAAAAAGCATAAATATTAATGAAATTGCCTTCCATGTAAGAGCTCAAAAGCTTGACTGGTAGTCAATGACGGATAAGATTCTCAGAGGAGGACAACCTAAGACAGGCACAGTCACAAGAGCCTATGGAAGAAGACAAGTGTGACAGCAGGTCACCTTGTATCAGCTTATATAATGGTTCTTATGAGCTTTAACTAATAAAAAAGGGGGAAATGATTGAGTTTCAATTAAAGGCCATGACTACTGACAGAAAAGAAGGTCACCTTGGAATGTAATAAACTAGCTCTCCAGTCTCATGCTAATAGGAGCTGGGTGGGGAAACATCATGAGCTTGTAAGATTTACAATGTCTGTGAATTGCAGAAAAGAGGAACTGAGCCATTAACATTTAAGACTTGTTAATTTCAGTAAAATGTAACTGTCAAGTATCTATTGCCCTTGCACATGCTCACACGTATTTTCTTTGTTCTAAAGCCAATTAAAAGCCACACTTTACAAGGTGGCTGGGCTCTTCTCTCCATATTGGACGGAGGGTCCCCTGATCCCAGTTTTTCTACTCTTTGTCTTATTCTTTCTTTCTCATCTGTGGCACCGTTTTCATGGACCCAGTTCATGACCGGCAACAGAAAGCCAAGAAAAGACACACCAAAAAAACAGGAACTAAGGTGACTCAGGCAGTAGGACATTTCTCTCCTACATCGGAGTTTCTGAGAATCTAATCACAGTGAAGACAGGAGGAGAAGGATGAGAAGAGAGGGCAGGAAATGGACACAGAGAGTTGCCCAGCGAATGGACACAAAAACAGCAAAAAACAGTGTGTGTGTGGGGGGGTAAAAACAGGTAAAAGTAAATAAGTAGATAAATAAATCCTTAAAAAATGTATACGGGAGTAAGATATGGGCTATAGCTAGTAGTAATACTTTGACAATGTCATAATTTTTAACAAATGTTTCACAGCAATGCAAGGTGTTTGTGGTGGGGTGATGTGTGGGAGCCCTGTATGATGTTATGTATGTTTGCTTTGTGGGTTTGCAGTGTTTGCTGAACACTTGTGGTTTGTGTATGTTCATGTATGAAGGATATACTTCAATAAATTGCTTAAAAATAAAAAAATAAAAAATAAAAATAAAAATAAAAAAAAAGAGGATGGTCCACTGATGAATTCTTTTTATTGATGACTACTCCTATGAGTCTTTGCTCTTATAACTGAAACTTAGCTTACTGTTATGGGGTGCCTAAGGGTTGCCACCTGAGAGCCTCCTTGTTCCTCAAATGTGGCCTCTCTCTAAGCCAAACTCAGCATATGAATGCATTACCTTCCCCCCAACGTGGGACATGACTCTTGGGGATGAGCCTCCCTGGCAACGAGGGATTAATATCAAGTGCCAACTGGCAACACAACTGGAAAAAGACCTTGAATAAAAGGGGGAAATGGTAAAGACAAATAAGTTCAAGTGGCTAAGAGACTTCAAAGAGAGTCGGGAGGTCATCCCAGAGGTAATGCTTACGCACACCTCAGTAGGAGCTCATAGAACATCAAAGTGCATATCACCCCACACAGAGGGGCTCCAGAGAGCTCTGAAGACACCCAGGTCCTATATAAGGGGGGGATAGCACCAGAGACTGATGCCTTATCAGTGGGCTCTATTTTGGAATCTGTGCTCCTGAAAGTGTCAGAATTGGACTCAAATAAGTCCTCCCTGCACATGGTTCACCAGTCCCTTCTATTCAAACCTATATGTGATGCTGGAGTTTTTAGGTATACTTCCAGAGACTGGAGCCTCTGGCCTACCTATGTGCCAGGTGTGCGTGGAATCTCGGTGGAGCTGCAATTCCTACCCTACAGCTCAATGGACTCATCCAAGTTACCTGGCGAGGAGACAACAATGGGCAGCGGCCATCCCAGGGAATGAAGAGGGCCTGCATCTGCAGGCAGGATCATCCCACCCACCATATCCATGGGATATAAGCCCTCTCTCACTTGGAGGTGGAGTGGACATCACCAAACAGTCCCCTCAGGATTGGGGGAAGAACTATGGACTAGAGTGGACTTGATGGTATTCTGTTGTACACATATGGTGATTCTAGCAATGGAAGAAATTATAACAGTGAGGTGGAGCCGGTGGCCACTGAACACTTTTGGGGCAGGGAGGGGATGTGCAGTTGAAATACAGGGGCTTCTTTGGGATTTGGAGGTTGTCCTGAGTGCTGCTGTGGCAATGGATGTAGGTCATTTTAAATCAGCACACACCATTCAGAACTGTGTGGAAGAGAGTGTGGTCTACGATGTGAACTGTGGTCTATGGTTGATGGCAAGGCCCCAGGATGTGTAATTCCATTGAGGGTTATGGGCCACACTTGTGGGAGATGTTTGTGTGGGATGTGGTGGGAGGTGTGGGAGGTGGGGAACATGGGAATCCCTGTAGGTTCCGTGTAATATTTAGGCAAGTTAAGCACCTCTTTAAAAAAAAAAAAAAATATATATATATATATATATATATATATATATATTTATAAATAACATTTTTGTAAGCAAATGGACATATATGCATATATATTTATATATCATTTTACAAATATTGGTATGTATTGTGAAAAATTTGATTTTTACCCACAATAAAAAATAAATTAATTAAAAAAAAAAAAGTATTGCAAGTACATTTCCACAGACATTTTATATGCTCCACGGATATTAGTCAAATATTTTAAGATTTCAATGTAGTCAAAGAATAGTAAACATTATGCAAGGAAGAAATGTCCCAAAGATAGCTAGGAATTGACTGATCTGCAGATAACCCAGGCAAGTGAGAGAAAACATGTGCTTTCTCTTATGCAGGGCCTTGTCTTCTGAAAAGTTACATGTAAATTATATCCTTAAAGGTTGATTTAAACTTTCAGTCCACTGGAATGGCATTAGAAATTTGAATATACATTTTCTTACAGACTTGTGCTGAAGTAGAGATTGCAACCCCTGATTTACTCATTAATATTTCCAAACATGGAAATATTCAGTGCAGGCTCTCTCCATTCCCTGGGTTGGCCGTTGTCCATCATCATCATCTCCTCACCAGGTGACTTCAGTGAGTCCATTGAGCTGTCGAGTAGAAGTTGCAGTTCCACAAAGATTCCAGGCACAGTTGGCACATAGGCAGGCCAGAGGCTCCAGTCTCTGGAAGTACACCTACAAACCCCAGCCTCACATATAGGTTTGAATAGAAGGGACTGATGGACCATGTGCAGGGAGGACTTATTTGAGTCTAACTCTGTCACTCTCAGGAGCACAGATTCCAAAGTAGAGCCCCCTGATACGGCATCAATCGCTGGAGCTATCTTCCCCACCCCCCCACCACATATAGGACTTGGGTGTCTCCAGAGCCCTCAGGCCCCTCTGTGTGGGGTGATATCCACTTTGGTGTTCTATGAGATCCTACTGAGGTGTGCGTAAGCATTACCTCTGGGATGATCTCCCGACTCTCTTTGAAGTCTCTTAGCCACATGAACTCATTTGTCTTTACCTTTTCCCCCTTTTATTCAAGGTCTTTTTCCTTAAACAACCAGTGACTGACTTTTTCAAAAGCACTCTTTTGTAGGATACTGGAAAATGTATTGCTTAAATTACAAATGTAGATTTTTTTTTTTTTTTTTTACCGGGAGGTACCGGGGATCGAACCCTGGTCTCTCCATATGGTAGACGGACGCCGAACCTTTGAGCCACGTCCGTTTCCCTATTTTTTTTCTTTACACATGTGCTTAGAGCATATAAAACTTGGATCATCTATTATGGAGATTAATTGAGCCAACAGTATGGTTGAGGAGTTCATTCATTTATTTGTTTACTCACCAAATATTAATTGAGAACCTGTTACTTTCTGGGGCACTGTATTAGCCTTGAGGCCAGAAAGATTGAAGAATATTGAGCCTCTATCTTCAAGAATTCATGGTCTAGTGGGGAAGATAAAGTTATAAATAGATAAATTGCAATGCAATGTGATAAGTGCTTTAATAGAGATAAGAAGTGATTAATATAAATGAAAACTAAATTAGGCACATTAAGCTCTTCTAAAAAGAGGGGAAATTTGTTCATGTAAAATATTATTAAACTGTGTTATTCTTCAGTTCCCTAAATGATATTTGAAGATAATGTCCTGCTCTTTTCTCTTCCAGTCCCATTAGTTTTCATCTTTGCCCTGCTGGGGTGGATTAGGTGCCTGCGGGCATATGTGGACTTCGTTCTGTGGTTTTGCCTCTACTTCCTGTAAAGGTGTCAAAAATGTTTACAATTAATATAGAAACTGTAGTTAATATTTTAAAACAGCAAACTGTTTTATTTTTCCTACCAACCCTTGTCCTCTTTTGGAAAATTGAAAGATGTTAATGGAAACAACAGAGCAGGGAATTGTTATGTGGAAGGAATGAAAAGCAGGATGGCTGACAGTAACAATAATAGCTAATATTTTTTTGTGTGTGTTTTTACTCTGTGCCAGAAACTGTCCTAAATCCAATACATGTTTTAATTCAATAAATCCTAACATCAACCGCATGAGATAGATACTTTCACTATTTCCATTTTAGAGATCAGGAAGCAGAGGTTAATTAACTTGCCCAATTTAACACAACACAACAAATGCAGTCCGGAGTTGAACCCAACTGCCAGGCTGCAGACTCTGCAATTTTAATGACTGCACTAGGCTTTGCTGAAAAATATTACTCCTCTCATTTCTTTTTCTTAGAAAATCTTAAAGTAATATTCATGTTAAATATCTATTGAGAGAATGGAACACAGATAGCAGGAGAGGGAAATGAAAGAAAAACACTGTAACGCTTTGCTTCTTCTGCAGTTTTCGTTCGTTATCTTTTCTTGTAGGTGGCATAAATCAAGAAAGGACTGGCATTTTTAAGAATAGAAAATGTCTACTTAATATCTGTGCTTACAGGTTTGTATGCTTTCTTTGGTAGAAATCTTCCTACCCACCACCCCCAAGCCAAGTGTAAGAGGGAGAACAGCTTTCCACTTTTGTATTCTGCTAGAACAATACAGTTAATTTAGAATAGGGTAGCCTTAAAAGAAATAACCATAATTCTAGTTGTGTTTCATTCTCTTCATGTTCATTTTCTCCATAATCACAAATGTTAATTAAATAGCAACATTATCTCAACTTTATTGGTGAAGAAGACTGAGATACCAGGCAGTTAGGTGACTGACCCATCACAGGGAGGTTGTTGCCAATTTGCAGTGGGAAGGGAATGAAATAGATAGATCCTCACCAATATCTTATTGCTGAGTCAAAAGAAGGCTCTTTCCTTTAACTGGTAGTAAAAGAGTTAAAAAAAACAAACAAACTGGTATCTACACACCCATCTGAGATCCTTTTGGATGTACCACCACTGTATTACCAGCTTTTTCTGGTAACAATATGCATGTATTAGTCAGCCAAAGGGATGCTGATGCAAAATACCAGAAATTGGTTGGTCTACATAAAAAGTATTTATTTGGGGTAGAAGGCCACAGTTACCAGGCCATAAAGCATAAGTTTCTTCCCTCACCAAAGTCCATTGCCACGTATTGGAGCAAGACAGCTGCCAAAGTTTGCCAGGGTTCAGGCTTCTTGGGTTCCTCTCTTCCCGGGGCTCCATTTCTCTCTGGGCTCAACTCCTCTGTTTCCTCCACAAGGTCAGCTGTAGAATTTGAGGCTCTCTAGGCTTTGCCTCTCTCCACAAGGCCAGCTGTAGACTCTCAGGCGAAAGGCTCATGTCTTTTCCTGGGGCCTTCTCTCTTTCCTCACAACCAAACTCTCTTTCTTACCGGGGCTCCAGCTCAAGCCTCCAACATCAGAACAACTCCAATTCTGTCCTTTGCCTTGCCTTTTATATTTGATTCCCCACCCACCAAGGGGTGAGGCTCAATGTCCTACTGACGTGGCCCAGTCAACGCCCTAATCATAACTTAATCATGCCCAGATTAACAGACCAGTTTACAAACATGATCCAATATCTATTTTTGGAACTCATAATTATATCAAACTGCCAAACTGCTACAATGCAGTTCTCTTCGGCTGTGCTTCCTCTGCTCTTGGCTTCTAGGTGTGAAAACAGTTGTGCCCTGACACCCATGCACTGACCCTTCCTTGGTTGTTAGTTTCTAGGAGCCACTTGAAGTCCGTGATGCCTGACAGTTATTGTTTTTCTTTATAACTGGAA
The DNA here is from genome assembly GCA_026826555.1 of Tolypeutes matacus. Classification (NCBI taxonomy): domain Eukaryota; kingdom Metazoa; phylum Chordata; class Mammalia; order Cingulata; family Chlamyphoridae; genus Tolypeutes; species Tolypeutes matacus. The sequence goes on from JAKSZT010054556.1 coordinate 596,234, forward strand.
AAGGCCTTGGAGATCATTCAGTTAACTTACCTTCCCCCATTCTTTGAGTAAAAAAAGGGTGAGACTGGAGTATCTGCTGCAAAAAGTAGACCTCTTTCCCCTGATCCCCTCAAGTGCTGACAGTAATTATAGGAAGACTGCAGGGCTCTCAGGAGGCCTTTGGGCTTTCATCTGTCCTTTTCACTTTCTTCTCTCTAATACCAAATATCATGGGGACATGTCCTAATCAGATGATCCTGCTAATGAAAAAATTCTGCCAGCTAATGGAAGTGACTTTACTGTGGTCGAGCACTGCACTTAAAATCAAAGACTAGGGTATGAAGTGCCTCTGTCGCCATGTGGTCTTGTGATCTTGGCCATTTGGTTTAATCTCTGTGAACTTCAGTGTCCTCATCTGCAGAGAGGGGATCATATCCATTACATACATACAGGGCCGTTGTGGGGACTTAATGAGATAATAACACAAATAGCTAATAACCATGAAAACTATCATATGTTTTTATCTACTTAAAATCTGTCATTTATTTTTCATTGCCCCTATGATAAAGTCCCATGTCTTAAGGATGGCCTCCATGGCCTTGAGTGATTTCTATTGCCTGCCTTTCTGGCTTTATCTGCCCTCTTGTTCTATTAAGTCCAGGTGTTCTAGAATTCTTTAAATTCTTCTAAAAGTCTGTGTTCTCTCCTGTTTGGGGGCCAGCTATTTCCTCTGCCTAAAATTCTCCCCTCTTCCATCCTTTTACCCAATAGCTAGTATTTTTGTGTGTCTTTTTAGGACTCAGCAAACATGTTGTTTCTTGGTGTCCCAGGCTTGGTTGGGTCACCTGCTCTATATCGCCAAGGTACCATTCTACTTTTTCATAGTGCTCATCATTCTCCTATCTGTTTACCGTCTTTCCTCCACTCTAAATTATAGGTATTAGGAAGTTAGAATCCAGGACTGTCCTCTAAACTTCTGTATTGCCAACACCTCATGAAATATCTGACACCTAGTATCGGGATATCTGTTGACTCTTTGATTAGTTATATATACATATAAATGTAATTTTTACATAAATATTAAAAGATATTAGACAAATTGTAGTTGGCAACCTTCTAATTGTCACATATACCTATAGAGTAGGACTGAATTTGTAGACCTGACCTATATAAGTTAAATAAATGATTGCTGAAGGTCTCTGACAGCTGTCAGTAAATGCTCTTCTTGCTGTAGCAACTACTAAGCACAAAGGGTATCATTGCATTAATTCTTCCTCTTCCAGCAAAAAAATTAGAGTTTAGATTTCTCAGACATTTCCAAGTCCTGTGTATTAATGAATTGGACTCATTCTACTCCAACTTCTAAGTCCATTGGAAAGCTCTTCAGCAACACTGTCCAACCAACCAAAGGGTTCATATGACTACATTCCAGGTCCTATCTCCTTTAAACTGATGGCTTCAAAATAATAGGAGTGTGTGTCAATGTAAGCTCCAATCATAGGTCAAGTCATATTCCAGCAACTTTGTCCTTTTATCAGTTTATTTTAAGACTGATATGAAATATGACAAATGTTGCTAGCAGTCTACACTGTGGCTATGTCATTGTGCATGATTTTATTCAGTAAGAATAGTTTTAATATGCATCATAGATTGCCTAATGAAATGATCCTTTTCTACACTTATTATCTACATAGACTTGAATTTCATATGAAGGAATAAAAAACTTTGTAGTATATTAGATATTTATGAAAATAATTCAGTTTCCCAGAACCATTTACTTGGGTTTAATATAATACTGGTTTGGGATATGATTTTCATGCTTATGTTTCACCCAAATTTAGCAAATTTTGATGCTTTGGGCTCCATTTCCCAGTCAAATACATGAATTTCAGTTAAATAAATGAAGTGAAAGCTTATTTAAACATTTGATTTCTTTGTATCCAAAGAGATTCATGTGGACTAATTGAACAATTGGACTTACAAGATAATAGATGAATCCCTCCAAATGCATGATTGATGTATGCTGCCTTGTCACCAACCCCACCCCCTGCAACATCCTCACCATTTCACCAGATGAATAGATTGATCCTGAGCTTAACTTTTGCTAGTGCATCAATTATTACGTTACCTAGGCACCTTGGGTTGCTCTGCTTTCAAAGAAAAACCAGAAAGCTTTCAAAGAAAAAAGATAGAGTTAAATATATATATATATATAAGTATGGAGACTCTTTTCATGTGAATAGCCATATCTTTGGGAGATCCTCCTGAAAAACAGCCTGTTGTTAGTTGGCTATTGAATACTAAATCCATACTTCCAGAGGGGTGTGTGTGTGTGTGTGTGCGTGTGTGTCTGTACATGGATTTCTAAGAGTAATCATTCAGTAACTCTGATTTATCTCTCTATGTATAATTTTAGATCTTCTTCTCTGATTATTTGAAACTCAATTTTGCTAACTTGGTGAAAGCAAAGTATAGTTAGGTAAAATGTCTTTTCCTTCAATTCAGAGACTTTTTATTTACAGCAAACTTTTAAAGATAAACTTAATTTACCTTTTGAATAGAAAATATTTGCTTAAATATCTCTGGGAACACTTTCTTTCCCTAATAAGGGTTGTGTTCACACAAGATAAAACCACAAAAGAAGATGTTAGGAAAAAAAGAAAAATATATATATTAAAAGCAAAAGAAAACCTTTTCAATTGGCATTTTTTGAGACTGCTCAATTTTCAGTACTAGACCTTTTCCAAGTGAGCGCCTCTCAACTCACTTCTGTCTTAACTACTCCCGCCTTGAGACTATCTTCCTTTGTGATGCCACGCCAACCCTCTCCTCCCTCTACAGCAGGCAGAGACTTCCTCTGGGCTCCCACAGCATCTTTTCTCTCCTGTGTTACATCATTTTGCTATTTGTATTGTTTTCAGTTTTCATGTGCATCTGCCTCTCTGGGATTTGAGCATCTTGAGGACTGGAAGTGGCTTTTGTTTCAAATTTGTATCACATGCTTATAACAGAGAGTGGTACATAATGGGCTCTCAAATTGAGTGTCTTACATGTTTGAAGAATAAATGAAAGAATTAGTAATTTTTATTTATGGAACTCTCTGAATTCTGATTCGGATATCCTTTCTAATTTGGTGTCACCCTTAAATTTTATAAGCATTCTTTCTCTGCTATATTCATGCCATTGATATTTATAGATGTGGACAAAAAAACATATACAGATATGGATATGAAGATAGAGGTGGATATATATATATATATATATAGAGAGAGAGAGAGAGAGGCAGAGACAGAGACAGAGAAACAGAGAGACAGAAAGGCACAGAGAGATGCTCCATGTCACATGTTGGGAAACATCCCTTCAGTCTACATTGCATCCTTTTTTTTTTTAATTTATTTATTTTTTATTGTGGGTAAAAATCAAAATTTTCATAATACATACCAATATTTGTAAAATGATATATAAATATATATGCATATATGTGCATTTGCTTACAAAAATGTTATATATATATATAAATATATTTTTAAGAGGTGCTTCACTTGACAGCATTGACAGGTGGGTAGATTAGGAAGGGCAGGTTCAAATACCCAGGGCATGTAACTATGAATCTTGACATTCCATGAGTCAAGACAGGGGAGTGTCAAAAGCCCCAGGGGGGAGGGAGGAAGGAACAGTTAAGATCTAATGGTGTATTTGGTGGTCTGGGAAAGGTTTTTCATTACAGTAATGGACACAGGACATGGTAAATATCATCAAAACTTATTAAACTGTATCGTCTAAATTGTAAAAAAAAAAAAAAAAAAATATATCAAAAGGATTATACACCATGACCAAGTGGGTTTCATTGCGAGTAAGCAAGGATGGTGCAATATAAGAAAATCAATCAATGTAATACACCACATAAACAGATTGAAAGAAAAAAACCACATGATCATCTCTATAGATGCAGAAAAAGCATTCGACAAAATACAGCACTCTTTCCTCATAAAAACACTGCAAAAGATAGGAATAGACAGAAGCTTTCTGAATATGATAAAGGGTATATATGAAAAACCCAAAGCTAACATCATTTTCAATGGTGAAATCCTAAAAGCCTTCCCTCTGAGATCGGGAACTAGACAAGGATGCCCACTATCACCACTCCTATTTAACATTGTCTTAGAAGTACTTGCACGAGCACTGAGACAAGAAAAGGACATAAAAGGCATCCAGATTGGAAAAGAAGAAGTAAAAATTTCATTATTTGCAGATGACATGATCCTATACATAGAAAGCCCTGAGAAATCGACAACAAGGCTTCTAGAACTTATAAAGGAGTTCAGTAATGTTGCAGGCTATAAGATCAGCGCTCAAAAATCGGTAGCATTTCTGTACACCAATAACCAGCAAACTGAGGAGGAAATCAGGAAAAAAATACCATTTACAATAGTAAACAAAAGAATAAAATACCTAGGAATAAATTTAACTAAAGATGTAAAGGACTTATATACAGAAAACTACACAACACTGTTAAAGGAAATCAAAGAAGACTTAAATAAATGGAAAAATATTCCCTGTTCATGGATGGGAAGATTAAACATCATCAAGATGTCTATCCTACCCAAACTAATCTACAGATTTAATGCAATCCCAATAAAAGTCAACACTATATTTTTTAAGGAACTGGAAAAACTAACCACAAAATATATTTGGAGAGGTAAGAGGCCCCGAATTGCCAAAGATATATTGAAAAAGAAAAATGAAGTTGGAGGTATCACATTACCTGACTTTAAAACATACTACAAAGCTACAGTGATCAAAACTGCGCGGTATTGACACAAGGATAGACCTACTGACCAATGGAACCGGATTGAGAGTTCTGATATAGATCCTCGCATATACAGTCATCTGATATTTGACAAGGCCACGAAACCCACTCAGCTGGGAGAGAGTGGCCTCTTTAACAAGTGGTGCTTGGAGAACTGGATATCCATATCCAAAAGAATGAGAGAAGAATACCATCTCACACCTTATACAAAAATCAACTCAAGATGGATCAAAGATCTAAATACAAGAGCCAAAACCATAAAGACATTGGAAGATAATGTAGGGAAGCATCCACAGGACATTGTAATATGAAATGGTTTCATGAACTTCACAACCAAAGCATGAGCAGCAAGAGAAAAAATAGATAAATGGGACCTCATCAACATTAAAATCTTCTGCACCTCAAAGGATGTTATTAAGAAAATAAAAAGGCAACCTACCCAATGGGAGAATATATTTGGCAACCATATATCTGATAGGAGCCTAATATCCTGCATATATAAAGAAATCCTACACCTTGAAAATAAAAAGACTAAAAACCCATTTAAAAAAATGGGCAAGTGACCTGAAAAAACACTTCTCCAAGGAAGAAATTCAAATGGCTAAAAAGCACATGAAAAAATGCTCAACGTCGCTTGCTATCAGGGAAATGCAAATCAAAACTACAATGAGATCCCATCTTACACCCATCAGAATGGCAGCTATTAAAAAAACAGGAGACACTAAATGTTGGAGAGGATGTGGAAGAATAGGAACCCTCATCCACTGCTGGTGGGACTGTGGTTTGGTCCAGCCACTGTGGAGGACAGTTTGGCGTTTCCTCAGAAAACTAACAATAGATCTTCCATATGATCCAGGAATTCCACTGCTGGGTATATACCCAGAAGAACTGAAAGCAAAGACACAAACAGATATATGCACAACAATGTTCATAGCAGCATTGTTCACCATTGCCAAAAGTTGGAATCAGCCTTGGTGCCCATCAACAGACTAATGGATAAGCAAAATGTGGTACATACACACAATGGAATATTACTCAGCTGTAAGAAGGAATAAAGTGCTAACACATGGAATAACGTGGATGAATCTTGAAGACCTTATGTTGAATGAAGCAAGCCAGGCACTGAAGGATGAACAGTATATGACCTCACTGATCTTAACTGAGGAAAGTGAGCAGTCTCTGAGAACCATTGTCTGAAAGATAGGTTAACAAGGGAGAGAAAGAGAAGAGCAGGCTCTGAGCCATCACCCATATGGACATAATCTATGGTAAAGGATAGAGTATAGTTGCATATTGAAGGATAGGACAGATGGGCAGTGATATTACTGGGTTTGGTGGTGCAGCGTTGACAGGTAGGTAGATTAGGAAGGGCAGGTTCAAATACCCAGGGCATGTAACTAAGAATCTTGACATTCCATTGAATCTTGAGTCAAGACAGGGTAGTGTCATATGCCCCAAGGGGGTGGGGACAAGGAACATTAAGATCTAGTGGGGTATTTAGTGGTCATGGGAAAGGTTTTTCATTACCTTACAGTAATGGACCCAGGACATGGTAAATATCATCAAAACTTATAAACTTTATCGTCTAAAATGTAAACTATACTGTAAATCATTAACAATGTTTAGTTGCTATATTTTGCTATCTGCATAATAGTTATAACAATGCTAACATCCAAAAAAAAGGGGGGGGGCTAATATTGGATGGGGAAGGTGGGGGTGGTTTGGTATCTGGGAGTCTCTGGTACTCGGGGTGTGACTTTGCTGTGACCTAAAACTTCCTTGAAAATTAAATGAAAATTTGGGAGACAATGGGGATTTAGAGGGGGAAGGTGTCACAGCACACCGGACATCCGATAACACAGTGATAAAAGGAAAAAAAGGATATATATATTTTAAAGGCATTTCTTTTGATTTTTTCCGCATTTTTTTGAATGTCCCAATCCGCTAATTATATTTTGTTTTGTTTGTTTTTTGCTTGATTGTTTGTTTGTTTTTTGTTTTTGTTTTTTTTCCCTGAGTTTCCTTATGTTTGTCTCTTGCATGTAAGCTTATCATTGTTGTTTCTTTTTCCTATTAAATGTATTTGATTATTTTATGGACTACATGTTCATGGAAGATTTAGATCACAGAAGGGTTACAATGGGTACTACAGGGGATTATTGGGGGGGGGTTCAGGGAGTGGGGATTCATGGGAGTAAGTTCATCTGAATATACATGAAAGATATACAAAATTGTTCAAAAGATCAAAGGGTGGGGCATGATCATGATGGGTGGACAATCACTCAGTAAATGAGGGAATCTGAATTCCTAGCCTGGAGAGTTCTGCCACATTCTCCAAGGGAGCAGCAACAGAACTCTGAGTGCAGGGACAGTGTCTGTCAAAAGAGGATGGCCCACTGATGAGTTGTTTTTATTGATGACTACCCTTATGAGTCTTTGCTTTTGTAACTGAAACTTAGCTTACTGTTATGGGGTGCCTAAGGGTTGCCACCTGAGAGCCTCCTTGTTGCTCAAATGTGGCCTCTCTCTAAGCCAAACTCGGCATATGAATGCATTACCTTCCCCCCAACGTGGGACATGACTCCTGGGGATGAGCCTCCCTGGCAATGAGGGATTAATACCAAGTGCCAACTGGAGACACAACTGGAAAAAGACCTTGAATAAAAGGGGGGAAAGGTAAAGACAAATGAGTTCAATTGGCTAAGAGACTTCAAAGAGAGTCGGGAGGTCATCCCAGAGGTAACGCTTATGCACACCTTAGTAGGAGCTCATAGAACATCAAAGTGCATGTCACCCCACACAGAGGGGCTCCGGAGAGCTCTGGAGAAACCCAGGTCCTATATAAGGAGGGGATAGCCCCAGAGACTGATGCCTTATCAGTGGGCTCTATTTTGGAATCTGTTGTCCTGAGAGTGACAGAATTGGACTCAAATAAGTCCTCCCTGCACAGGGTTCATCAGTCCCTTCTATTCAAACCTATATGTGATGCTGTAGTTTTTTAGGTATACTTCCAGAGACTGGAGCCTCTGGCCTACCTATGTGCCAGGTGTGCGTGGAATCTCAGTGGAGCTGCAACTCCTACCCTACAGCTCAATGGACTCATCCAAGTCACCTTGGCAAGGAGACAATGATACGCAACGGCCATCCCAGGGAATGGAGAGGGCCTGCATCTGCAGTCAGGATCATCCCACCCACCATATCCATGGGATATAAGCCCTCTCTCACTTGGAGGTGGAGTGGACATCACCATCCCAGTCCCCTCAGGATTGGGGGAAGAACTATGGACTAGAGTTGACTTGATGGTATTCTGTTGTACACATATGGTGATTCTAGCAATGGAAGAAATTATAACAGTGAGGTGGAGCCGGTGGCCACTGGACACTTTCGGGGCAGGGAGGGGATGTGCAGTTGAAATACAGGGGCTTTTTCGGGACTTGGGGATTGTCCTGAGTGTTGTTGTGGTGACGGATGTAGGACATTTTAATTCAGCACACACCATTCAGAACTGTGTGGGAGAGAGTGTGGTCTACGATGTGAACTGTGGTCTATGGTTGATGGCAAGGCTCCAGGATGTGTAAGTCCATTGAGGGTGATGGGCCACACTTGTGGGAGATGTTTGTGTGGGATGTGGTGGGAGGTGTGGGAGGTGGGGAACATGGGAATCCTGGTAGGTTCTGTGTAATATTTTAGGTAATCTAAGCACCTCTTAAAAAAAAATATATATATATATATATATATACATATATATATATATATTTATAACATTTTTGTAAGCAAAAAAAAAAAAACAAAACAATGACAAAAGGCAACACTCTAGAAATAATTATTCAATAATGAGGAACTATAATTAAAGGAGTTTATGTAAAAATGAAGAAAGAAAATTTTATTCAAGAGGACTAGGTTTAAAGAGAGAAAATCATCTGTGTTCCTTTCCAAAGATCAGAATTATGCTGTGCCTTGGTAGTGGACACCCATTTGGAAATTTTAAGATACAAATCTCATTTTCTATCTTGCTAAGTAGAAAAGAAAAGTACTGTGTTTCTCTTCATTTAGTAACCAGAGATTTTATTTCTAGGAAAGTTTTATTTTGTGCCACTCAAATGAATTGAAGCTAAATATTCATTTTATTCCAGTGCCATAAGCCTATTGAACCAATGAACAAGAGGAGCAATTTGCTTCATTCATGAGGGCAGAATTCTACAACCAAAAATAAAATAAAATTATAAAGTAAAAGAAAAGAAAAGAAAAGAAAGAAAATTCACTGAAAACATTGTTAAGGGACTCTGCAAGCCAGTTTTTAAAAATGATCAATCACTTACTACAATCTAAAATTGGGAGTATAAAGCAATATTTATAAATCCAGACAGCACTAAAAAGCCTGAAATTGCTTCATTCTTTTAAAAGAAAACAATATTCTAGCTCAACTTTCCATCCAGTTGTCATGACAATCTTGCCATTTTCTACTATATTAACCTGGGCATATAAAAAACACACTTCTAACTTAAAGAAAGACTTGTTGATTTGTGTTTGGCTCAGTAAGCTAAAAAATTACTATTATAATTCTTCCCAGAACTAATACTCTTTGAGCCTTCCAGGCTATTATCTAAAAAAGAAGTAGCTCTGATTCTTATAGATAAGCCAAACACAGACAAGGGAAAGTGAATAAAAACTGAGTTGTGTTAACTACCACACTTCCAGCTAGAACACTAGAGAAAATCACATTTTCAATTTCTCTAATATAAATCTTTAATATAGTAACTGTCATCACTGTAGATCTGTACTAATATGAAAAAGTCATTTACCTAAGATTTAATTGGGGAAAGGGATGGCAGGGAATTGTATGTCTATGCTTTCACAAACAACACTTATTAAATCTGTAACCCTAACTTCTTCATTTACGTACATATCTTGTGACAAACAGCAAAGAAAGCAATGAGATAGAAACTACCTGAAAATGCAGAAATTAATCCTTCCTTTATTAGGGTTTTTGTCTAACTGGCATCCTTCCTTTTCCCATTAATTCAGATGATAAAACTCTTTTTTTAAAATTATCTTTCTTTCTATTAAAGCTTTATTCCCTGCTTACCTAATAAATCTGCAGGTGGGGGATGGGCAAAGGCATATGGTCAGGAAGGCGAATCTGTTTTACATTAGAAGGAATTCTTAAAAGGCATCCAAGGATTGTTGTTTTAGAGTGTTTAACTTCAAGTCTATGTTATTTCCCTGGTTAATATAAACATTTACATAGACTAGCACTCCCCAGAACATGAACCATACAGATGAGGAACAAGTTAAAATGCATTTTAAAGTATGACTATAAAAGAGTGATGACTTTGGTAAGAAAGAAAATTAAGGGTTTTTTTCCCTTCCAATGTAATAACCAAAGGAAGCAATATATTTTCTCATTATGCTGCTGTTGTACAAAATATTTTGGAAGCTCTTTTGGAAATTACTTCTAGAGCATCTTGTGCATTGTTTTGATTGTCCTAAGTGATGCAAATTTATATTCTATCAGGATAAGCCAAGCCTATTAAAAAGGTGTATATTCAAGGTCAGCAGAACCATTTTTCCTTTAGTGCTTTCCATTTTTAAAATTATCAGTGAAGACTGTATGTGTGTATACATGAAAGTGGGAGGATGTGTGAGCATGACTTTTAAATGGAATCTCAAGGCCCTTTCCAAAGGGAAGTTTCTGAGAATGAAAACACTCCTTGGATGTTGTATGAGTCATCTTTTGCTGCATAGCTAACCATCTCAGGAATTGGCAGCTTACGATAACAACAATTTATTAGATCTCACAATTCTTTCAGATTGCCAGATGATTCTTCTCTGAGTTCTATCTGGCTCATTTCTGTGGATGTATTGAGAACAGCTCACGGCACTAGAAGATGCAAGATGAAGTGATTCACATGCGATGCAGTTAGTTCTGAAGGAGGTCTACTCAGCTCTCTTCTAGAGGGTCTCTCATCCTCCAGTAGGCTAGATCATCTTCCTTGAATGGTGGTCTCAGGGCACAGTTCCAAGAGGGCTAAGCAGAATCCCCACGGTCTCTTTAGGCCCATGCTCTTAAACTCATATTCACTTCTGGTATATCTTGGGTCAAAACAAGTCACTGGCTACCCCAGATCCAAAGGATTGGGAATAGACTCCACCTCTTATTGGGTGGAGTTACAAATAATTTGTGGCCACATTTAATCTTGCATGGATGTATAAATTCTGATGCTTTTTAAATACCAGTTTCATTTTTGCCACAATTTTTAGTTCCATTAACTTTTTGGGAGGAAATATTGGCACATATAATCTCAAACAGGATTTTTTTTAAATTTCCAGTACTTTGTCTTAAAAAAAATCTATTCTTATTTTATATTTTAATTTAATTTAAATTTTTTTTATGTTTGGCATAAATCTTTAATAAAAGTAGTTTGCATTCCTCAAGCACAAACTGGCCATAATGAAGGAGACAACCTGAGAAGTTTCTGAGATAGTAAACAAAAACTCATGGAGTGTGTTAGATTTTTTCATGTTCCAAGAAACAGTGGAGTTCCTAGATGATAATGGCATATTGTAAACATACATGAATAAGTAAAGCAAAATTACAAACTCTCCCCTGAGGTCCATCCAGGCCAGACTACCCAAAGAACTGGAACATCAGAGTAGTCATGTAGTACAGGGCACAGCATCTCTATTAATTTCTGAAGTTGCTATAACAAACTGCCACAAACTTGGTGCTTAAAACAACAGAAATGTATTCTCTCACGGTTCTGGAAACTAGTAGTCCAAAATGTGGTGGGACGTGGGGGAGAAACTGTTCCTTGCCTCTTCCAGCTTCTGGTGGCTGCTCCAGTTTTCCTGGGTTTGTGGCTGCATGTCTCCAAGCTCTGCTTCTGTCTTCACATAGACTTCTCTTCTGTGTCTCTGTGTTACTTTCCTTTGCCTCTTCTTATGAGGACACTTGTGATGGCATTTGAGGCCTATCCAAACAATCCGTGATAACCTCCTCATCTGAAAATCGTTAACGATAAATCTGCAAGGACCCTTTTACCAAATAAGGTAACATTTACAAATTCCAGGGACTAAAACTTGATATCTTTGGGTGGCCATTATTCAGCCTTCTATAGCAACCAATACCAACATCAGGCTTTCCTCAGCCTCCAGAGCTGACCTGTTGTAAAGGACAAATAAGATTTAAGAAAACAAGGAACATGTGGATACTCAGCTGTGCCAGCCTGCCTTATGATCTCCCTTATCACCAGCTTGGGTATTAGAGCACTCCACTCAAGCACACACTGTGTGAGCATGTGCAGCTCACTATTATTTAGGATTCAGAGGCTCATCTCAGATAAAGTAAGTATATGACAAGAACAAACTAGTTTGTTTTTTTCCTGTGAATAAGACCCCTGGAGTTAAGGCATCTGCATTAATTTGCTTGAATCCCATCTTAAGAGAGGGAGCTCAGCAGAGAGAGGAGATGCACCTTTATCTGAGATATGGAGGAAGACACAGAAAGTCCACTGACACCTTCTCAGAACCTAGCCAGACTAGAGAAATCTAATTCTGAACTCTTGCATCCCAGAGATAGTCTAGAAGGGAAAGAATGGCCCCTTGAATTCTGGAGGGCAACTGATCCCTTTTAAATCTGCTGAAGTTTTTGGACTGTCTCTTAATCCTCATTAAAAAAAAATGGATCTGTGTAATATTTCACATGCAATTTTAGGAGGGATGATAATGTCAAATGTAATATAAGATAGAATATATGTTCCACAAAGGCAGGAATTTTGGAAGGTTTTGTATTTTAAGTGCTTAGAACATTACCTGACACAAAGTAGGCAATCAGAAAACAATGAAGATATAAGGAACCCCTTGAATTCCACCCATGAACCAGGAGTAATAGAGCCTTGTTGAAACCTTGCTTTAGAAGGCTCCACCAGGCACAAGAGAGTTTTTTAAAAAAGTTTTTTTAAAACAACAATCTGAAATGCAGTTAACGATTTTATCAGTTACCATCATGTAAGCATAGCTACTAAGGCTTGAGGCCATTCCAGTACTTTCTTTAAAATATTAGCTATCTTTGTGTGTAAACAGTGTCTTCACACATAAGCCAAGGGAGGTTTGATAAGAAAATCTGTAAAAGCCATAAAGCTTCCATATCCCTAGGAATCATCTGGGTGGCATATTAAGAGTACTATTTCCTGGATGAATTGCTACAAAAATTCCTATGCAATAATGATGTTTTACCTAGGTGATTCAGATACTGCTGGTAGAGGACTGAATTTTGGGAAACACTGCCCTCAATCCATTTCTGATCTTCTAGTTTATGATATGCCCTGTTGTAGCAGAGCCAAAGTGGGAGTCCTACTCCAATAGGTGGCATTGATAAGATTGGAAAAGGTAGTCATGCAGGAAATAGTGCATTTTTAATTGGTGTCCATGATGTTTTGGAGAAATGAGTCACCAAAGTTGTAAGCATCTCTTCTGGTCATAATAATAGGATGCTTTTTATTAAAAACAAAATACCTAGAATTGAGCCTTCATCAAAGAGGAAAGTTTCTTTGTCTTATAGCAAGAAGAAATGCAGCTCTACTTCTCCCTTGATGTTTGGTTCACTCCCAGACATCTGTCATTTCAGGATCCCTGTCATATTTCTCAGCTCTACTTTTTTTTTTTTTAAGGTTTATTTATTTACTTTATCCATTTTAACCCCTCCCCCTTCCCCATTTGCTGTTTTTGTGTCCATTCGCTGGGCAATTCTCTGTGTCTGTTTCCTGCCATCTCTTCTCATCCTCCTTCTCCAGTCTTCAGCAGGATTTGATCCTGGAGACCTCCGATGTAGGAGAAAGGTGTTCTGCCATCTGCACCACCTCAGTTCCTGGTTTTTGGAGCTTTTGGAGCACCTCGTCTTGTCTCTCCCCTGCATCTCTCTCCTGTTACATCATCATCTTGCTGCATGGCTCCCGGGGCCTGGCGGCTCACCGGCACACAGAGCCTGGCAGCCCATGTGCCTTCCACATATATATATATTTTTTTTATTTTATTTTATTTTATTTTATTTTATTTTATTTTATTTTATTTTATTTTATTATTTTATTTTATTTATTTTATTTTATTTTATTTTGTTATTTTATTTTATTTTATTTTATTATTTTATTTTAATTTTATTTTATTATTTTATTTTAATTTTATTTTATTATTTTACTGGGAGGTCCCGGGAATGGAACCCAGGTCCCTCCACATGGCAGACAGACGCCCAACCATTTGAGCCACATCCGCCCCCCTCAGCTCTACTTTGTAATCCTGTATCAAAGAAAGAGCACGGCTGGTAGTCTCTGAAAAGATTTGAGACACACATACACACAAAAGAACCCAGAGAGAGAGCTGAACTTTCTTTGGTAGAAATGAGCTGTCTGTGTGAGGACTGTATTTTCATCCATACATCTAGAGAACAGTTTTCCACTACATAAAGTCGTGGTTTTAAATCTTACTTCTATAATTTATCTTTACCAAAGTTAACTGTGTTCTCCAGAAGTTAATAAATAAATATTTGGGGAAAGTCTTCAGCCTTTATTTGAACCATCTGTTCCTCATGGGGATTTCAGAGAAAAGTTACATTTTACAAGTTTGTGGAGATATGCTATTTGATAAGACTGTAATGGCCACATTGTTCCCAGGAAAACCAGGACAGAAAGGTTCTTGCTTAGCCAGCCCTGTCTCTGGCAGAGCATCTGAGATTCTAGAAGTGACTGGCCTGACTTTGTCTTTGCACTGAGGGATGTTGGTTACTGACCTGGAGATGCTTCCTGGGATGACTATATCTGGGTTTGTCTTTGACAAAACATCTGGGAGCCTGGGAAAAATACTAATTTAAAATGTACCATTAAGATCTCTGAATACATGTGACAGACCTTTAGACAAGTCATATTTCTGAAGACACACAATTCAAAGATATATTTTGGTTATCTCCATTTAAAAAAATAACACTACATGCCAATTTGTTTTTCTTTTAAAGTCACATTCTTCACCCAGTTATGGAATTAATCAGATTTTGTACAGCCTACTTTCAATAAATCAGGATGGTAAAGATTAAAGCCCTAGAGAATTTGAATAATATAATTAATATGTTTGTTCTATTAGATATATGTCAAACTTTAGTCCTTGAAATTGGAGAATAGAACTTATTTTTAATCAACTATAAATATTTACAAAAACTGACCATATGTTAACTTCAAAGAAAACCCTCAATAAAATTGAAATAAAAAGAAATAATGCAGACTTTTTTTTTTTAATATCAAACCATACTTATGCTAGAAACCACTGATAACACTAGAAACCAATGCACCCAATGATGTGGAAATTAAATGAGTGACATGTATATTTTAAATAGCAATTATGTCTAAAAGGGAAATAAAAGAAAAAGTGAAGAATACTTAGAAAATAGTGGTTGTGTTAAATCTTTGTGACACAGATTAAAAATACCTTTGGAGGAAAATATATGTCCTTCTACTATTACATGACTATGATAATATTTGTGAAGAATTCAAAAAAAGCATCAAACAAATATAAGGAAACCAGAGTTTTAAAAATTTATTATTAAAATTGTACAAGGATAAATAAGTCTAATGAATGTTTTTTTAAAAAAGAGAGATTGCCATAATAAAAAAGGAGAAAACACAAAATTAGAAAGAACAGATCAAACATTCACCAAGAAATAAAGAATTTATAAGAATAAAAAAATGAATACTTTTCTAAACTCTATTCAAGAGACTTTGAAACCATGATTTAAATGAATGTTTTTCCTAAGAAATTATAAATAAGTAAACTTTACAAAGTTACATACTCTCTAATCAGCTAAATTACCAAGGAGAACATTGAAAAAGTTATAACAAGTTAACCACCAATGAAGAGGCAGTCCCAGAGCTTTTCTTATGTGCTTTTCTTCTAATCTTCAAAGAAGATACTTCTGGTGATATAATAAGAGGGAAACCACCTTCCCCCCCGCTTAAACACATACAAGCACTCACACACACACACACACAAAATCTAACAATGTTCATTCAAGAAAGAAAATATTTTTATGTGAATATTGATGCAGCCATCCTAAATAAAATATTAGCAAAATAAATTCATCAGTTAATGAATATAATGCTATATTATAACCAAGCGTGGTTTATTTCAGAAATGCAAAGATGGTTGAATAGAAGGACATCTATTCAAATATGTCAGCTTATGAAAAGTTAATAAGGGAAAATATGGTCATCTTGATAGAGGTGAAATGCATGTTTGGAAAATAAATTCAATTTCCATTTTAAATGTAAAAGTAATTCAATACACCTTTGCATAAACTCAAAAGCTAGAGATTTCCCTAACATGTTAATTTTAAACTCAAATCCAGGGCCATGATTAATTTTAAATAGCAAAGGCATTCCCATTACTTTTTTGGAAAAAAAATATTTCTATTACTACTTTTATTAAACATTATTCTGGATGCTTTAGACTATGAAGTTTGACAGAAGAGTAAAATAAATGACATAAATACTTGTACATTATATGAATTCATGTCCTGATACCCATATAAATCAATTAAAAACTATTAGAAATAATAAGTAAATCTAAAAAAGTGATTGCAATATTAATATACAAAACAGTTTAAATAAATAGAAAGTAAGTGGAAGAAATATTCAATTCATTAGACCAATCAGAAAACTACAATATGTTAGAGCAAACATAATAAAAAATGTTCAGGTCCAATATGAAGAAAATGTTAGAACTCTGCTGAGGAGCAGTCTCAGTAGGAAGGAAACGTAAAACCTGTTTTAAAAATAGGAAGACTCAATTTTATAAAAATAACAACTATGCTTAAAATAATGTAGGAATTCAATCTCAAAATATCAACAAGACTTTTGGGGAATGTGTCAAAATAATAGTAAGCAAAGTTTTTCAAAAAAGAGAAACATTACAAATATTCAGAAAATTTCTAAAATAATTTGTGAAAGGTGGGAAACCAAAAAAACTATTGAAACATTTTCCATAGTTTAAGTATTAAAAATTAATTTGATATTGACATAAAAATAGGCAAGCACAGGAATGGAAGAGACTAAGGAAGTCACAAAAAGACTAGCTTTATATGAGAATTTATATCCTAATGGTGAGAGACAAATTAGATTCAGTTAATGGTGGTGGGATAAGTGACTGGCAATTTGAAAAAAAAAATCTGATTCATACCTCATTCCTTGCATCATAATTAATTCCAAATGAATCAATTGTATAAATATTAAATGAAACCCTAAAAGACTACAAGAATTTATGAATGTATTTTTCCTTTAATTTTGACCTGGTGAAGGTCTCTCTAAAGATGGAGAAAAAATAAAAGTAGATATAATTTTAAAAATCATATATTGGGAATAAATATATTAAATATCTGTATAATGGGAAAAAGTCAAAAGACATAAGATAAATGATAAACTAGGGAATAGTAGTTAGAGTAAATAAGAAAGACAAATAGTTAATTTCTCTAATATACAAGGAGCAATTGCAATTTAGTAAAGATAAAAGAACAATAACTAGGCAAAAGGCATGAACAGCTACCACACAGAAAAGGAGTTATGCATGATTAATATATATGTGACTATTTGGTCACTTTCATTTAAATAATCAAATAAATGCAAATTAGAACAACAATTATATATCAATAAGATTGGCAAAGATTAGTACATTCTGTAACAACCAGAATTCATAGGAACATAAGAAAGAGGGAACTGGACATTCACTTAACCCCTCTGATCCTTAGTTTTCTCATCTGTAACATGAGGACAACAATATTCAACAAATTAAAGATAATTATAAAAAGAGACTTTATAAACCATATGATGCAAACAAATCTTTGTATTTTAGAGGAGATATGTCATACAGTATCTACATATCCCTCTTCACTTATGTCAGTACAGATAGTTTCAGTGACCAGGCTTCTAATTCAGAATGGTAGAGAGATGACTACTCCAGAATTTGTACTACCCTGATTCTGGGATAGATTTGTATATACTTGTGGTAGATTTGTGTAACCCAGTTTAGACATTTAAAAAATCTGTATCCACATCCTTGTGGGTGTGAACGCATTATAAATAAAATCTCTCCTGAAGATGATGTTTTAAGGTAAGGTGTGGCCCAACTGAATGAGGTTGGACCATAATTGAAATTACTGGAGGCTTTATAAAAGAAAGAAACCAGAAGCCATGGGGAGGGGCTGGCAGCCAGAAGTCAGCTGAACCCGGAAGAGAGATTATCGCCAAGGGCAGCGAGGCAGGGATACAAGCCAAATGTTGCAGACTCTGGAGAGAGAGCATTGCCTTGCTGATGTCTTCATTTTGGACTTCTCCTAGCCTCAAAATCACGAGCTAAAAAATTCTCTTGGTTAAGCCAACCCGTTGTGTGGCAGCCTGGAAAACTAAGGCAATACTAAAATCAAAAGCCATGAGGTATATCAAATTCATTAAAAACAGAGACTAACTCAGAAAATGAGAAATATACATATAAATTGACCCTGAAAAAAATCAGTTTAATTCTGAATATACCGCTAACTGTAAATCTTTTTCTTAGAGTGGAAATGGGCTAAGTCATTTTTGTCATTGATGGTTTAATTGTTTTTGCTGCCAGAAAATACCCAATTTAACTTGCCTAGAGGAATGTAAACTTTTCTACATGAAGTAAAGGTCTCCCATAATCTGGCAGCTTTATTCCTTCCAAACCTGATCTTTTATCCTTTCTCAAAATGAACCCTTCTCTATATTTGGTCATCTAACATGCTCTGTTAATTTCTCTCTCAGTGTCTTCATTTATAAAAACCTTTCTACTTATTCTTTATGGTCCACTCTGGCTCTTCCCTTTACTGAAATCTCCCGTCTCATCGCATTCTGATCATCCTGATTTCTTCCTCCTCTATGCTCATGTGGAATTCAATGTTTGTTGTTTGTGTCACTCATTGTGACTCCTTTTTATATACCGTGACACTCAACTAAATGGCATTTAATGTCATTAAATTACTCTGACTTTGAACAACTCAATCTCTTTGTGCTCCATTTCCCTCGTCCATAAAATTAAGCAGCTGAAGTAATTCAGTGATTCAGTCAACAAATATTTTACCAATGCCCGCTTTTTTCAAGGCATTTTCCCACGTACTGCGAACTCAGCAATGGGGAAAAAAATACACACAACTGGCTGATATCTTGTAGTTACATCCCTGTGGGAAAGAAAAAAATATCAGCATAATAAATTTTGTATATTACCTAGTGAGATGTGATAAGTGCTATGGAGAAAACAAGTGAGGAGTAGGGGGACAGAAGCACAATTGGGCAGGGTAGCAGTTGTGTTTCCACTTCACATGAAGATGAATTTTAAGGTTCCTTCACACTCTAATGATCTGAGTTTGAATGTATTTGTGTATTTCACCTTAGGAAGATTATAAGCACCAGTACAGTAGGGCATGCATTATCAGTGTCTGTTGTTTCATATTATGAGGAATATGGTATAACAAATAAGAATTTGGCTTTGGAGCCAGACAGATTTGGATTATATTTCCAGATTTTCAATTCATGTGCTGTGTGACCTAGCAAGTTGTTGAATCTCTCCAAGCCCTTGTTTCTTCCTCTATAAAATAATATATACCTTAGAAGGTTGTTATGAGGGTGAAATTTGAGTGTTCACATAATGACATTAGTATAGTGCCTGACCTATTGTGAACTCTCAAAGGTGGGAACTGTTTTAGTTTGCCAAAGGGCTACTGATGCACAGTACCAGAAATGTTATGGCTTTTATAAAGAGGATTTATTTGGGTAAAAGCTTACAATTTCAAGGCCATGAAAAGTCCAACTAAAGGCACTACAAGAGGTGCTTTCTCCCCAGTCAGCTGCCATGTGTTAAAGCAAGATGGCTGCAGATCTCTGCTGAGGTCTCCGCCTTTCTGCAGCTGTAGGCAAACCTGGCATAGGGTTTGTCTCCTACTGGGCCTCCTCTCTCAGTCTTGGTGGCTCTGCTTTCTTCCCAAGTTCAGCTGTAAGCTCTTAGGCCTTATTTCTCCCTGGGCCTCAGCTCTTTGAGCCTCTCCTGGGCTTCTTTCCTTGCATCTTAGCTGTGTGCAGAAGCTTTCTCTCACATAGCAGGGTCAAATATAATATGGTGGCTTCCTTTATCTGTGTCTGTTTTTATCAGTCCCAGCAAGAAGGCAGAGACTCAACCTGAATCACACCTCACTGATGTCCAATTGAAAGGGTCTCACACCCACAGGAATAGATTATTTTAAAACTTAATCCTTCTCTTTTGGGAATTCATAAAATAATTTCAAATTGCCACACTCTACCCTCTGAATCCCAAAAGCCTTGTTCCTTCCATATGCAAAATACATTCATTATATCACAATATTTCAAAAGCCTTAAGTCATTTATGTAGTAATGCTAAATACAAAACAACATAAAAATCAGTTATAGGCATGTGGTTTGTCTTGGGGCAGAAATTTCCTCTGGCTGTAGACCTGTGAAACTTACAAAACAAGTTATCTGCTTCCCATATACAAAGGAGGGACAAACATAAGATAAACATCTGCATTACTGTATTAGTCAGCCAAAGGGGTGCTAATGTAAAATACCAAAAATGGGTTGGACTTTATAAAGGGTATTTATTTGAGGTAGAAGTCCACAGATACCAGGTCATAAATCTTTAGGTTTCTTCTCTCCCCACAGTCCATTGCCACGTGTTAGAGCAAGACAGTTGCTGGTGTTTGCCAGGGTTCAGGCTTCTGGGTTCCTCTCTTCCCGGGGCTGCATTTCTCTCCAGGCTTAGCTCCTGTTTCCTCCACAAGGTCAGCTGTAGACGATCAGGCAAATGGCTTGCTTCTCTTCTCCTGGGGCCTTCTTTCCAACATCAAAACTGCTTCTCAAAAGACTGCTTCAACTGTCCTTTGCCTTGCCTTTTATATTCGATTCCCCACCCACCAAGGGGTGGGGCTCAATGCCCTAATCCTAACCTAATCATGCCCAGATTAACAGATCAGTTTACAAGCATGATTCAATTATATTTTTGGAATTCATAATTACATCAAACTGCCACAATTACCATAAGGAGAGATGGGGGGAGGGACAGGTATCATGGGTCTCCAACCGTTCCAAAACCTTGAAGGGCTAATTCTATTAGATTTCAAAATCTGAGAGTCATCCTTAGAATGAAGTCTTCTTCTCCTTGGAGTCTCATAGGGGCCCACTCCTTCCACAGACTTGCCCAGCAACCATACTTTCAGTTCCACCCTCTTCAAGCATTTGGGTGGTAATTAAGCTCTAGACCTCACCTTCCAAAAATGTTGGGGTGATGGCCACACTTTCTCCAGTCTCTGGGGTCAGTCTCAACCCCCTTAGTACAGGGAGGTAGTGGCAACATTATCCCTAATCTCTGGCATACAGGCCCAAACCTCTCAGAGAGTGGGGTGGCAACCTAACTTTCACCAACTACTGGGGAATGCACTCCACCCTTTCTGTAGCCTGAGGTGGCCAAAATCTCCCTGAACAATGGGCTGGAATATCTACCCTCTTCAAATGCCAGGCAAACTCACCCTTTCTGCATACATGGATGGGGTCCTTCTCTTGACCCAAGTGATGTTTTAATTCTAGACCTCAGCTTCTATGGTTTTCCTCTTGAAGCCATTTTTTCTTGAATCTCTTCCTCTCTGTACTTGTTAGTCCAGGCTGACAGTGATTTCATTGATACAGATCTTACAGAAAGCTTGTTGGTTTAGCATGCAGGAAGCAGGGGCCAAGCCATCAGACAGTAAGACTGTCCACAAGTCCTTCCTAGATAACTGCATTTCCAATCCTGAGTGACAAGCTTCAAGTTTAGATAAGTCTTCACATGGAGTACTGTCCTCTGGGGACTTGTTTTCTGAAAGCTTGGAATTTCCAAATCAGTCTCTGTTTACTTTGTGGCCAACAATTTAGTTCTCATCCTATCTCTTTTCTCTCCCAGTTTGCTATAAGCTGCAAGGAGAAGCCAAGCTGCATTTTTCACATTTACTTTGGAAATTTCCTCAGCTAAATGTCCAAGCTCATCATTTTCAAATCCTGTGTTCCATCTAACATCAGGAGTCAATTTTTCCAAGTTCTCTGACACTTTAAAACAAGAATCACCTTTCCTCTACTTTCCAATAATAGTTTTATCATTTCCTTCTAAGGCCTGATTGGAAATAACTTTAGGCTCCATAATCCTATCAACAGTCTTCAGAGTAGCCTCGGCCTTTTCTAGCAACTGTCTCACAATTCCTCCAAAAAATACTCCTTACCCATTTATTAAACTGTTCAAGCATTTTGGTAATCATAGCAGCATGACCCCACTATCCTGGTATCAATCTCTGTTTTAGTTTGCCAAAGAGCTGCCTATGCAAAATATCAAAAATGTGTTGGCTTTTATAAAAGGGGTTGATTTGGGGTAAAAGTTTATAGCTCAAGGCATGAAAAGTCCAACTCTAGGCACCATAAGAGATGCTTTCTCAGCAGTTAGCTACCACGTGGGAAAGCAAGATGACCATAGATCTCTGCTGAGGTCTCCACCTTTCTGCAGCTGTAGGCAAACCTGGCATAGGGCTTGTCTCTTACCAGGCCTCATTTCTCTGTCTTGATGGCGCTGTTTTCTTCCCAAGTTCAGCTGTAAGCTCTTAGGCCTTATTTCTCCCTGGGCCTCAGCTCTTTGAGCCTCTCCTGGGCTTCTTTCCTTGCATCTTAGCTGTGTGCAGAAGCTTTCTCTCACATGGTAGGGTCAAATATAATACAGTGAGTTCCTTTATCTGTGTATGTTTTTATCAGACCCAACAAGAGGGCAGAGACTCAACCTGAGTCACATCTCACTGACATAGTCCTATTGAAAGGGTCTCACACCCACAGGAATAGATTATTTCACAAATATAATCTTTCTCTTTTGGGAATTCATAAAATAATTTCAAACTGCCACAGGAACTACTACTATTTATTCCATATGCAAAGTGACAACAATGGCCTATTTATTGAATTAAAATGTTTGGAATATGTTATCCCTAAATTGGAATTCTTCACTTTCTCAAAAGTTCTTTATCCTTTTTCCTAGGTACAACAGAGACCTAAGTGTTCAAAAAGAATTTGTTGGGACAATTGGTAAAATCTAAATAAGGTCTGTAGATTAGAAAATATTATTGTATCAATGTTACTTCCCTGATTTTTATAATTATACTGTGGTTATGTAGAAGAAGTTCCTTGCTTTTAGGAAATTTGTACTGAAGTGCTTATGTGTAAACAGTCAAGATGTTGGCAACTTACTCTCAAGTGGTTCAAAGAAAAAATAGATATACACACATACATATACATACATACACATTTGGGAATCTGAATGAAGGTAAAATGAGAAATCTTGCAACTTTCTGTGAATCTGATATTGTGTCACAATAAAAAGTTACATATATATACATATATATATATGTATATATATATACATATATCACTAAATGAATGAATGACTGAATGAGGGTATGAGAACATGAATTAATCCTAGTGTTATCAAGAATCAGAGAGTGAAATTGTTAGACATCTGATATATGTGGTTCCCGCTACAACTCTTTTGCACAATTTCTAAAGGACACTAAGACATGGAATATTTGTAAGGTAATAATAAGAGATAAAAAGGTGAATTTTCAGTTGCCTCATATTTAAGTGTCATGTCATTGAGATGGAAATCTTGTGTATATTATGAAGATTTTAACAGGTTTTAAACAAAGCAATTTTGATTATGTCATGCTGCAAACACAATTATGTAAAACTGCAATCACTATATGTGATCAAATAGGACAATAAGAAGTCATGGTACAACTGATGAAGCCTTTGCAATGTCCCAACTTTCTATGCTTTCTATGCTTTTAACAGGGAATAGAGGCATGTGTAAACCATGTGAATGTTTTCCATAGCTTGGCTGTGTGTATTTAGTTTAATATGGCTTACTGGAGTTTAACAAACTCAGCCATCAAACTATATTAGATTCTGTTGTTTCTTCAAAAAAATTTAAAGAAAGAAAGACTTCTAATCTTCTAGCCTTGTACTTTGGGCATTACTAACTCATTAAAATTTCATTCTATTTTCTAGTTAAACGTAGAATTGCCTATGTAGCAGATATTCTAAGAAACTACAGAGATGGTGTAACAGAATGGAAAACAGATCGCACCAGGAAATATCTATACTTTTTAATATTTCCTTAAGGTATTCTGTGCAATTTGTTTTTGTCTGCAAGTGTGTCTATTTTGAAATATCAAGAGCTGTTGTTTTTTTCTTTTCCTGTTTTATTGACCTAAAACAGCCAAACAGGCATCCAGTCAGAATAGTGTGTGTGTGTGTGTGTGTGTTTCTTTCAATATCTAGAAAGACCCCTTTTCAAAGAAAGAAAAAAATATGCCTAAATAAAAGACCCTTTAATCAGTTACAAGAGTGTTGTACCAATTACTTCCCTACAGGGTACCCTTTCATCTTTTAATGGCATTTTGGAATAAAATGGCCCTAACACATTGGGAGTGTTATTCGTGTCACATTTCAAATTCTATTTTTTTATTTGGCACTGAATAAGGCCTAATTTATTCATGACCTAATTAGAGTAATTTTTGAATAATAATTACCTCCTAGGGGAGATTTTTTCTTGATACTATTCAGACACATTAACTAAAACAAGTGTTTCCTAATTTTTAAGCGGGTTTTCTCATTATTGGAAGTATTTTTGCTTCAGTTAAAATGGAAATTGGGAAGCAGGTGTGGCACAATTGGTTGGGCTCCCATTTACCATATGGGGGGCCCTGGGTTTGATTTCCGGGGCCTCCTGGTGAAGGCAAGCTGGCCTGCACGGCGCGGTGAGCCGATGCAGCAAGATGACTCAACAAAGGGAGGCAAGCAGACCCAGAAAAATGCCAAAAGCAAATGTACACAGCAAGCACAAGCAGCAAGGGGGGAATAAATAAATAAATAAAAATAAAATCTTAAAAATAAAAAAATAAAATAAAATAAAATAAAATAAAATATAAAATAAAATAAAATAAAATAAAATGGAAATTATATAACAGGAATCCCTAGAGGAAATGAGAAGCACTTTGTTTTAGTTTTCTTGATTATTTCTTCTCTTGAAAATGCAATATTCCTGTTATGTTGTTGTTGCTCTGTGATTCTTTTCTTTTATTCGCATGAATGTGACTGTATCCTAGAAAGACAGAGCACTGCATTAAGAAGAAAGCTGAAACAATTCAGGCAGTACTTCCTGCCACTGAATCTCCATGTTTCTGAATTACTTGCACAATGGCTTCATTCCAACCATTTCCTTTTTCAGGATCTTATCCTGCTCTAAGATAAAAATAGATGATGAGACACAAAAGTAAATAAATCTATTTTTTGGAAGCTTATGTATTTCCCCTAGCTCATGAGACACTAGGGAATTTTATTTTGTTTTAGTTTGTATAAAACTTACACTTATTGTGTATATGTGTATGTATATGTATGTGTGTGTTTATGTAGATATAAGTACACACACAGACACACACACATTTAAAGCCTACCTTCCCCCAAGAGACCAGCAGACCTGGTACCATCATGCCTCTCACCCTTTCTCCACTGGAAGTTCATACTATCTACTTATCCATCATCTCTCCTTACAGATCTACTTGTCCCTAATCTAGCTCAGGTATTCACTCACTCCCACGTTATCCCATTTGCCCCTGGATCACTCAGTCTGCCATCATTAACATTTCCCACATCTCTGAACTTCCCCTTTACCTCTTCATGCAACTAGAAATCTGCCCATCACTTGAGTATCCAGATAATGCAATATCTGTCTCAAATGGTGACTGCATTTTTCTCATACCTAAACTAAGATAGGGCCTTTAGATTGGGTTGATGTATTTGCACCTTATTGCCTCTTTCAAAATCCCTAGCTCCTCTGAAGCTATTCATTAGACTACATTACCTGCTACCACACTTTATTTCTAATCATATACCAAACTTCCATTCTCTATCATTCATGGATCATTCTAGGAACTGGCTCACTCTTTTTTGTTCTACATCTGCTCTTGTAAAATTTAAACCTACCAATAACTTAACCATCAAAACTTCTATTTCAATAATCCCTCTCTCTTATATTCTAAATTCACTTATGCACCCTCCAACAATTTTTTGGCCCCATCAGGACCAATCCTTTTACACTGATGTCTTCATTCACTTCTTTACAATCAAGATGCCATGGTTTTTCAGCATAATCCCTCTCTTGCATAACATTTTCACCTTCCCTGCTCCTCTCTCCCTTTTTCTTACTTGAGAACAAAACTTAAAACCTAATTAAATACGAAACACTGATCTTTTTGCACATTCATCCAAATAGCTGAATTTGGTTGGGGGAAAAAAATCACACCACTACACTAATCATACTTAATTTTATGACCACAAATTTCAAGTGGACTTTCTGCATTACCTAGCAACAGTGCTCTTTTTTTTCTTAGTCAATTTCCTTTGCCACTGTATAAGGTAAAAATTTCAGAACTTTTCCACTTTGTCAAATATCCACTCTTTCCCAATCATTCCCATTTTCTTCCAACCTTCATATACTCTTCCCAAAGGGAAGAGAGACAAGAGTTTCTGTTTAACATAAAAGGAGTTTGAAACTAAGGAGTGGGGGTTGATAAGCAAGCAGGTTGTTTCCAAGTCTAATTTGGAGACGCAGAGGTTCAAGACACAGCTCTGTTCCTAACTGTGTAAACTTGGACAAGTCTTTAAACTTCTTTCTTCAACTCTAAAGTGAGAAAAGTGAATAGAAATTTCATTAGATCCCTTATAGAAATAAACAGAGACTTAAATAGATGCTTGAAAGTTCTGTAAGCACCATGCCAATCCAGGCTGTCAAAGTCCATGTCCATTGTTTATTATGAAGGCTGAGAGCAAGGAGAGGATGGCAAAAGAAGGTATCCAGAACCAAGAAATTGGGAAGATTGGAAAGGGGAGGAAAAGATGAAGCTGGTCTTCTAAAAGTTTAATAGAATGTTTTCAGGTGCCCCTCTACATAGTTATCGTTTTGATTAAAATCTACTGATATTATTGGACATTACAGAGTCATTGTAACATCTGTGATAGATATTGTAATTAGATGGATTTCCCAGTGTCCTTAGTTGGGGAAGAGATTGTTCTGAGTGCTGTGACTATTTTATAAAGAAAGTGATAAGGCAAAATATAGCCAAATGAAGGGAAAAAATATCAAAGCTTGAATGAGGAAGCAGAGGCAAGGGGCCTACTGCCTCTCCAAAGTTTTAAAATGAAGAAATTGTTGCCATTAGAGGCCTCAATAACTGAATATTGCAGGCTCAGGAATGGTTAGATAAGCAATGCAGAGCTTATGTTGGCATAGAGAACACCTTCATACAAATTAGAAAAGGTGTCATCTCTGTGTGAACCTTAAAGTCTTTCCTCCAAGTGAATTACAAAAAGTGCCTCCTATATGTGTATTTGTTGACAAAGGAACCCTTTTCACCTATGGATTGCCATTCCTTTCCCACCTGTGCCCCCAAGGATGAACTGCTTGGCCAGTAGGAGCAAGCGCTAGATCTCAACTCTCTTTAGTCCTCTTCAGCTGGCTATTCTTGTGTAGGACACCACATACACATCCATAGGCAGGACCTGGCAACAGTCTGCTATTTATGGATGTGTTTAGAGAAAATAGGAATATTCAAAGGACATCCTAATCTATTTAAGCAAATACCTTGGAGGACAGTAATTGCTCCCCCAGTGCTTGGTCTCTATCAGGAACAGAGCACTGTGTGCCTAGACTAATTTAATTTAGAGTGGCATTTCTTATGTTGTTAAAAGTAGTAGAGGGTCAGTTAATTTTACAATTAAAACCTGTAGCCATCAGTGGAAAAAAGAAAATTACTTTAAAAAAAAATTGATCCTGGAACAATTAGTTTGTGAAAGGGAAAAACAAAAAACAAAAACCTCAACATCTACCTTTGTACCATATATACAAAAATTAATACACGAAGGATCAAAGAACTAAACATAAAAGCCAAACCACAAAGCTTCTGTGAAGAAAAGAGAATAGTGTTGTGACCTTGAATAGGCAAAGATTTCTTACGTAGGATGGAGAAACACTAATCATAAAAAAGGATAATTTGAACTTCATCAAAATTTAAAACTTCTGCTTATCAAATAACTCCATTAAGAAAACAAGCTGTCAGCCACAGACCAGGAGAAAATATAGGTATACATATATCTAACAAAAGACTATTTTCAAAAAAATTTAAAGAATTCTTGCAATGGAATAATAAAGAGATAAACAACCAAATATAAATAATAAGTAAAAGACTTGAACAGCACATCATAAAATAAGATATATGAATGGTCAATACATGCATAAGAAAGCAATTGTCATCATTAGTCATTTGGAAAATGCAAATTAAATCCACAATTAGATACCGTTTCACACCTACTAGACAGGATGAAAGATTAAACTTTGAGAATGTAGAGCAACCAGAACTCTCAGTTGCTGCTGTTAGGAGTATAAAATGGCAGAGTTAGTTTGGAAAACCTTTTGGCAGTTCCATAGTTAAACATTTATGTAACTTGGTGTCCAGAAATCCCATTCCCAATAAATGAAATATATATATACAAAACATTTTTTATCAAGAATATTCATGGCAGCTTTTTTCACAGTAGCCTCAAACTGGGAAAACCCAGCTGGTTATAAGCAGAAGAATAGATAAACAAATTGTAGCATATTCAATACAATGGAAAACTACTCAGCTATAATAATGAACAAACCACAACAACATGGAGAAATTTAAAAAAAGAAAACATTGTTAAGCAAAATAAGCCAGACATGAAAGAGTATGTATTCTTAGGTCCCAGTTAAATGATATTCTAGAACAGGGAAACCAATCTCTGGTGCTGGAAAGCAAAACAGTGACTGCCTCTGGCTATGGACTGTGAATGGCCACCAGGGAACTTTCTGTCATAATGGAAATGCTTTACATCTCAAAGGGGTGTGGATTACACAAGCTTCTGCATTTGTAAAAAACTGTCCACTAAGATCTGCATATTTAACCTTATATAAATTGCAACCCCATAAAACAATAAATAAATAGTAAATGACAGACATTGCACCCTCTCGCAGATGCTTAAAATGTCATGCACACTCCTGACATAGAGGTTCTCCTCTCTATCTGGATGCTCAGCCACATTAAATTGGCCCAGATGACTAACAAGGTTTTCATGCCTTCTGTGAGTCTAAGGTGAGAGGTCTAAGGTCTTAGAGAATTCCAGCCCCAAGAACTTCCCACAGACTTCTGATTTTTGAGCCTTTAAGAAAATGATACTTTAATATCCTAAAAACCTACAACATAAAATTACTCTGGCTACAGTCGACCTTGAAAGCAGAGTAATATGTGCACGTTGCATTTCTAGCTTGGGAAATGTCCAAATGTTCACATACATATAACAGGTGGACCTTGACAGTTCAGAATCCTAATGCCATTCTTTGAGGCCCTAAGTTTGGAGTTTCTAGTATCTTTCTGCTTCCCAGACACAAGCTTTATTCTAAGCTGATCTTCATGCCATGCTTGCTTCTTCCTTGAATGTGGCGTTCTTACATCATGGGACAGAAAAATATAACTTTACAATTCAACTCATTATTAGTCAATAAGTACTTGAATACCTAATCTGTAAAAAATACTGCACTAAAACCTAAGAAAATGTCATTTTTTTCTAATGCCAGGCTATTTTCTACCTTGAACAAATAAATAAAAGAATCCTATGACAATTTGAGATATTTTAATTGCTATTGAACTATACTATTCAAGGCTCTTTTCTGTTGTGAAATTTAAGTTTTATTAAACTGCCCAATCAATAGCAGTCCACTTTCAGAAGGGCTCAAGTACAGTTCTGGGGGATGGAAACAATATGCTCCACTCTGTCTTTCACTCTGATCTCTGGTGACTGAATGGTTGGCACTGTCTGTGCACAAAAATTCTAACAAACTTACCAAGAGGTCTTGCAACACTGGTTATGAATGCACAGAGCAACTTAATCATTAGGGTCTGCAATACCCACAGATAAGTTTGCTGTTTTTTTGTAGAACTTCTCATTTAGTACTTAATACAGGGGTAGTTTTTTCTACCTTACTCCCACAATATAAGCTCATTCTAAAAGGTGACAAAGCCACGGTTTTAAAGTGCAAGTATCTTTCCCTCACCAAATAGGTTCAGTTCCTGATTTTGGATGAGAAAGGAAACAAGGGACACAACGTTGTCAATCTACTCAGTTTCCTAGTTTTAGAGAGCACACTCAGAGTACAAGAAATATTTTATAAATATACTGCACTCTTCCATAAACCTGATTGTGAACAATGAGAATTTGGATACCTAGGATAAGTACATGAGGGGAAAGGGACTGTGAATTTATGCTATTTTTTTAGTTTTACATTAAGATGTTTCATAATACAAATCAGCTCCAATTTCTCAGCAGTTGTATAGCTATAAGGGCCTGAGTATTTATGATTCAGTCTGAAATTGTAATCATCTCTTTAGCTCATAGTTTAGTTGCACTGGGAAATTCACTATCTTAATAGAGTTATAAGCAGTACATGTGGATTATGAATTTATGTATATAGATTATGGTTTTATACATTTGAGGGAGGAAAAAGCACAGATGGTTGGATTCCATAACCTGCTTCATTCATGTATCAGATAAGCACAGGTACAATTCAGGCAGGTGGGATTGAAAGAAAAAAAGATGTGCAGATAAATTCATTAGATTCTGACCCTTCAATAGTAAGTTAGCTTTTGAACTGTTTTTTTTCCCTTGTTATATTATATTTCTTGTATTTCCTGGATGAATTACATTCAAACCAGGAGACACAACTAGGAACCCCAGTAAAAGTATTTGTAAGCACACATTACAAACACAGCTCTTCTTGAAGTTCCCTTCAAATGAGTGTACTATTTCAAGTGCATGTTGTGCTAAGAATTTCCTTTTGGTCTAAAAGTATATGATGCTGACCTTGTGAATGAGGGTAAACGGAACCTATTAGGAAGAAAGTTAGAAATAAGTTTCCACTTTTATAACATGGAAGATTGGGGCACAAGAAGTTCAGATTGATGTAAAGGAAACACATTAACTGTTTGGAGGAGTCAAATTGTGATTGAATTTCACTTTACCTTTGGCTAAAAAGAGAACTCTGCCCAAGGATTGAATAAGTCTAGTGTCCACAAATAGCCTGGTGTTGCAAGTCATATGTACAAAGATTCTGCCCAAAGTAGTAGAGATTCCTATTCTTAAAATACCACTGAAGGCAAAAGAAAAAAAAAACTAAGTAATTAATATTGAGTTACTAACAAGGTAGTCTCTCGTTGCTCTGTGTCCCCCGTGGCAATATGTATACTTAGCAGTTTGGGAATTAGGAGACTGTGTGATTTGGAGGTAAAGAGAACTGCCAATAGAGAAGCAGTGAGCTGGAAAGCTCACATTTCAGACTGGAGCCAAATATTTCACAGGTTACTGGACTGATTTTGTGGAAGTATTTAGATCTGTTAAATTAAACAGGCTCAAAACTACATTTCGGAAGGTTCATGGAGAAAGCCCATTTGCACAGCAGCAAGTTTTTACCATCACGTGTGTGCAGATCAGTTTATGTAAACACATAGCATAGTCCCGCATTTATTTCATCTACACATTTTTTACACGTCCACTATCTATCAGACTCTAAGCCTTGCCCTAGACACTGGAGATAAAATAGTAAAAAGATGGCACCTGTGGAACTTATATCATACATGGGGAACAGAAAACTGACAAGTAAAATAATATTGATAGAATATAATTTTAAGTAATCATCAATGTTAGAAAAAAATGATAATAAAGAGCAGAGAAAAACGTATTGAAAGAGGATAGGCTGGTCAGGGAAGTCCTCCCTAAGGAGTTGACACACAGATAGGAAATAAGGGGATAAGCCACGTAAACTTCTGGGGGAAGATCATGTTAGACAGAAGACATGATATCTGCACACATGTTGAGGTGGGAATGAGCCGGACTTATTTGAGGACAGTAAGGAGGGCATTTCAGCAAAAGTAAGGCATCAATAAAATAAATTTGGAAAAAAAAAATATCAGAATGATGCGGGATGGGGACAAGAATTCCCGAAGGCTCTCCTCAGGAAACACAAGCCCCCAGCTCTGCGGAGGGAGGGACGCAGGGGCAATGGGCCCGCTCTGGGACAGGATCAGGACGTGACTCGTCCAGATTCCCCTCAGACCGCACTTCCAGCGCCCCAAGCCCGGCCTGCCCAGGCCGCCTCTGGTGCATTATGGGTCGGGACACACCCACAGCGGGGTGAAACCCCCCGCCCCGCCAGTCAGCAGCAGCCCAGCAGCCCTGGCAAACCGCCCGCCTAGGCGCGAGCGAGCTGGCCGCAGAATGACAGGGTCCTCAGGCCCCGCCTTTCGCGGTGTTCCCGTCCTGTCGCCGCTCCACATTCCCATTGGCTGGCATCCTGTCAGTCACCATACCCCGCCCCCTTGGGCCCATCCCACCGCTGGCTCGATCCCATGCGCCAGTCGGATCGCATGTTGATTGGCTGCCGGGCGCTGTCCGCCTCTTTTGGGGCGGAGTCCTGGCACCTGGGTCAGACCTCATTGGCCCGCTGAGCTCGGGGCGCTCCCGTTCCCTCAAGCCCCGCCCAATCCACTGAGTGTTTTAGTACCTGCGGCCACACCGCCCCGGTTCGCGTTTTCCGGCTGTGAGGACTCGCCGGGACCCAGGATTGTGGCGCGGGACGTTGTATCTGCCCCGCGATGCGGGCGGGCGGGAGCGAGTGAGGCTCGCCCCTCGGGACCGCAGCCCGCGTCCTCGACCCAGCGGTAGCGGTGAGTTTGTCGACCCAACTTGGAGTCGTGGCGGGTGCGGGCCGAGCGCGGGCTCTGTGGGGCGGGGCCTGCGGGAACCCCCATAAGGGCGGAAAAGTGGGGCGAGCGACCACCCCTCCTGCGTTTCGGGAGCGCCCGTCCCGCGTCCCCCGTAAAGTTCCCGCTCGCTCGCCGTGTGCGGGGGGCGGGCGGGGGTCCCGCAAAGTTGAGCGCAGCGCCGCCGCCGGTCCTGTGCGCCTTCCGGGCGGGTTGGGGACCTGGCCGCGCCGGCTCGGGGCGCTGCTTCTGCGGGCGGCCAGTGGGCAGGTGGGGGGCGAGCCCAGCCCGGCTTTGCCGCTGCGCGGGGCGCCGTGTCAGAATAAGAGGCCCAGGTCCACGCCCCGCCCTCCCCCCACGGTCCTTACCCCCCCCCCCCAACGGCTCTTAACTCCCCACAGTTCTTACCCACCCGCGGTCCCTCCCTCCACGGCCCCTCCACCCCAACGGTTCCTTCCCCGTCCCCTCACGGTCCACCCCACGGCCCCGCCCTCTGCCCTCCGCCCTCCCTCCTGACCCTGGCGGTGCCGCGGGGTCCTTCCTCTTGCCGGCCGCCTCCTTCCCAGGCCTTTTGCTTCAGATTTGCCTCAGAGCCAGGCAGAGGCTGCTTCGCTTTCTTCTGCCTCCTTCCTGGAAAGGGCCTGCTCAGTGGCTGGCCCTCAGCAGTTGGCTCTTAAAGGGGTTATTGGGAGAGGCGAATTGATCATGCCCAAGGGAAGGGCTCATGGGGGATGCGTGACTGACATCTGGTGTGTGCCCGGGGGGAACACAATGAATGGGGAACCCTCCCGGGAGAGGCCTAGGGGCGCAGGTTTCTGCCCAGCCTGGGAGTTTTCCAGGGACCCGACATTTTGCAAGTAAGAGTGTGTATCCAACCCCAGAGATCTTCATCTTAGCCACTTTGCTTTTTTTAGATCTAAGCCCTGGTGAGTTACTTGAGCCTTTAATTTTCTCCCTTCCTCCCCTGTTTTACTTCTTTCTGCTTTCTTGGAGTACACAGGGCAGGTAAGTTCTGGGGTCTAGGAACCCATTCCCACTGTGACCCCTCCTGGCTGTGTAACTTCACTTCTTTTTTTTATAAACTTTATTTTGTACATTTAATAATTGAATATATAAACAATTTAAAAATAAAAAGAAAACACTGTTGGATAAAATTTGGATAACATTTCTCCATTAAATATACTGGATACATATAATTTTATTTTGAATCATGCAATATGTTACACAAAAGATTCGGTTCATAATAACACAATCATACAGTATTTGTCCTCTTGTGTCTGGCTTGCTTTGCTCAACATAATGTCCTCTAGATTCATCCATGTTGTCATGTGCTTTATGACTTTATTTCTTCTTACAGCTGCATAAAATTCCATTGTGTGACTACACCACAGTTTGTTTATCTATTCATCAGTAGATAGATACCTGGGTTGTTTCCAACTTCTGGCATTCATGAATAATGCTGCTATAAATATCCATGTGCAGATGTCTGTTCGTGTCACTGCTCTCAGTTTTTCTGGATATATACCCAGTAGTGGCATTGCAGGGTCACGTGGCAAGTCTATATTCAATTTCTTAGGAACTGCCAAACAGTCCTCCACAGTGGCTGTACCATTCTGCATGCCCACCAACAGTGAATAAGTGTTCCTATCTCTCCGTATCCTCTCCAGCACTTGTGGTTCTCTGTGGCAGGGGAGGATAATTGGTGTGGGGTGTCAGTGATGGCGGTTACATGGAAGGGAGCTCACCTGGGCATACATATAAGGCATGTAAGTTTGTTTAAATGTTTATGGGCCATTGCCATGGTGGGTGGAGATTCATACAATAACCGAAAGAATGTCAAATTCCCATCCTGAGGAGCTCTGCCACATTCTCTAATAGGTCAGTAAGAATCCCCCAAGTACAGGGGCATTGACTAGTGAAGGAGGATGGTCTCCTGATGGACCCTTGATACAGATGGCTGTGTGTATGAACCTTTACTTTTCAAATTGAAACTTAGTATTACAGGGTGCCTAAGAGTTGCCTCCTGGGAGCCTCCTTGTTGCTCAAATGTGGCCTCTCTCTAAGCCAAACTCAGCATATAAATACATTACCTTCCCCCCAGCATGGGACATTACTCCTGGGGATGAGCCTCCCTGGCACTAAGGGATTACTATCAAGCACCAAATTGCAATGCAAGTGGAAAAAGACCTTGACCAAAAGGGGGAAAAGGTAAAGAAGAATGAGTTTATATGGCCAAGAGACTTCAGAGTTAGTCAGGACGTCATTCCAGAGGTTATGCTTATGCATGTCTCAGCAGGATCTCTTTGACGGCCAAAGTAGATACTACCCCACATAGCATGGCTCCTGAGGGCTCTGGAGACATCCAGACAATAGAGTCAGGGCAGACAGCTCAAGCATTTGGTGCCTTGCCAGTGGGCCCTACTTTGGAATTTATGTTCCCCAGAGTGACAGAGTTGGACTCAGTTGTGGTTCCCCTACACATGGTTCTTCTGCCCTATTTGAACCTATAATTATTGCTAAAGTTAGTACTGCAGAGGCCTGCATGCCCTCCAGGTGGGTTGGGGACAGGCTGGGTGGGGCTGCTTCCAAGGACGGCATGGGGGGGCTTGAAATTAGATAGTTAAAGCTGCAAATATATTTATGGATGTACTACATTTTGTTATCCATACACCAGTTAATAGACATTCCTATTTTTTTCCCCCAGTTTTTGCTGTCATGTACTTGACCCAGGAATCACTGCACGGACATGATTTCATTTGTCTTGGATAGATCTCTCAGAGTGGAATTAGCAAAAATTATGGTAAGTTTATATTTTTAAGAAATTGACAATTGTTTCTCAAAATGTCAGCACCATTTTTTTGCATTCTCACCAGAAATGTATGAGGGCTCCAGTTTTTCCACATCTTTAACAGATGGTATTATCTCTCTTGATTTTAGCCATTCTAGTATGTGTAAATGATAACTCATAGCAGATTTTAGTGATGAAAAGAATTGAACGTTTTTCTTTGGTAAATGTGTATTCACATATTTTCCCATTTTTAAGTGCTGTTTGCCTTAAAAAAAAAAAAAATATTGATACATATCAACAAACCATACAATTCATCCAAAGTGCACAATTAGTGGTATTTGGCACAATCACAGTTGTGCATTCATCACCTCAGTCATCATTAGAGCATTTTCATTATTTCAATAATAATAAACAACAACAAAAAAAAAACAAATAAGAAAATCCATCACCTCTTGATCTCTTTATGCTTCCCCTGCTGTCCACAGCTCCCATTTCTGGCTATTTTTGCACAAATAATTTTTTCTTTCTTATATAAATTGATTTGTATTTACATTTTATATAAATGGAATCATACACTATGTTACACAATACATTTAGTTAATAGTAATGCAGTCTGCCTGTATTTGTCCTTTTGTGTCTAGCCTGCTTCACTCAGCATACTGTTCTCCAGTTTCATCCATGTTATCATATGCTTTACGACTTCATTGCTTCTTATAGCTGCATAATATTCCATCGTGTGAATATACCAAAGTTTGTTTATCCATTCATCAGTTGGTGGACACCTGGGTTGTTTCCAGGTTTTGGTAATCGTGAATAATACCGCTATGAACATAGGTGTGCAGATGTCCGTTCATGTCACTGCTCTCAGTTCTTCTGGGTATAGACCCAATAGTGGTATTACAGGGTCATGTGGCAAATCTATATTCAACTTCTTTAGGAGCTGTCAAACAGTCCTCCACAGTGGCTGTACCATTCTGCATTCCTATCAACAGTAACTAAATTGTATTCTCATTTTCATTTGTCTCAATACATTTACTGATTTCACTTGCAACTTCTTTAACCCACTGATTATTTAGGAGTGTGTTGTTTAGCCTCCACACATTTGTGAATTTACCTTTTTCCTGTTTGTTATTGATTTCCAGTTTCATTCCCTTATGATCTGAGAAGGTGCTTTGTATAATCTCAGTTGTTTTATATTTATTGAGAGCTGCATTGTGCCCTGACACGTGGTCTATCCTGGAGAAGGATCCATGGGCATATGAAAAGAATGTATACCCAGCTGAGTTTGGATGCAGTGTTCGTGTGTGTCTTTTAGATCTAACTCATTTATCTTATTGTTTAAGTTCTCAGTTTCCTTGTTGATCTTCTGTCTAGTTGTTCTGTCTAATGATGTGAATGGTGTGTAGAAGTCTCCAACGATTATTGTAGATGAAATAGAGATGTCTATTTCTCCCTTTAGTTTTGCCAGAGTTTGTCTCATGTATTTTGAGGCACCCTGATTAGGTGCATAGCTATTTATATCTGTTATATCTTCTTGGTGAATTGTCCCTTTTATTAATATTTAACGGCCTTCTCTATCTCTTACAATTTTTTGCATTTAAAGTCTGTTTTGTCTGATAGCTACCCCTGCTCCTTTTTGGTTACTATTTGCATGGAGTATCTTTTTCCAACCTTTCACTTTCAGCTGATTTTTATCCCTGGGTCTACTTGGGTCTCTTGTAATATGGAGTGCTCATGTTTTTTTTATATACATGCTGTCAGCCTATATCTTTTGATTGGCGAGTTTAATCCATTCACATTCATTGATATTACTGTAAATGCATTATTTATTTTCACCGTTTTATTCTTTGGTTTTCATTTGTCATATATTTTGGTCTGTCTTTTTACTCTTTTGGTTATCCTTTCTACTGTTCGTTCTTCTGTGCTCTGCTCCAGGCCTCTCTCTCCCGTCTTTTTCTTTCAGGCTCTAAGGCTTTCTTTAATATTTCCTACAAAATGGATTCTTTATTACAAACTCTCCTAGTTTCTGTTTGTGAATATTTTATACTCACGTTCATATTTGAAGGACAATTTTCTGGATGCAGAATTCTTGGCTGGCAGTTTTTCAGTCTCCTAACTATCTTACCACTGTCTTCTTGCTTCTATGGTTTCTGATGAGAAATCTGCACTGTCTTACTGAACATCCCTTGTAAATGATGGTTTGTTTCTCCCTTACTGCTCTTAGAATTTTCTCTTTATCTTTGACATTTGACATTCTGAGTAGTATGTTTCTTGGAGTACATCTATTCAGATTTATTCTGATTGAGGTAAGGTGGGCTTCTTGGACATGTAGGTTCATTTCTTTTATGTGCGTTGGGAAATTTTCAGCTATTTCCTCAAATACTCTTTTTGCCCCTTTTATCTTCTTTTCTCCATCTGAAACTCCAATGACATGTATATTTTTGCTTTTTGTGTTGTCATTCAATGTCCCCAGCCCCTGCTCAATTTTTTCCATTTTTTTCTCCCTCTGTTCTGTTTTGTCTTCTTCAGCTGTTCTGTCTTTGATATCAATTATTCTTTCTTCTATCATTTCAAGTTTGCTGTTGTAAGCCTTTTATGTGTTTTTTTGTTTGTTTGTTTTTGTTTTTAATATTCTGTTGATTTTTTTTTTTTAATTGTGGGTAAAAATAAAAATTTTCACAATACAAACTAATATTTGTAAAATGATATATGAATATATATGCATATATGTGCATTTGCTTACATAAATGTTATTTTATATATATATATATTTTAAAAGATGCTTATATGACATAAATGTTACACAAAAATTACATGGATTCCCATGATCTCCCCCCCCCCCAATATCTCTGATAACATCTCACATAAACATCTTTCATTAGTGTGGCACATCACCTGCAATGGATATACATCCTGGGGCTTTGCCACTAAGTATAGACCACAGTTCACATCATAGACCACACAGTTCTGCATGGTATATGCTGATGTAAAATGGCCTATATCCGTTGCCACAACAGCACTCAGGACAACCCCTAAGTCCTGAAAAAGCCCCTGTATTACAACTGCCTTTCCTCTCCCTGCCCCAAAAGTGTCTAGTGGCCACTGGCTCCACCTCACTGTTATACTTTCTTCCATTGCTTGAGTCACAATATGATTACACAAGAATACCATTAAGTCCACTCTAGTTCAAAGCTCTTCCCCCAATCCTGAGGGGACTGGGATGGTGATGTCCACTCCACCTCCAAGTGGGAGTGGGCTTATATTCCATGGATACGGTGGATGGGATTATCCTGCCTTCAGCCGCAGGCTCTCTCCATTCCCTGGGATGGCCGTTGTCCATCATTGTCTCCTCACCAGGTGACTTGGGTGAGTCCATTGAGCTGTAGAATAGGAGTTGCAGCTCTGCCGAGATCCAGGCATAGTTGGCACATAGGCAAGCCAGAGGCTCCAGTCTCTGGAAGTATACCTACAAACTCCAGCCTCACATATAGGTTTGAATAGAAGGGACTGGTGGACCATGTGCAGGGAGGACTTATTTGAGTCCAACTCTGTCACTCTTAGGAGCACAGATTCCAAAGTAGAGCCCACTGATAAGGCATTAATCTCTGGGGATATCCCCCCTTAAATAGGACCTGGGTGTCTCCAGAGCCCTCAGGAGCCCAGTTGTGTGGGTGATATCCACTTTGGTGTTCCATGAGATCCTACTGAGGTGTGCCGTAAGTGTTACCTCTGGGATGATCTCCCGAATCTCTCTGAAGCCTCTTAGCCACATGAACTCATTTGTCTTTACCTTTTCCCCCTTTTATTCAAGGTCTTTTTCCAGTCGTGTTTCCAGTTGGTACTTGGTATTAATCCCTCATTGCCAGGGAGGCTCATACCCGGGAGTCATATCCCACATTGGGGGGAAGGTAATGCATTCATATGCTGAGTTTGGCTTAGAGAGAGGCCACATTTGAGCAACAAGGAGGCTCTCAGGTGGCAACCCTTAGGCACCCCATAAGAGTAGGCCAAGTTTCAATTACAAAAGCAAAGACTCATAAGGCTTGTCATCAATAACAAGAACCCAACAGTGGGCCATCCTCTTTTGTCAGACACTGCCCCTGCACTCAGGGGACTGTTGCTGCTCCCTTGGAGAATGTGGCAGAGCTCTCCAGGCTGGGAATTCAGTATTCCCTCAATTATTGTGTGATTGTCTACCCACCATGACCATGCCCCATCCCTTGATCATTTGCACAATTTTATATATCTTTCCTGTATATTCAGATGAACTTACTCGCATGAATGCCCCATCCCAGACACCCCCTACCAATGGTCCTCTGTAGCCCCCTTTGTAAACCTTCTGTGATCTAAACCTTTCTTGAAGATGAAGCCCATATAATAACCAAATACAATTAATAGGAAAATGAAGTAATAATGATAAGCTTAAATGCAAGAGATAAAATACAAGGATTTGATCTCACCTATTGTGTCTTTCATTCCCATGAGCTCTGTTAATTTTCTGTTCAGGATTTCAAATTCATCTTTGTGCTAGCTCAGTATCTTCTTGATGTCGTTCATCTCTTTAGCCATATTGTCTTTCATCTCATTGATTTTAGAAATTTGTATGCTTCTCGTTAAATAGTTCTCTCAAATCCTGTGTCTCTTCTGGGACTTTGATATATTCCTTTTCCTTGGCCATGGCTTCCATTTTCTTAGTCTGGCTCATATATTTTTGCTGATGTCTAGGCATTTGATTAGGATGTAGTTTACTCAGATGCTCAATTTCTTTCTCTTTCATTGGCACTTCATGGCAGAAGGTTGTGTGTTATTGCTGCTCTTTGATTCTTTGTTTGAAATGGATTGTTAGGGTTGTCCCTGTTAGTTCCTCGAACCTGGGCTCTGGACTCATTAATAGGTTGCAGACCTGCTTCCTAGGGCCTTAGGGGGAAGCTATAAAGGCCAGAAAAAGCTTCTCTAACTTATTTATTTTTAATTTTCTCATGTGTACTACCTAGTTCTGCCAACAGATGGGACTCCATGGCAGCCCTCTTAGTTCAATCTTGGTTGGAGGGTTTTAAAAAAATTTTTATTTACTTATTTTTTTTCACATTATTTTGTATATTTAGTAATTGAAAATATAAATGAGTAAAAACTAAAAAGTAAACACAGATTTAAAAAAAATTAAAAAAAAAAAAAAAAAGAAGCTTTGGATTAGAGATGGGTTACAGCCGGGGTGGGGGAGGATCATTGGTCTGGGGTATCAGAAATGGGAGATGCATGGGAGGAAATTCACTTGAACCTATATATGAAGTGTGTAAAACTGTTTAAATATTCATGGGACATTGTCACAGTGGGTAGAAACTCACACAATAACCGAGAGAATACTGAATTCCCATCCTGGAGGTCTCTGCCACATTCTCTAAGAGAGCAGCAACAGTCCCCGAAATGAAGGGGCAGTGACTGGCAATGGAGGATGATACACTGTTGGGTCCTTAATATTGATGACTAGGCTTATGGGCCTTTGCTCTTGAAATTGAAACTTAGCCTACTGTTATGGGGTACTTAAAGGGTTGCCTCCTGAGAGCCTCCTTGTTCCTCAAATGTGGCCTCTCTCTAAGCAAAACTCAGCATATGAATGCATTACCTTCCCCCCAGTGTGGGACATGACTCCCAGGGATGAGCCTCCCTGGCATCAAGGGATTGCTACCAAGAACAAATTAGCAATGCAACTGGAAAAAGACCTTGAATAAAATGGGGAAAATGTAAAGACAAATAAGTTTATATGGCTAAGAGATTTCAAAGCGAGTCAGGAGGTCATCTAAGAGGTAATGCTTATGTCCATCTCAGTAGGACCTCATAGAATGCCATAGTAGATATTACCCCAAATAGTGAGGCTCCTGATGGCTCTGGAGACACCCAGGTCCTATGGACAGGGTGGATATTTCTGGAGTTTGGTGCCTTGCCCTTGGGCCCTACTTTGGAGTTTGTGCTCCTGAGAGTGACAGAGTTGGACTCAATTATGTCTTCCCTGCACATGGATCATCTATCACTTCTATTTAAACCTATACTTAGGGCTGGACTTTATAGGTGTACATCCACAGACTCAAGTCTTTGGGCTGTCCATATGCCAGCTGGGCCCAGATCCTCAGCAGAGTTGCAACAACTACTCTACAGTTCATTGGACTCACCCAGGACAACTGGTGGGGAGATGATGATGGACAGCAGCCATCCCAGGGAATGGAGAGTCTGCAGCTGCAGGAATGATATTCCCATCCATCTTCCCCATGGGATATAAGTCCCCCTCACAATTGGAGGTGGAGTGGATGTCACCATCACAGAATCCTCGGGATTAGGGAAAGAACTATGGACTAGAATGGACTTACTGGTATTCTACTACAGACATATTTGAATTCTAGTAATGGGAGAAATTACAACACTGATGTGGAGCCAGTGTCCACTGAAGGCTCCGGGGGCAGGGAGATGGAAAAACAGTTGTAATACAGGGGCTTTTTTGGAACTTGGGAATCGTCCTGAATGATGTTGCAATGACAGATACAGGCCATTTTATATCATCACACAACAAGCAGAACTCTGTGGGAGAGATTGGAGACCACAATGTGAACTATGGTCCATACTTAATGGCAAAGCCTCAGGATGCATTTATCAATTGCAATGAATGTCCCACACTAATGAAGTATGTTCATGTGTGAGGGTGTGGGAGTTGTGGGGAGTGAGGCACATGAGAATCCCTATATCTTTTGTGTAATATTCATGTAATCTAAGTGTCTTTTAAAAGAAATAAAAAGTAAAAAAAAAAAAATAAAGATGACTTGCCTGCGTGGCAGTTTGATATAGTTCATCTGGGCATGATTAACTTATGACTAGGGCCTTGATTGGGCCACATGAGTAGGGCATTAAGCCATGCCCCTTGGTGGGTGGGGAATCAAAGATAAAAGACATGGCAAAGGACAAAGGTGGAGTTTTGAGTTGGAATTCTGATGCAGAGTCTTGAGCTGGATCCCCGGGAAATAATTGTACATAGGAGTTTGGTCGTGAGGAAGGAGAGAAGGCCCCGGGAAAAGAGACGAGCTATTCTCCTGACAGTTTGCAGCTCGCCTTGTGGAGAGAGGCAAAGGCTAGAGAGCCTCATAGTATACAGCTGACCTTGTGGAGGAAACAGAGGAGCTGAGCCCAGAGAGAAAAGGAGCACTGGGAAGAGAGGAACCCAAGAAGCCTGAACCCTGGCAAATGTCAACAGGTGTCTTGCTCCAACACATGGCAACAGACTTTAGTCAAGGAAGAAACTTATGCTTTATGGCCTGGTAACTGTAAGCTTCTACCCCAAATAAATACCCTTTATAAAGACCAACAGTTTTCTGGTATTTTGCATCAGCACCCTTTGGCTGACTAATACAGCCTGTTTAAAAATTTAACAAACTTAAGGGAGGGGACATCTATGAATTTTCCTCATCTGACTCCTCATTCAAACACAGGAAAAATAGCAAAACTGCAGTAGCACACTGGAGCTGACATGGACCAAAGGAAAACAAACAAACAAACAAAAACAGATAATGCCCAAAGCAGAACATAAAGAAAAAAGTTTACCTTGTTACAATAATGTGCAAAAGTACTATTCTTAATGCATAAATGTGGTTTCTAGGTACCCCTGGCTTGTAACATCTTCTTCTGATCAAATGCAGGATTTGATTCCCCAAACCCATTACCCATCAGCAATTTAGCACCTAAAATATTTCTCAGCAATAAATGCTTTTCATCATTAGTCTATGAATGTCTCAAAGCGAAACAAACATGAAAGAGAAAATATATCTTATGCTCTGAGAACAAGGAAATGAGATACTTTGTTCCCCACCCTCAACCTTACTTGTTACGAACCTGCTATTTTTTAACAGCACACTAAATGAATGATTTATATAATTTTTTTCATATTAAAGTTGTTTTTAATT
Source organism: Tolypeutes matacus (assembly GCA_026826555.1). Classification (NCBI taxonomy): domain Eukaryota; kingdom Metazoa; phylum Chordata; class Mammalia; order Cingulata; family Chlamyphoridae; genus Tolypeutes; species Tolypeutes matacus. Next base: position 639,706 of record JAKSZT010054556.1, read on the forward strand.
TAAAATAGTACACTGATTAAACATTTTTTAAAAAAACATTTCTAGAACATCGACACATAAATACTGCCATATATATTTTTAAAATATCAAATTTGATACATATTAATAAAGCATAAATCCATCCAAAGTGTACAATCAATGGTATTTGGTATAATCACATAGTTGTGTATTCATCACTTCAATCATTATTAGAGCATTTTCATTATTCCAATAATAAAACCTAATCACCTCAATTTCTCTACATTTCTGCTGCCATCTCTCTAACTTATTTGTATTTATATTTTCTTAAAAAGGTTTATATATGCAATATTACCCATATTCATATTTCACATGAGGTTTTCAGTCCCACATTAAATTTTTTAGCTCTCCTTCTAGTAAAATATACGTGTCCTTAGACTTTACCTTTCAATCCATGGCACACCAATGTAATAGTTCTGCTAGTTAAAAACACTATCATGTGCTTTCACCATTTTCTACTCATTTTCAAAGACTGACATCCTTTTTACCAATTCTGCACTGATAACCCTCAGATTTCCACTCTCTTTCATTCTATTTTCTGGTGACCTATATTCTAGTTTTTAACTTCATGAGTTTACACAATATATTTAGCTCAAAATAGCACAGTCATACGGTATTGATGAACATCTGGGTTGTTTCCATCTTTTCAGAATTATGAGTAACACCACTGTAAACATCAGTGTGCAGGTTTCTATTTGTATCACTGTTCTCAGGTCTTCCGGGGATATACCTAGTAGTGGTTTTGTCGGGTCACATGGCAAGTCTATATTCAACTTCCTTAGGAACTGCTAAACAATTCTCCACATTGGCTGTATCATTCTACATTCCCACCAATAGAGAATAAGGGTTCCTATCTCTCCACATCCTCTCTAACACTTAGAATTTCCCTGACTTTTTAATAGTGACCATTCTAATAGGTGTGAAATATCTCATCGTAGTTTTGATTTGCATTTCCATATTCTCTAGTGATGATGAACATTTTTTCATGAGTTTTTCCACTATTTTTTATTTCTTTTTGGAGAGCTGTCTATTCAAGTCTTTTGCCCATTTTTAATAGGGAAGTTTCTCTATTTATTGTCGAGTTGTAGAATCTCTTTACATATTATGGAAATTAAACCCTTATCAGATAAGTGATTTCTAAATATTTTCTCCCATTGACTTAGCTGTCTTTTCACCCTTTTGAAAAAGTCCTGTGAGGTGCAAAAGCATTTAATTGTGAGGGGGTCCTATTTGTCTATTTCTTTTCTTGCTCATGCTTTGGGTGTAAGGTCCAAGAAACCATCACCTACCGCAAGATCTTAAAGATATCTTTCTACATTTTCTTCTAAGAGTTTATGGTCCTTGCTTTTTTATTTAGGTCTTTGATCCATTTTGTGGCTATTTTTGTACAAGGTACGAGATAGGGGTCTTCATTCTTTTCCTTTGCGTATGGCTATCCAGTTCTCCCTGCACCATTTGTTGAATAGACTGTTCTGGCCCAGTTGGGTGAGCTTGCAAGCCTGATCAAAAATCGATTGACTGTAGATGTGAAGGTCTACTTCTGAGTTCTTGATTTGGTTCCACTGGTCAATCTTTCTGTCTGTATTCCAGTACCATGCTGTTTTCACCTCTGTAGCTAAGTAAGATGCTTTAAAGTCAGGAAGTTAGAGTTCTCCAACTTCATTCTTCTTTTATAAGACACTGTTGAGTTTTCGGAGTCCCTTACCATTCCAAATAAATTTGATAATTGGATTTTCCATTTAGCAAAAAAGGCTATTGGGATATTCATTGGGATTGTGTTGAATCTGTGAAATCAGTTTGGGTAGAACTGACATCTTAAACATATTTAGTCTTCCAGTCAATGAACAAAGAATGTCCTTCTGTGTATTTAAGTCTTCTTCAGTTTCCTTTGACAATGCTTTGTAGTTTTCTAAATACGGGTCCTTTATGTCCTTGGTTAAATTTATTCCTAAATATTTGATTCTTTTGGTTGCTATTATAAATGGAATTTTCCTCCTGATTTACTCCTCAGGTTGGTTATCAGTAGTGTATAGAAATGCTATTGATTATTGTATATTAACCTTGTATCCCACCACTTTGCGGAACTTCATTTCTATTAGTTCTAGAAGCCTTGTGGATTTTTCTGGATTTTCTACATATAGGATCATACCATCAGGGAATAAAGTTTCATTTCTTCCTTTCCTGTTTGGGTGCCTTTTATTTCTTTAGCCTAATTCCTCTAGCTAGAACTTCTAGCACAATATTGAGTAACAGTGGGGACAATGGGCATCCTTGTCTTATTCCTGATCTCAGTGTGAAAGCTATAGGTCATTTACCATTGAAAAAATGCTAGCTATAAGTTTTTCATATATGTACTTTACCATACTGAGAACGCTTTCTTCTATTCTTGTATTTTGAGTGTTTTTATCAAGAAAGGATGCTGTATTTTGACAAATGCCTTTTCTGCATCAGTGGAGAGGATCATATGATTTTTCTTCAATTTATCAATGTAGATTATTAAATGAATTGATTTTCTTGTGTTGAACGACACTTGCAGACCTGGAATAAAACCCACTTGATCGTGGAGTATAATTCTTTTAATATGCTTTTGGATTTGGTTTGTAAGTATTTTGTTGAGGATTTTTGCATCCTTATTCATTAGAGAAATTGGTCTCTATTTTTCTTTTTTTTTCATAATATCTTTATCTGGTTTTGATATTAGGGTGATGGCTTAATAGAATGAATTTGGTAGCATTCTTTCTTGTTCAGTTTTTTGGAAGAGCTTGAGAAACATTGGTATTAGATTATCTTTCAATGATTGGTAGAATTCACCTGTGATGGCATCTGGTCATGGGCTCTTCATGGAGAGGTTTCTGAAGATTGTTTCAATCTCTTGTGATTGGTTTGTTGAGGTCTTCTATTTCTTCTAGGGTCTGTGTAGGTTGCTCATGTGTTTCCAGGAATTTGTCCATCTCGTCTACATTTTCTAAGTTTTTGGTGTACAGTTATTCATATTATTCTGTTAGGATCTATGTTATTTCTGTGGGGTCAGTGATATCTTCACCCAATTTCATTTCTTTGTGTCTTCTCTTTTTTTCTTTGTTAGTCTAGCTAAGGGTTTGTCTGATCTTCTCAAAGAACTGACTTTTGGTTTTGTTGATTTTCTCTGTTGTTTTTATGTTCTTGATTTCATTTATTTCTGTTCTGATTTTTAATATTTCTTTCTTTTGGCTTGATTTGGGATGGGCTTGCTGTTCCTCCAAGTCTTCAAGGTGTACAGTTAGATATTCAACTGAGCTCTCTCTTCTTTTTTAATATAAGCATTAATGGCTATAAATTTCCCTCTCAGCACTGTCTTTGTGGTGTCCCATAGGTTCTGATATGTTGTGTTCTCATTTTCATTCATTGCAAGATATTTACTGAATTCTCTTGCAACTTCTTCGACTCACTGATTATTTAAGAGTATGTTGTTTAATCTCCATATATTTTTAATTTCCCCTTTTCCATCCATTATTGATTTCCAGCTTCATTCTGTTTGATCAGAGAAGTGTTTTGTAAGATTTCAATCTTTTTTAATTTATTGAGACCTGTCATGTGACACAACATATGACCTACCCTGGAGAAGGATCTATGAGTGCATGCAAATAATGTATGTTCTGCTGTTTTGGGTGTAATGCTCTATAAATGTCTGTTATAGACGTTTATGATAGCAATCTCTGGCATGTTCTTGAAGTGGTGGGTGGTCGTCCAGGCTGTGGATGAGCAGGAAGAAAGCGTTGCCTTAGCAGGTGTTTTTGGCACCCACCAGCAGGCTGCTGACCCCCTTGCTGGTGGCAGGGCGAGCCCCATGGTAGATGCGTTTGGGTGTTGGCCACCACTTCAGCATGCTGGGAACACCTTGACCAGTGTGGCGGGCAGGAAGTGCACGGCCACCGCCAACATGCTGCCCCAGCACCCTGCAGCTAGCAGAAGCCCTGGTAAATGGAACCGCAGATGACCACCAGGCCCTGGCCAGGGTCCAGCTGCAGATCTTGTTGTGGTAGTCAGTGAGGCGCTACAGGTGCTCGCAGGAGGCCTGGGGCTGCTGGGGGCATGGCACCGCAGGATCTCCACCTAGGTCTCCAGGCTCGGGTTGGCCCCGGACAACTGGTAGAGGCTGTTGACAGCCACCAACTACACAGTCCCTGCTGTGACTTCTAGGAGAAGTTGGTCGGCATGGGCAAAGGGAACCAGTGCTGGATCTCCAGGGTGTCAGCCTAATCTCTTTATTTTTTTAAGTAATTACTGAAAAGACAGGTTTTTAAAATCCATTTTAAAAACTTATTTTTTGTACGTATTATACATTTTTACCCCTTATTTCCTCCATTGCTGCCTTCTTTTGTGTATAGTAGATCTCTTGTAGTGAAACAGTTTGATCCTGTTCTTATTTCTTTTTCTGTTTATTTTTTAGATATTTTCTTTGTGGGGTTATTGTGGAGTTTATATTTAACATCACAAATCGATAATAATCTTGTTTGAATTGACATGAACTTACCTTTAAATTCAACACTAATAAGAGGAAACTAAAAGTTAATGATTAGATAAAATACTTATAAACAAAATTTAGTTCAGAACAGAATTGCATTTTAAGACATATAACTGAAAATACCTTTAAAACTAATTGATCCTGAAAATACATGCACATTTAAAAGCAATGACTAGATTTTGTAAAGATGGTGGCAGTTGTTCCCTTCTAGAAAAAGAACTTACTGTACAGGCAAAAATCAATAATCATATTCAGAATAAAGATAGAAAAAGACATTCTCCAAGAGAGACCACATGCTAGGCCACAGAACAAATTTCAGTGAATTCAGAAAGATTGAAATTATATCTCTGACCACAATGAAATGAAGCTGGAAATCAGGAAGGGTCCGAGAACCAGATTATGCACAAAGATAAGGAAGTTAAAAAAACACACTCTTAGACAAACAATAGGTCAAGGAGGAAATCTCACAAGAAATCAGTAACTACACCTTGAAACAAATGAAAATGACAACACAACCTATCAAAACCTATGGGATGCAGCAAAAGCTCTACTGAGAGGGAAATTCATAGCCATAAATGCATATATCAAAAAAGAAGAAAGAGCTAAAATCAAAGATCTAACTACACACCTGGAGGAATTAGAAAAAGAACAACAAACTAACCCCAAAGGAAGTAGAAAGAAGGAAATAACAAAGATTAGAACAGAACTAAATGAAATAAAAAATCAAAAAGCACTAAAAAAATAAACAAAAGCAAAAGCAGGTTCTTCAAGAAGATCAATAAAGTTGACAAACCCTTACTTAACTAGACTAACAAATAAAAAAAAGAGAGAAAATGTAAAAACACAAAATAAGAAATGTGGAAAGGGATATCACCACTGAACCCACAAAAATAAAGAGAATCAAAAGAGGATACAGTGAAAAATTATATGCCAACAAGATGGATAATTTAGAGGAAAAGGACAATTCCTACAAACACACAAGCAGCCTACATTGATGATAGAAGAAATTAATGAACTCAACAGGCCAATCACAAGGAAGGAGATAGAAGCAGTCATCAAAAATATCCCAACTAAGAAGAGCCCAGGTCCAGACAGCTTCACAGGTGAATCCTACCAAACATTCCAGAAAGAACTTACACCAATCTTGTTTCAAACTCTTCCAAAAAATAGAAGTATAAGGAACATTGCCTAACTCATTCTATGATGTCAACATTATCTTTTAATATCCCAATTTTTAAATTTTATTTTTATTTTTTTCTGTATGTTATTTCTTATGTTTAAAACTATCATTATTAATTCATGTTCTTATTAATTGTACTTGGCTATTTTATTGGCTTCATTTTGAAGAAGTTTTGGATCACAGTAGGGTTGCGGCTGTGGCAGGGGAGGATCATTGGTGTGGGGTGTCAATGATGGGGATAAATGCAGGAAGTACATCTAGGCATACATATAAGGCCCATAAGTGTGTTCATATGTTCATGGGGCATTGTCACAGTGGGTAGAGCCTCAAACAATAACCAAAAGAATATCAAATTCCCATCCCAGGGAGCTCTGCCACATTCTCTAAGGGAATAGCAACAATCCCCCAAGTACAGGGGCAATGACTAGAGAAGGAGGATGGTCCATTGTTGGCCCCTTGATACTGATCAATTTGCTTATAAGCCTTTGCTCTTGAAATTGACACTTAGCCTAGTGTTGGAGGGAGCCTCCTTGTTGCTCAAATGTGGCCTTTCTCTAAGCCAAACTCAGTATATAAATGCAATAACTTCCCCCCAGCATGAGAGATGACTTCCAGGGATAAATCTCCCTGGCACTGAGGGATTACTACCGAGTATCAACAAGCAATGCAAATGGGGGAAAAAAAAGACATTGACCAAAAGGGAGAAAAGGTAAAGACAAATGAGTTTATATGCCTACGAGACTTCAAAATGAATCGGGAGATCATTCCAGAGGTAATACTTATGCACGTCTCACCAGGATCTCATTGATAGCCAAGCAGATACTACCCTGAGGGCTTGGAAGTTGGTAGGTGTACATTCAGGAGACTTAAATCTTTGGGCGGTCCATATGCCAGCTGGGCCCTGAATCTAACTAGAGTTGCAACACCTACTCTCCAGTTCATTGGACTCACTCAGGACAATTAACAAGTAGGAGACGATGGATAACAAACATACCAAGGAACCAAGAGTATCTACAACTGCAGTCAAGAGAGTCCCATCCATTGGCCATATGGGATCGAAGCCCCCTCTCAATTACAGGTGGAGTGGGCATCACCATGCCAGAATCCTCAGGATTGGGGAATAAACTATGGACTAAAATAGATTTACTAGTATTCTACTATATACTTATTGTGATTCTAGCAATGGAAGCAATATCATTGATGTAGAGGCAGTGGCCACTGGAGGTTCTGAGGGTAGGGAAAGGGAGGGGCAGGTGTAATACAGGGGCATTTCTGGGACTTGGGAATTATCCTGAATGACATTACAATGACAGAAACAGGCCATTATATACCTTGCCATAACCTACAGAATTGGGTAGGAGAGAGTATAAACTACAATGTAAACTATAATCCATGCATGCTTAGTGGCAGTGCTCCAAAATGTGTTTATGAATTGCAATGAATGTACCACATTAATGCAAGATGTTGCTATTATGGGAGAATGTGGGAAGTGTGGGGAATGGGGCACATGGGAATCTCCCATATGTTCTCTCTAATATTTTTGTAATTCAAGAATCTTTTTTAAAATGAAAAGAAAAAAAAAAAAAAAGAGCTAAAATCAAATACCCAATTGCACACATGGAGGAACCAGAAAAAGAACAGCAAACTAATTCCAAAGCAAGTAGAAGGAACAAAAAACCAAAGATTAGAACAGAAATAAATGAAATTGAGAAAAATTGAATTAACAAAACCAAAAGTTGGTCCTTTGAAAATATCAATAAAATTGATAAACCTTAGCTAGAAAGACAAAGAAATGAGAAGACAGAAATAAATGAAATCTAAATTAGAGGGGGAACATTACTACCAACCCCACAGAAAGAAAAAGGATCATAAAAGGATAGTAGGAACAACAGTTTGCCAACAAATTAGCCAACCTATATGAGATGGACAAATTCCCTAGAAACACACGAAGAATCTAAACTGATTCTAGAAGAAATATAATTCCTGAAAGACTAATTGCAAGTAAAGAGATTGAGTCAGTCATCAAAACCTCCCAACAAACAACATACATTGACCTTAAAAGAAATAGAAGACCACAAAAACCAATCACAAAGTAAAGAGATTGAAATAGTCATCAAAAACTTCCCCAAAATGAAAAGCCCGGGACCAGATGACTTCACAGGTGAATTCTACCAATCAATCAAAGAAGATTTAATACCAGTCTTGCCTAATTCTTCCAAAAACATGAACAGGAAGGTATGCTACCAAACATTTTCTATGGAGCCAACATTATGAACCATTTCCCTAAAGAATATAGATACAAAAATTGTCAACAAATAACTTGCTAATCAAATCCAACAGCAATTAAAAGAATTATACATCATGACCAAGTGAGTTTTATCCCAGGTATGCAAGGGTGGTTCAACCCAAGAAAATTAAGCAGTATAATACACCACATTAATAAATCAAAGAAGAAAACTCACATGATCATCCCAAGTGATGCTGAAAAGGCACCTGACAAACTAGAGCATCCTTTCTTGATAAAAACACTCCAAAAGATAAGAATAGAGGGAAACATTCTCAAAATCATAAAGGGCGTATAGGAAAATCCAATAGCTTACATTGTAATCAATGGTGAAAGACTGAGAGCTTTTGCCCTGAGATTGGGAGCAAGACAAGGATTCCCACTACTGGCACCACCGATTTTCATTGTTTTACTAGAAATTCTACCTAGGGTAATTAGACAAGAAAAAGAAGTAAAAGGAATCCAATTTGTAAAGAGAGAGGTAAAACTTTTATTCTATGTAGATGACATGATCCTATATAAATAAAGTCCCAAAAAATGTACAATAAGGCTACTACAGCAAATAAATGAGTTCAGCAAAGTGGCAGGATACGTAATTAATATGCAAAAATCAGAAGTGTTTCTATACAATAGTAATGAGCAATCTGAGGAGGAAATCAAGAAAAAAATTCCATTTACAATAATAACTAAAAGAATAAAATATTTAGGAACAAAACTAACCAAGTACATAAAGGACCTGTATTCAGAGAACTACAAAACATTGCTAAAAGAAATCAAAGATGGCCTAAACAAATGGAAGGACATTCCATGTTCATGGATTGGAAGACTAAATAGTGTTTAGATGCCAATTCTAACCAAAATGATTTACAGATTCAATGCAATCCCAATAAATGTCCAATTGCCTTTTTAAAAGAAATAGAAAAGGCTATTATCAAATTTATTTGGAAGGATAAGTTGCCCTAAATAGATAGAAATATCTTATAAAATAAGGACGAAGTTTGCGGACTTTCAATTCCTGATTTAAACCATATTATCTACAGTGGTTAAAAAACAAAACAAAACAGTGTGATACTGACATAAAGATAGACATATAGACTAATGGAACTGAACTGAGAATTCAGAAATATAACTGCACATCTATAGTGAAGTATTTTTTGACAAGGCTGTCAAGTTGGGTCAGAACAGTCTATTCAACAAATAGTGCTGGGACAACTGGATATCCAAAACCAAAAGAAAGAAAGAGGACTCCTATCTCACAACTTATATAAAAAATCAACTGAAAATGGATCAAAGACCTAAATATAAAAGCTGGAACCATTAAACTCCTAGAAGAAAATGTAGATCTTGTGGTAGGTGGTAGTTTCTTAAACTTTACACTCAAAGCACAAGCAACAAAAGAAAAAATAGATAAATGGGACCTTTTCAAAATTAAATATTTTTGTGCTTCAATTGATTTTGTCAAGGAGAAAAGGCAGCCTACTGATTCTAGAAGAAATATAATTCCTGAAAGATATATTGGATGAAAATATTTGGAAATATTTGGAAATATTTTCAGAAAATATTTGGAAACCACATATTGGATGAGGATTTGATTTCTTTGCTATATAAAAAGATAACCCAATTTAAAAATGGGCCAAAGGAAAAAAAAAGGGGGGGGGCAAATACTTGACTAGACATATTTCCAAAGAGGAAATACAAATGGCCAAACAGCACATGAAAAGGTGTTCAACATCACTAGCTATTAGGGAAATGCAATTCAAAACTACAATGAGATATCATTTCACACCTTATAGAATGGCCATTAATAAAAAATAAAAATAAAAACAAAATAGAAAACTACAAGTGCTGGAGAGGATGAGGAGAAATAGGAACACCCCTTCACTGTTGGTGAGACTGTAGAATAATGCAGCCTCTGTGAAAGGCCATTTGTCAGTTCCTCAGGAAGCTAAAAATAGAACTGCCATATGATCTAGCAATCCCACTATGAGGAATATATTCAGAAAAGCTGAAAGCAGCTGTGAAAACTAAAATTTGCACACTGATGTTTATAGAAGCATTAGTCACAATTCCTGAAAGATGGAAACAACTCAAGTGTCCATCAACTGATGAATGGAGAAACAAAATATGGTATAGACATATGAAGGAATACTATTCAGCTGTAAGAAGAAAGAAATTGTAATGCATATGACAACATGGATGAACCCTGAGAACATTATTTTGAGTGCAATAAACCATACACAATAGGGCAAATAATGTATGGTCTCACTAATATGAACTAAATACAATGTGGAAACTCATGGAGTTAAATTCTGGAGTATAGGTCACTGGGAGAAAGAATGAGGGTTCAGAAGTGGGAGCTGATGTTTAATGTATGTAGAATTTTTAATATGGTTGGTTATAAATATTAGGAAATGAATAGAGCTGATGGTAACACATTATAGTGAGTATAACTATCACTGATTTATAAATGTGATTCTGATTGAAAGGGATGGTTTAAGGAAGTAGATGTCAATAGATAGAAACTTAGAAGAGAATATTGGGATTGTATATAATAGTGAACTCGGTAGTGGGTGATGACTGTGGATAATAGTACAAATAAAAGAATGTTCTTCTATGAACTAGAGCAAATATATGTCACTATTACAAAGTGTTAAGAATATGGTGATATGTGGAAAAATATAACTAAGGTAACTTACAGACTATAGTTAATAGTAATATTGTAATATTGTTGCATCAAGGGGCAAGGAAGGTACTATATCAATGCCAAGGATCAGCAATAGGGGGACATAAAAGGGGTAGGGGATCTGTCTTTTTACATAATGAAAACAAACTAAAATTGTCTAAGGGATGAAAGCACAACTCTGTAATGAAACTGAGAGCCCTGAATATATGCTTTGGATAGATTGTACAAAGCATGGGACTGTACAACACAGTAAACCCTGAGGTGGGTAGTAGACTGTGGTTGGTACAAATATGGGAACATTGTGTAATGCAACTGTAACAAATGTACAATACTAATACATGGTGTTAATAATAGGATATATTCTGGGGAAAATATACCTAATGTAAGTTATGGACTATAGCTAGTAGTAATATTTGGATGCTCTTTTATTAATTTTAACAAATGTTCCACAACAATGCAGGGTATGGGTGATGGGGGAGGTATATAGGAATCCTGCATATTATGCATGATTGCTTTGTAACTCACAACTTCTCTAATAAACAAAAAGATTAAAATACTTCAGAATAAATTTAACAAAGGAAGTACAAGATTTGTACACTTAAAAGTAAAAAGCATTATTGAAATAAATTAAACATCTAAATAAGTGGAAAGACACCCATATTCATAAACTGAAAGACTTTATGATGTTAGGCTGTCAGTACTCCCCAAAGTGTTCTACAGATTAACTGTAACCCCTATAAAAATTCCAACGGCCTTTTTTTTCTAGAAATGGAAAAGCTTATCCTAAAATTCATATGAAATTGCAAGGGACCCAGAATAGCCAACACAAGTGTTGCAAAAAGAAAAACAGGGTTGGAGAACTCACACTTCCCAATTTCAAAACTTACCACAAAGCTACAGTAATCAAGACAATGCAGTAATGGCACAAGGGGAGACATATAACTACATGGACTAGAATCAGGATTCCAGAAATAAACCCAAACATCTGTGATCAATTGATTTTCATCTAGGGTGCCAAGATGGTTCAATGGGGAACGAACACTGGGACAGCTGGATATACACATGCAAAAGAATGCATTTAGGCCCCTACCTCACACCAAATAAAAAAAGTAACTCAAAATGGACCAAATACCTAAATGTGAGAGTTAAAACTACAATGCACTTGGAAAGAAACCTTAAGTGTAAATCATTATGACCTTGGATTAGGGAACCATTTCTTACATATAAAACCTAAGGCACAATAACACTTAGGAACAAATAGATAAATTGGACTTCATCAAATTAAAAAAAGTTTGTGCTCCAAAGGAAACTATCAAGAAAGTGAAAAAGATAACCCATGGAATGGAAGAACATTTCTGAAAATAATTTATCTGATAAAGGTCTAGCATCCAAAATATAAAAAGAACTTTTAAAACTCAACAATAAAAAGAAAACTCAATTGATAAATGGACAATTTAAATAGACATTTCTCCAAAGAAGATGTACAGATGTCAAGTAAGTACATGAAAAGAGGTTCAACATCATTTGTCATTATGGAAATTCAAATCGACATTGTTAAGAAGTCAATGGAAATGCATTCTATAACTATAGCTACTACTCACTGGGCATTCACTGTGTGTTTATTCTCAAACAACATTTATGACAGAGTTATTATTATCTCTATTTTAGAGATGAGGAAACTGATATCTAAAGAGGATATTTAACCACCTTTTGGTTAATAGCTAACCTAAGTCACACAATTAGAGACAAAACAGAGGTTGGAACTCTGGTTGTCTGACTCCACCAAAAAAATCTACTTACATCACTACCCAAGTGATCCTCCTACAACATAAAACATGCATTCAAGAAATGTATTGCTTAAAAATTGAGCTAAAAAAGAGTACAATGGGATTATGGTAATGAAAAAATATATAGGAGAAGTCTAGAAGAAATCATACCAAAATGATAAGATACTGTGTTTAATGATAGCATTAAGGGTGCTTTTTGTTTTCCAAATTTTCTTGTCTTTTCTTTTTTAAAAAGCATTAGATTATATAAATTATACATTGAAAATATAGGGGGATTCCCATATACACCCCTATTCCCCTTCCCATACTTTCCCCATTAACATCATCCTTCATTAGTGTGGTACATTTGTTACAGTTGATGAACACATACATATTGAAGCATTGCTACTAACCATATTCAATAGTTTACTATAATGTTTACACTTTGCACTACACAATTTAATAAGTTTTGACTAAATGTATAATGGTCTGTATCTGTCATTGCAATGTCATGCAGAACAATTCCATGTCATTCTTCCCTCTCCCTCCTCTCAGAATCTCTGATGACCACTGCCTTTATATCAATGTTATAATTTCTTTCACTGTTCAAATTCTCTATCATATGATGTATTAACTATTATAATTAAAATACCTTTTTTTTAAAAAAACTAAGTTCAGAATATAAAGACCATTTCTAAATACACATTCATACATGCAGTTTTATTTATTTATTATTATTATTTTTTAAGTTAATTCACAGCTTTAATAATAGGGAAAATAAATGAAAAGGTAATTCTCAGGAAAATATTAGAAATTTAAAAATTTCTGCAACTCATAATTCACCATATAAATGAAAATTGAAATTAATCATATATTTTTGTTTTGAACTTTAGCAAACATTTATGAGAAATATATTATCAAGTGTCAGGGAGCGTGTGATGGTATACAATTTTAAAAAATTTTTATTTTTTTTTATTGTGGGTAAAAATCAAATTTTTCATAATACATACCAATATTTGTAAAATGATATATAAATATATATGCATATATGCATTTGCATACATAAATGTTTATATATATATATATATATATATACACACACACACACACATATATATATTTTAAGGTGATTAGATTACCTAGCTATTACACAGAAATTACAGGCATTCCCAAGTTCCCCACCTCCCACACCTCCCACAACATCCCACAACCATCCTTCATCAATGTGACACATCACTCGTAATGGATATACACTCCTGGGGCCTTGCCACCAAGCATAGACCACAGTTCACATTGTAGACCACACTCTCTCCCACAGTTCTGCATGGTATATGATGATGTAAAATGGTCTACATCTGTCGCCGCAACGCCACTCAGGACAACCCCCAAGTCCTGAAAAATCCCCTGTATTTCAACTGCCCTTCCCTTCCCTGTCCTGAGAGTGTCCAGTGGCCACTGGCTCCACCTCACTGTTATAATTTCTTCCATTGCTTGAATCACAATATGTCTACAACAGAATACCATTAAGTCCACTCTAGTCCATAGCTCTTCCCCTAATCCTGAGGGGACTGGGATGGTGACATCCACTCCACCTCCAAGTGAGAGAGGGCCTATATCCCATGGATATGGTAGATGGGATTATCCTGCCTGCAGCTTCAGGCCCTTTCCATTCCCTGGGATGGCCGTTGCCCATCATTGTCTCCTCACCAGGTGACTTGGATGAGTCCATTGAGCTGTAGGGTAGGAGTTGCAGCTCCACTGAGATTCCAGGCACAGCTGGCACATAGGTAGGCCAGAGGCTCCAGTCTCTGGAAGTATACCTAAAAACTCCAGCATCACATATAGGTTTGAATAGAAGGGATTGTTGGACCATGTGCAGGGAGGACTTATTTGAGTCCAACTCTGTGACTCTCAGGAGCACAGATTCCAAAGTAGAGCCCACTGATAAGGCATGAACCTCTGGGGCTATCCTCCCTTATATAGGATCTGGGTGTCTCCAGAGCCCTCAGGAACCCCTCTGTGTAGGGTGATATCCACTTTGCTGTTCTATGAGATCCTACTGAGGTGTGCGTAAGCGTTACCTCTGGGATGACCTCCCGAATCTCTTTGAAGTCTCTTAGCCACATGAACTCATTTGTCTTTACCTTTTCCCCCTTTTATTCAAGGTCTTTTTCCAGTCGTGTTTCCAGTTGGTACGTGGTATTAATCCCTCGTTGCCAGGGAGGCTCATACCCAGGAGTCATGTCCCACGTTGGGGGGAAGGTAATGCATTCATATGCTGAGTTTGGCTTAGAGAGAGGCCACGTTTGAGCAGCAAGGAGTCTCTCAGGTGGCAACCCTTATGCACCCCATAACAGTAGGCTAAGTTTCAATTACAAGAGCAAAGACTCATAAGGCTAGTCACCAATAGCAAGAACCCATCAGTGGGCTATCCTCTTTTGCCAGACACTGCCCCTCCACTCAGGGGACTGTTGTTGCTCCCTTGGAGAATGTGGCAGAGCTCTCCAGGCTGGGAATTATGATTCCCTCATTTATTGAGTGATTGTCTACCCCACCGTGACCATGCCCCATCCCTTGATCATTTGAACAATTTTATATATCTTTCATGTATATTCAGATGAACTTACTCCCATGAATCCCCCATCCCAGACACCCCTCCCCAATGCTCCTCTGTAACTCCATTGTAACCCTTCTGTGATCTAAACCTTCCTTGAACATGAAGCTGATATAATAACCAAATAAAATTAATAGGAAAAAGAAATAATAATGATAAGCTTGAATGCAAGAGATAAGTACAAGGAAACTCAGAAGAAAAAAAAAACTAAATTGAAAACAAAATATAATTTGCGGATTGGGACATTCAAAAAAAATGGGAAAAAAACAAAAAAAAATTCCTTTTTTTAAAAAAATTGTTCTTTTTTCCCTTTTATCACTGTATTATTGGATGTCCAGTGTACCATGACACCTTTCCCCTCTCGTTCCCCAGTGTCTCCCAAATTTTCATTTAATTTTCAAGAAGTTTTAGGTCACAGCAAAGTCACACACGGAATACTAGAGACTCCCACATACCCAAACTCCCTCTCCCTTCCCCACCCTATTTTAAAACGTTTTTTTTTTTTTTAATTTTTATGGATGTTACCGTTGTTATAACTGTTATACAGATAGTAAAATATAGCAACTAAACGTTGTCAATGGTTTACAGTATAGTTTACAATTTAGATGGTACAGTTTAATAAGTTTTGATGATATTTACCACGTCCTGTGTCCATTACTGTAAGGTAATGAAAAACCTTTCCCATGACCACTAAATACCCCTTTTAATCTTAACTGTTCCTTCCTCCCCATCCCCCTGGGGCATATGACACTCCCTTGTCTTGACTCATGGCATGACAATATTCATAGTTACATGCCCTGGGTATTCCAACCTGCCCTTCCTAATCTACCCACCTGTCAACCGTGCACCCCCAAACCCAGTAATATCACTATCCATCTGCCCATCCCCCAACATGCAACCAAACTCTATCCCTTTACCATAGATTATGTCCATATGGGTGATGGCTCAAAGCCTGCTCTTCTCGTTCTCTCCCTTGTTAACCTATATTTCAGACAATGGTTCTCAGAGACTGCTCATTTTCCTCAGTTCAAATCAGTGAGGTCATATACTGTTCATCCTTCAGTGCCTGGCTTGCTTCACTCAGCATAAGGTCTTCAAGATTCATCCACGTTATTCCGTGTGTTAGCACTTTATTCCTTCTTACAGATGAGTAATATTCCATTGTATGTATGTACCACATTTTGCTTATCCATTCGTCTGTTGATGGGCACCGGGGCTGATTCCAACTTTCGGCAATGGTGAACAATGCTGCTATGAACATTGGTGTGCATATATCTGTTTGTGTCTTTGCTTTCAGTTCTTCTGGGTATATACCCAGCAGTGGAGTTGCTGGATCATACGGAAGATCTATTGTTAGTTTTCTGAGGAACTGCCAAACTATCCCCCACAGTGGCTGGACCATTACACAATCCCACCAGCAGTGGATGAGGGTTCCTATTCCTGTGCATCCTCTCCAACACTTAGAGTCTGCTGTTTTTTTAATAGCTGCCATTCTGATGTGTGTAAGATTGTATCTCATTGTAGTTTTGATTTGCATTTCCCTGATAGGAAGCGATGTCGAGTATTTTTTCATGTGCTTTTTAGTCATTTGTATTTCTTCTTTGGAAAAGTGTCTTTTCAGTTCACTTGCCCATTTTTTAAATGGGTTGTTTGTCTTTTTATTTTCAAGGTGTAGGATTTCCTTATATATGCAGAATATTAGGCTTTTATCAGATATATGGTTGCCAAATATTTTCTCCCATTGGTTAGGCTGCCTTTTTATTTTCTTAATAACGAACTTTGAGATGCAGAAGTTTTTGATATTGAGGAGATCCCATTTATCTATTTTTTCTCTTGCTACTCGTGCTTTGGCTGTGAAGTTCATGAAACCATTTCCTATTACAAGGTCCTGTAGATGGTTCCCTACATTATCTTCGAAGATTTTATGGTCTTGGATCTTATATTTAGATCTTTGATCCATCTTGAGTTGATTTTTGTATAAGATGTGAGATGGTATTCTTCTCTCTTTCTTTTGGATATGGATATCCAGTTCTCCAAGCACCACTTGTTAAAGAGGCCTTTCTTTCCCAACTGAGTGGGCTTGGTAGCCTTGTCGAATATCAGATGACTGTATATGCGAGGATCTATATCAGAACTCTCAGTTCGATTCCATTGATCAGTAGGTCTAATCTTGTGCCAATACCATGCAGTTTTGATCACTGTAGCTTTGTAATATGTTTTAAAGTCCGATAATTTGATACCTCTAACTTCATTTTTCTTTTTCAATATGTCTTTGGCAATTAGGGGCCTCTTATCTTTCCAAATATATTTTGTGGTTAGTTTTTCCAATTCCTTAAAAAATATAGTGTTGATTTTTATTGCGATTGCATTAAATCTGTAGATTAGTTTGGGTAGGATAGACATCTTGATGATGTTTAGTCTTCCTTTCCATGAACAGGGACTATTTTTCCTTTTATTTAAGTCTTCTTTGATTTCCTTTAACAGTGTTGTGTAATTTTCTGTATATAAGTCCTTTACATCTTTAGTTAAATTTATTTCTAGGTATTTGATTCTGTTAGTTAGTAATGTAAATGGCATTTTTTTTTTGATTTCCTCATCTGATTGCTCGTTATTAGTGTACAGAAATGCTACTGATTTTTGAGTGTTGATCTTATAGCCTGCAGCATTACTGAACTCCTTTATAAGTTCTAGGAGCTTTGTTGTAGATTTCTCTGGGCTTTCTTCTTTTCCAGTCTCGATGCCTTTTATATCCTTTTCTTGCCTCAGTGCTCGAGCAAGTACTTCTAAGACAATGTTAAATAGGAGTGTGATAGTGGGCATCCTTGTCTTGTTCCCTATCTCAGGTGGAAGGCTTTTAGGATTTCACCATTGAAGATGATGTTAGCTTTGGGTTTTTCATATATACCCTTTATCATATTCAGAAAGTTTCCTTCTATTCCTATCTTTTGCAGTGTTTTTAATCAGGAAAAAGTGCTGTATTTTGTTGAATGTTTTTTCTGCATCTGTAGAGATGATCATGTGATTTTTTTCTTTCAATCTGTTTATGTGGTGTATTACATTGATTGATTTTCTTATATTGAACCATCCTTGCATACCCGGGATGAAACCCACTTGGTCATGGTGTATAATCCTTTTGATATGTTGTTGAATGCGATTAGCAAGTATTTTGTTGAAGATTTTAGCATCTAAGTTCATTAGAGAAATTGGTCTGTAGTTTTCCTTTCTAGTGGTATCTTTGTTTGGTTTTGGTATTAGGGTAATGTTGTTATCATAGAATGAGTTAGGCAATATTCCTTCTACTTCTAATTTTTGAAAGAGCTTAAGTGTTAGCTCTTTCCGGAATGTTTGGTAGAATTCAGCTGTGAAGCCTTCTGGTCCTGGGCTCTTCTTAGTTGGGACGTTTTTGATGACTGAGTCTATCTCTTTACCTGTAATTGGTCTGTTGAGTTCATCAATTTCTTATTTCATCAATGTAGGTGGTTTGTGCATTTCTAGAAACTTGTCAATTTCCTCTAATTATCATTCTTGTTGGCATATAATTTTTCAAAGTATCCTCATATGATACTCTTTATTTCTGTGGGGTCAGTAGTGATATCCCCTTGCTCATTCCTTATTTTGTGTTTTTATATCTGTACTCTTTTTTTTTTTGTTAGTCGGGCTAAGGATTGTCAATTTTATTGATATTCTTGAAGAACCAGCTTTGGTTTTGTTTATTTTTTCTAGTGCTTTCTTATTTTCTATTTCATTTAGTTCTGTTCTAATCTTTGTTATTTCCTTCTTTGTACTTCCTTTAGGTTTAGTTTGTTGTTGTTTTTCCAGTTCCTCCAAGTGTGCAGTTAGGTCTTCAATTTTAGCTCTTTCTTCTTTTTTAATAAATGAATTTATGGCTATGAACTTCCCTCTCAGGACTGCTTTCGCTGCATCCCATAGGTTTTGATATGTTGCATTGTCGTTTTCATTAGTTTCAAGGTAGTTACTGATTTCTTTTGAGATTTCCTCCTTGACCCACTGTTTGTCTAAAGTGTGTTGTTTAACTTCCATATCCTTGTGCCTAACCTGTTTCTCTGGCCCTTAGTGATTTCCAATTTCATTCCGTTGTGGTCAGAGAAATTACTTTGTATAATCTCAATCTTGCTGAATTCATTGCGAGTTTTTCTGTGGCCTAACGTGGTCTATCTTGGAGTATGATCCATGTGCACTTGAGAAGAATGTAAATCCTGCTGTATTTGGGTTTAGTGTTCAGTATATGTCTATTAAGTCCAGGTCCTCTAATGGATTTTGAGAGTTTTGTTTCTTTGTTGATTCTCCTTCTAGATGTTCTGTCTAATGATGATAATGGATTATTAAAGTCCCCCGCTATAATTGTAGAGGCATTTGTTTCTCCACTTAGCTTTTCCAGAGTTTGCCTCAAGTATTTTGAGGCACCCCGATTAGGTGCGTAAATGTTTATGATTGTTCTCTCTTCTTGAGAGATTACCCCTTTTACTAATATATCGTGTCCATCTTTGTCTCTTACAATAGTTTTGCATTTAAAGTCTATTTTGTCTGATATTAGAATAGCTACTCCTGCCCTTTTTTGGCTATTGTTAGCTTGTAAAATTGTTTTCCAGCCATTTACTTTCAGCCTCCTTGAGTCCCTGGGTTGAAGGTAGGTTTCTTGTAGACAGCATATAGATGGATCATATTTCTTTATCCATTCTGCCAGTCTGTGTCTTTTGGGTGGTGAATTTAATCCATTAACATTCAGTGTTATTACTCGCAATGAATTTCTTACTTCAGCCATATTTTTTTTTGGATTAATGTATGTCATATTTTTTTTTGTTTCTGTTTTTGTCTTTTTACTTATTTTTAAACTCTCCCCCATCTCTCTCTCCCTTCATTTTTCCTTTCAACTTGTAGAACTTCCTTTAGTATTTCTTGAAGTGCCGGTTTCTTATTGACATACTCTCTCAATTTCTCTTTATCTGTGAATATTTTGAACTCTACATCATTTTTGAATGCCAGTTTTGCTGGATAGAGAATTCGTGGCTGGAAGTTTTTTTCTTTTAGTACTTTGACTATGTCATACCACTGTCTTCTTTCCTCCATGGTTTCAGCTGAGTAATCAGCACTTAATCTTATTGTGCTTCCCTTGTATGTGGTGGTTCTCTTTTCTCTTGCTGCCTTGAGAATTTTCTCTTTGTCTTGAGCATTGGACATTTTGACAAGTATATGTCTTGGAGTTGGTCTTTTGGGATTCATACTGTTTGGGGTGCCCTTTGCTTCCTGGCTCTGCACATCCATCTCACTCAATAGGGTTGGGAAGTTTTCAGCCATTATTTCCTTCAACAATCCTTCTGTTCCCTTTCCCTTCTCTTCTCCTTCTGGGATGCCCATAATGCATATGTTTGTGTGTTTTGTGTTGTCAGTTAAATCCCTGAGTCTTTGCTGGATTTTTTCTTTTTTTTGTCTATCTGTTTTACTATTTGTTTGATTTCAGCTGTATTGTCTTCCACATCACTAATTCTTTCTTCTGCCTGTTCAAATCTGCTGTTATATGAATCCAGCGTCTTTTTGATTTCTTGGATTGTGCCATTGATCACCATCATATTAGTTATTTTTTTGTGTATGTTTATAATTTCTTCAGTATGTTCTCCCAGTGTCTTCTTTATATCCTTAATCTCTTCCTTCACTTCATTAAGTTGGTTCATGATATTTGCTCGGGAATCTTTGATTAGTTTTTCGATGTTCTGCATATATTCCTGGTTTTTAGTTTGTTCTTTGGAGTGGTCCATGTCTTCTTGTTTCTCAGTTTGGTTCGTAATTTTTTCTTGCTCTCTAATCATCATTTTATCTTGCTGGGTTTATTCAGTTGATTAACTTCTCTCTCTTTTCTAGAGTTTTATTTAGGTCATGGTTCTGTGTGTGTGTTAAGTTTTCTCTTTGACACTTTTTCTTATTTTGTTTCCTTGCTTCTTTCTATGTTACGAGTCTCCACCGATCGCTCCACGCCGTCGATCTGCCCGCTTCTAGATGACCCAAGCTTCTCGCTTCATGTGTCCACAGCACAGATCCTCGGGCAGGACCCTGTCCACAATCGGCCGTCCCCAGTGAGCCAGTCAACGAGTACCCTCCTAAATCATTGCCATCTTGCCTCCCATGGTAGAACATTCTCCAAACCTTCTATAAAGATGAAGCCATTACAATAGCTGTACACAATTAATAGGAAAATGAAACAATAATGATAAGTTTAAATATGAGACATAAAACGCACAAAAAATTTTAAAAATTAGAAAGAAAATAAAGTTAAAAGATTTGGATATTTAAAAAAATGAAAAATTAAAAAAAAAATTTTTTTTTCACATTTTGCCTTTCATCACCATAACATCTGGTGTCCGTCTGTACCATGGGAACTTCCCCCACTCTTTCCCCAGTGTCTCACTATTTTTCATTTTGTTTTCAAAGAAGTTTTAGGTCACAGCAAAGTCACCCACAGAATACAGGAGACTGTTATATACCCAACATCTTCCCACTTTCCTCCCCACCATATTAATACCTTTTTATATGTGGATGTTACCTTTGTTATAACTGATATACAAATAGTGAAACATAGCTACTAAATATTGTCAAAGGTTTACATGATGGTTTACATTTTAGATCATACACTTTTATAAATTTTGATGATATTTACCACGTCCTTTGTCCATAACTGTAATATCATGCAGAACACTTCCACTGCCCACTAAATACCCAGTGTTCAAACTATCGGACAAAACAGACATTAAATGCAAAACTATTGTAAGAGACAAAGATGGACACTGTATATTAGTAAAAGGGGTAATCTTTCAGGAGAAAGAACAATCATAAACATTTATGCACCTGGAAAAACTAAGTGGAGAAATAGATGCCTCTACAATTATAGTGGGGGACTTTAATACACCATTATCACCATTAGATAGAACATCTTGACAGAGAATCAATAAAGAAATAAAGACTCTGAATAATACATTAGAGGATCTGGACCTAATAGACACATCCAGAACACTACATCCAAATACAGTGGGATATACGTTCTTCTCAAGTGCACATGGATCATATTCCAAGATAGACCACATTCTAGGCCACAGATAAAATCTCAATGAATTCAGAAGGACTGAGATAATACAAAGTAATTTCTCTGAACACAATGGAATGAAATTGGGAATCAGTAAGGGCCAGAGAACCAGATTAGGCACAAAGATATGGAAGTTAAATAACATACTCTTAGACAAACCATGGGTCAAAGAGGAAATCTCAAAAGAAATCAGTAACTACCTTTAAACAAATGAAAATGACAACACAACATATCAAAATCTATGGGCTGCAGCAAAAGGTGTACTGAGAGGGAAATTCATAGCCATAAATGCATATATTGAAAAAGAAGAGAGAGCTAAAATAGAACCCCTAACTGCACAGCTGGAGGAATTGGAAAAACAGTAACAAACTAACCCCAAAGAAGGAAATAACAAAGATTAGAGCAGAACTAAATGAAATAGAAAAGAAGAAAGCACTAGAAAAAAATAAAACCAAAACTTGTTCTTCCAGAATATCAATAAAATCGACAAACCCTAAGCCAAAGTAACAAAGAAAATCGGAGAGCTAATGCAAATACATAAAATAAGAAGTGAGGAAGGGGATGTCACCACTGACCCCACAGAAATAAAGAGTATCTTAAGAGGATACTTTGAAAAATTATATGCCAACAAGAATGATAATTTAGAGGAAATGGACAAATTCCTAGAAACTCACAAGAAGCCTACATTGATGAAAGTAGAAATTGGTTTACTCAACAGTCCAATTACAAGTAAAGAGATAGACTCAGTCATCAAAACCTCCCAACTAAGAAGAGCCCAGGACTAGGTGACTTCACAGGTCAATTCTACTGGACATTCTGGAAAGAATTAACAAGTTTAATTAACTTGCTTAAACTCTTCCAAAAATAGAAGTAGAAGGAACATTGCCTAACTCATTCTATGATGCCAACATTACCCTAACAAAGCCAAACAAGATGCCACAAGAAAGGAAAATTACAGACCAATCTCTCTAATGAACCTAGATGCTAAAATCTTCACAACATATCAAATGAATTATACACCATGACCAACTGGGTTTCATCCGAGGTATGCAAGGATGGTTCAACATAAGAAAATCAATCAATGTAATACATCACATAAACATATTGATAGAAAAAAATCACATGATCATCTGTATAGATGCAGAAAAAACATTAGAAAAATTATAGCACCCTTTCCTGATGAAAACACTGCAAAAGATAGGAATAGAAGGAAACTTTCTCAACATGATAAAGGGTATATATGAAAAACCCAAAGCTAACATCATCTTCAATGGTGAAATCCCAAAAGCTTTCCATCTAAGATCAAGAACATGACAAAGATGCCACTATCACTGCTCCTATTTGACATTTTCTTAGAAGTACTTGCTCAAGCACTGAGGCAAGGAAAAGATATAAAAGGCATCTATTTGGAAAGGAAGAAGTAAAAACTTCACTATTTGCAGACTACATGATACTATACATGAAAAGCCCTGAGAAATCTACCGCAAAGCTTCTAGAACTTATGAATGAGTTCATTAAAGTTGCAGGCTATAAGATCAATACTCAAAAATCAGTAGCATTTCTGTACACCAATAATGAGCAACCTGAGGAGGAAATCAAGAAAAAATACCATTTACAATAGTAACTAAAAAAATCAAATGCCTAGGAATAAATTTAATTCAAGATATAAAGGACTTATATACAGAAAACCACACAACACTGTTAAAGGAAATCAAAGAAGACTTAAATAAATGGAAGAATATTCCCTGTTCATGGATAGGAAGACTAAACATCATTAAGATGTCTTTCTTACCCAAACTAATCTACAGATTTAATTCAATCCCAATAAAAATCAACAGCATTTTTTTAATGAACTGGAAAAATTAGCTACAAAGTTTATTTGGAAGGGTAAGAGGCCCTGAATCATCACAGACATATTGAAAAAGAAAATGAAATTGGAGGTATCACACTACCTGACTTTAAAACATATTATGAAACTACAGTGGTTAAAACTGCATGATATTGACACAAGGATAGACATACCGACCAGTGGAACTGAATTGTGATCCCCATATATTCAGTCATGTGATATTCAACAAGGCCACCAAACCCAATCAGTTGGGAGAGAATGGCCTCTTCAACAAATGGTACTTGGAGAACTAGATATCCATATCCAAAAGAATAAGACAGGAACACCATCTCACACCTTATGCAAAAATCAACTCAGGATGGATCAAAGATCTAAATATAAGAATCAAGGCCATAAAGACCTTGGAAGATAATGTAGGGAAGCATCTACAGGATCTTGTAATAGGAAATGGTTTCATGAACTTCACACACAAAGCATGAGCAGCAAAAGTAAAAACAGATAAATGGGATCTCCTCAAAAGTAAAAACTTCTGTTCCTCAAAGGACGTTACCAAGAAAGTAATAAGGCAGCCTACCCAATGGGAGAAAATATTTGGCAACCATATATCTGATAGGAGGCTAATATCCTGCATATATATAGAAATCTTTCACTTCAAAAAGACAAACAATCCATATAAAAAATGGGCAAATGACCTGAAAAGATACTTCTCCAAGGAAGAAATACAAATGGCTAAAAAGCACATGAAAAGATGCTCAAAATCACTAGCTATTAGGGAAATGCAAATCGAAACTACAATGAGATAACATCTTACACCCATTAGAATGGTGGCTGTTAAAAAAACAGCAGACTATATATGCTGGAGAATACGTGGAGGAATGGGAACTTTCATCCACTGCTGGTGGTAATGTAGAATGGTCCAGCCATTGTGGAGGACAATTTGTTGATTCCTCAAAAAACTAACTATAGAACTTCCATATGCTCCAGCAATTCCACTGCTGGGTATATACCCAGAAGAATTGAAAGCAAAATCATGAACGGATATATGCACACCAATGTTCATAGTGTTATTGTTAACTATTGCCAAAAGTTGGAATCAACCCAGGTGCCCAACAACAGATGAATGGATAAACAAAATGTGCTACATATATACAATGTACCTGCCTTGCCTTTTTCCATTTTTCTTCTGATAAATTCATAGATGAATTCAACACATATTTTTTGAGTGTCCCCTGTGATCCAGGCACCTAGGGTCCAGCAATGAACAGCAGGCAAGCTTCCTAAATTAATGAAGTTTACAGTCTAACGGAGAAGAAAAACTTTTTGCAAATAATTGCCTATGTGGTGAAGTTAATAAATCATGGTGCTAGTGATCTACTGTTAGCGTGAGTTGCTATGATCTGCTCACCCCAAAGGGGAATATATGTTTCCAGGTAAAAATTGGCTTTTTGTAAATTTAGCTGGACACCAACACTAAATAGTGCTGGACACCAACAGTAAGTTTTAAAAATGCTAATGTGAATAACAAACTGAAAGGAATAATTTGTAGTAGAAAGAAAAGAGGTAAATATTTGTGACTTGCTTTTGAACATTTCCAGTGATGAAAACGCCTTGGCCAGAGTGAGAAGGAAAAGTTGGTTGAGTTCAGTTTGAGGTAATGGGGAAGTTCATCGGGTGGCTGAGTTTTATTTTCAATGTCAAATGTAGAGTGTGTTAACTATTGAATTTGAATTTACGAAAGTTATGTCCAGTTGTTTGAGGATAATGTAGAGTATTATTAAAGACTTTGCCAAAAAGGAATCTAGAATTCTAAAGAGAAATGCTGCAATTATCAGGTGATCAGTACATCTCCCAAAACTCTGGTCTCACTGAATTAATAAACCCTTCCTGTACTCCAGCTCCTCACTATTAAGGCATCTATAAAACCTAGAAACATACCTTGTAAATGTGCTTCTCATCGCCTTATTTTTTTGCCTTGCATTTGACTATTTTAAAATAACAATCATGCCTGTCATACAAGATTTCTATACACTGTCCTACCACACCTTACATTGTTGTGACATTTTTTACAAATGATGGAATAATGCCATCACAATATGACTATGATCCATAGTTCATAGCTTGTATTTGATGTATTTCCCCACAAATCATCCTATTATTAACAACATGTATTAATGTTGTATATATGTTATAGTTCATGAGACAATGATCTCATATTTGTACAAATCACAGTTCATTCACAATGGGGTTCACTGGGTTATATGGTACCCTCCTTTGTACAATCCATCCAAAGTGAACAATCAATAGCTTTCAGTTTATTCCAGAGTTTTGCTGTCAACAGCTCACTCCATTTCAGAATTAATCCAAAAAGAATAGTCCCATAACCCTTATATGCCCCCATTTTTAACCCTTAGCAATGTTATAATATCTTCTTGGCCTTTGTTGTAAAAATATTACAAAATTACTCTTACCCCTTGTCTATATTTTTCCCATGGATTTCGATATTCTTAACAACTTGAATAGAAGAACATTCTTATATTTGTAATATTAATCACAATCATCATCCATCATCCATCACTGAAATCACTATGTTATACAGTGCCTAGATCATACTGTAGCATTCTTTGGCTACCCCTTTCACGCACATTTACATTTATAAATTGGCGGTGTTAGTTATACTCACTATAATGTGTTCTATCTATTTCTACACAATTACAGTCCACCTTATTAATTACATTCTACAAACATTCCATGTCAGCTCCCTCTTCTCAACCCTTATTCTCTCTCCTAGTACCTATACTTTATAGTTTAACTCTGTGAGTTTACTCATAATATTTACTTCATATTAGTAAGACATACAATATATGTTCTTTTGTGTCTAGCTTACTTCACTCAACATAATGTCCTCAAGGTTCTTCCACGTTGTCCTATGCATCCTGTCTTTATTTCTTCTTACAGCTGAATGTATATATCATCATATGTATATACCATATTCTGTTAACAGTTCATTGGTTGGTGGACATGGATTGATTCCATCTTTTAGCAATTGTGAATAATGCCATTATGAATATTGGTGTGCAAAATCTGTTCATGCCCTTTCTTTCATTTCTTCAGAATATATTCTTAGAAATGGGATGGCTGGATCATATAGAAGGTCAATATTTAGCTTCTTGAGGAACTGCCAAACTGACTTCCACAGAGGCTACACAATTTTATATTCCCAATAGTGAAGGAATATTCTTATTTCTCCACATCTTTTCCAAAACTTGTAGTTTTCTGTCTTTTTAATAATTGCCAGTCTGTAAGGAGTGAAATGGTATATCATTGTAGTTTTAATCTGCATTTCCTAATAGCTAGTGATGTGAGCATTGTTTTATTTACCTTTTGGCCATTTTTAGTTCTTCTTTGGAAAAATGTCTATTCAATTATTTGCCCATTTTTAAACTGGGTTGCTTGTCTGTTTTTCTTTTTATATATATTAAACTTTATTTTAGATATATTTTAAATTACAGAAAAGGTCCAATGAAAATATAAGGAATTCCTATATGACATCTCCCTTGTCCTTTTTTTTTTTTTTTTCCCCTCCTTTTTTGAGGTACCAGGGCTGGGGATTGAACCTGGGTCCTTGTATATGGAAAGCCAGCACTCAACAACTCAGCCACATTGGCTTTCCTGAGTTGGTTTATTCATTTGTTTACTTGTTGTTGTTGTTTTTTCAGGAGGCACTGGGAACCAAACTTGGGTCCTCCCATGTGGAAAGTAGGAGCTCAACTGTTTGAGCCACATCTGTTCCCCCTCCCTTGTCTTTTTATCATTGAGTTCTGTGATATGTCTGTATAACATTGAGATCAAACCATTATCTTATATGTGGTTTCCAAAAATTTTCTCCGATTGAATAGGCTCCCTTTTCACTTTCTTACCAATGAAGCACAAAAGTGTTTAATTTTGATGAAGTCCCATTTGTCTCTTTTTTCTCTCTTTGCTTATCATTTATTTGCTGAGCCCCCATCACCTGGACACAAGGGACTGGGCTTAACTGCAGCATCTGATGCTGCCCCGTGCTGACCACCTCCCGCGAGGCACCTAGTAACTTGGATGATACAGCTGCTCAGGACACTGCCTCTCAGCCCCGGGGCTCTCTAGTGTCCTCCCACTCTCTGATGGGAACCTGGACTCTGAGGAACCACAGGGAGTCCCCCCACCCTAAGGGGAAGTCAGACTCAGAGAAATCCCGAGGGGACCCTCACTTCTCTGTGGGGGGACCTGGACTCTGGGGGACCCCCACTCCTGGAGGGACCCTGAGGGACTCTAGGGGGATGCCAACTCTGAAGGGCCCCCACTCTTAAGAGGGGACCTCCAACTTTGAGGGGCCTCCTTCTCTGAGGGGCTGTGAGAGGACCTGGACTCTGGGGGTCCCCCATTCTCTGAGGTAGTCTGGTGAGTGCACAGGCCAGGGCCCCCCTGGAGCAGCGTTGGGGGGCGGTGCTTTTAGGCAGGGGAGTGGCCGGGCCTCTCAGGCCCCGCCCAGCACAGGAGGTTTTGGTGGCCCCCGCTGCGCCTATGTGCTGCTGGTGTCCTGGCGGTGAGGCTGCGCCGGGCTCATGGTGTGCAGCGAGGGGCGCACTATCTGACATGTGGCGCGGGTGGGTGCTGGAGCCAGTGCCACATGCTGGGACCCTTAGGCGGAGCTTGCTTGCTTGGCTCCTTGTCTCTGGAATCCAAGCTGTGGTAAGTTTGGGGGCCAAACTTGATGGGGGCGGGGCGCGGGCCTGCTGGAACCCCCCATAAGCGTGGAAACGAGGTGCTAGCGACCTTCCCCCTTGCTGCGTTTCCGGAGAACCTTCCTGCGCAGCGCTTGCGGTGCTGTGGTGACAAGTGGGGGTCCCAGAAAGTTGTGCTCTGAGGCTCTTTGCATTTATGTGAGTCAGTAAATCACCGTTATTGTTAAGTGTGTTTGAGTTATTTTTTCTATTGTTTGCAACCAAACACAATGTAATGGATAGAAAGTGGAATTCTGAAAGTACATGAAGTGGTGGTGGGTTTACCTTCTAGATGAGCTGGTGCAATGGCAATGTGTACACTTGTTCCATAGTTTGTCATTTACATTTTGGTGACTCCTTAAGAAGGATGGTGTGAGAGGAGTCTTTCTGTTTTCTAGCCTCTTCTACATGGAATGTTTTTTCTCTTTCCTTGGTCTTTACCCCCTTCATCAGTCTCACAGCTATAGACTCAGATCTCCTTCTCTTAGAGGAGAGGACCTGAAGAAATGGTAACTGAATTGCTAGTAGGAGGAATCAGGTACATGAGTGATGAGGAGAAATCTATTTGTGATAAAGAAGAAATAGTGCTTTAAGGGAAGATAATTTAGGTATTGATTTCTTTTGCTATATAACTGTCATTTCAATTAAATCTATAATTATAGGGTAATACGGTATAAATGAATTAAATTAAACAGATGGAGTTAAATCACCTAAATATACTTGTATTTGGTTTTAAGGAGATTTCATCAAAATTTTGATAAGAATAAGGATGCCAGATTATTAATCAGTAGTATTCCATGAATTACATTTTTTACCTGGATTGAGAAATAAATTGTGAAATTTAGATTTGGAGTATAAGGAAAACTGGATTTAAGTCACAATAGTGATTATGCTAACATGTCTATAGTAAAGTTCCTATTTAAAACATTTTAAGTTTAATAGGGCTTTTGAAAATATGTCTATGATTAAAAATTTTATAGATGATCTTTTATTCGCAAAACATAGAAATTTGCTATAAAATGAAGGCCACTAATATATTTTATGAATCGATGTTGTTTTGAGTGAATTATCTTCAAATTGTCTATTATTTCTGTTCATTTTTATGGACTCTGGGCTTTTAACCTAAGCATGTAAAATGTGGAACAATTAGATGAGGCCTAGATTTGTACACTTTTTTTTCTTTAGGTTATTAACAAAAACTTTATTTTTTAGAACAGTGTTAGAAAGCATTGCAAAGAGAGTACAAAGAGTTCCCACATAGCCCTCACTGAGTTTCCCCTATTATTAAATCTTAAATAACCATGGTATCTTTGTTACAATTAATGAACCAACATCATTATTAAATAAGGTCCCTGCATAAATCATACATATTTAATTTTTGCTTTATGTCTTTTTTTTATTGGAGAAGTTGTGGGTTTACAGCACATTCAGACATAAAATACAGGATTCCTCTATACCACTCTATTATTAACAGCTTGCACTGATGTGGTACATTTTATTCCAATTGATGAAAGCACATTTTAAAAAATTGTACTATTAACTATAGTTCATGGCTTAACTCAGGATTCACTGCTGTGTTGTTCTTTTTATAAAAATTTTTTATTGTATCTACTACCGTATATACAATCTAAAATTTCCCCTTTTAACCACATTTAAATATATAATTCACTGCTTTTAATTACATTTATTTCCCTTACCAAAAATTTTCCATCATACCAAAGAGAAACTGTACATTATTTTAAGCCTTAACTCCCTATTCCCTACCCCATCTCATTTCCTAGTAACCTATATTCTAGATTCTGATTTTATGAGTTTGCTTATTCTAAGTATTTCATATCATTGAGATCGTAAAATATTTGTCCTTTTGTGTCTCAACATGAAATCTTGAAAGATCAGCCGTGTTGTCACATGTATCAGAACTTCATTTTGTTTTTACAATTGAATAATAGTCCAATGTCTGTCTGTACTACATTTTATTTCTCTATCATGTAAAAGACACTTGGATTGCTTCCATCTTTTGGCAAATGTGAATAATGGCACTACGAACATCTGTGTCCAAATACTTGATTGAGTCTCTGCTTTCCATTCTTTTGGGCATAATATCTAGTAGTGGGAATGCTTGGTCCTCTGATAATTCTATACTTAACTTTCCAAGGAACTGCTGAACTGTCTTCCACAACAACTGCACTATTTTACATTGCCACTAGCAAGGAATTTTCTCCATATCCTCTCCAACACTTGTAATTTTCCAGTTTTAAAATAGTAGCCATTCTAGTAGATGTGAAATGACATCTCATTTTAGTTTTGATATACATTAACTTAATGGCTTATGATGGTGTCCTCTTTTCATGTGGTTTTTGGCCATTTGTATATCTTTGGAGAGATATCTATTCAAATCTTTTGCCCATTTTAAAAGTGGGTGGTTTGTCTTTTTGTTGAGTTGAAGAATTTCTTTAAATATTTTGTACATTAAACCTTTATCAGCGATGTGGTTTCCAAATGTTTTTTTCCAATGTGTAGGTGGTCGTTTTACTTTCATGATGAAGAGGGACAAAAGTTGTAAATTTTTATGAGGTCCCATTTATCTATTTTTCTATTTGTTACTTGTGCTTTGGATGTAAAGTCTAAGAAACCATTGCCTAACACAAGGTCCTGAAGATGACTTCCTGTTTTCTTCTAGGAGTTTTATGGTTCTAGCCCTTATATTTAGCCCTTATATTTGGTGTTTGATCCATTTTGAGGTGATTTTTGTATATGGTGGGACGTATGGGTCCATCTTCATTCTTTCACAAATGAAGATCCAGTTTTCCCAGCACCATTTGTTGAAGAGACTCTTCTTTCCCAATGGACTGGTCTTGGCAGCCTTGTCAAAAATCAGTTGGCCTGAAGTATAAGGGTTGATTTCTGAACTCTCAATTTTATTCCATTGGTCTTTATATCTGTTCTTGTCTCAGTACCATGCTGTTGTCATTACTTTGGCTTTGTAATGAGTTTTAAGATTGGAAAGTCAGCGTCCTCCAACTTTGTTCTTCTATTCAAAATTGCTTTGGTTATTCACAGTGCCTTACTTTTTCATATAAAATTGATGATTGTCTTTGCCATTTCTTCAAAGGAGGCTGTTGGGATTTTGATTAGGATTGTGTTGTATCTGGAAATCACATTGGTTTGGATTGATGTCTTAATAATATTAAATCTTCCAATCTGTGAACACGAATGTCCTTCCATATATTTAGGTCCTCCTTGATTTATCTTAGCAATGTTTTGTGATTTTCTGTGTGCAAGTCCTTTATATCCTTGGTTAGACTTTTTCGTAGATATATAATCCTTTTAGTTTCTATTTTAAGTAGAGTTTTTAAATTGATTTCTTTTTATGATTGTTCATTTCTCGTGTATACAAACACTCCTGATTTTGGGGTGTTGATCGTGTACCTACCACTTTGCTAAATACATTTATTAGCTCTGGGTCCTTTGTTGTGGATTTTTCATGACTTTATATAGGGTCATGACATCTGTAGATAGGGAAAATTTTACTTCTTTCTTTTCAATTTGGTTGCCATTTATTTCTTCATTTCTTTTCTTTCTTTTTTCCCCTAATTTCTCTGGCTAGAATTTCCAGTATAATGATGAATAACAGTGGTGACAGTGGATATTTTCATTTGTTCATGATGTTAGATGGAAATCTTTCAGTCTTTTCACTGTTAAGTAGGATGCTAGCTGTAGGTCGTTCATAGATATGCCCCCTTTCATGTTGAGGATGTTTCCATCTATTCCTAGTTTTCTAAATGTTTCAGTCAAGAAGTGGTACTGGATTTAGTGAAATGCCTTCTCTGCATCAATTGAGATGATTGAGTTTTTTTTTTTCCCCATTATTTTGTTATTATGGAATGTTGCATTAACTCAGGAGTTCTTAAAATTTTTGTTCCAGTGACCCCTTTGCCATTCAGATGAAAACCCCAGCCCCCTTACTAAGTCCACACTATAGTATTATTTAATAATTATATCACACCCACACCAACATATTCCCAAAAGAATAATGTTTTTTTTTGCATTTCAATTCAAGCTCACAGACCCCTTGTTAATAACCCCTACATTAATTGATTTTCTTATTGATCTATGCTTGTATTCCTGGCATAAATCCCAGTTGTCATTGTGTATAATTCTTGTAATGTGCTGTTGGATTTTGTTTGTGTAGCAGTTGGATATTGTTTATGAATTCCAAAAATAGATACTGGATTATGTTTGTAAAGTGGTCTGTTCCTCTGGGCATATTAGAGTATATTGGGTTTGGAGGTTTCACTTTTACTTGATTAAATAATGATTAAGGCTTTGATTGGGCCACATCAGTAGAATGTTGAGTCCCCACCCCCTTGGTGGGCAGGGACTCACAGAGAAACCACAGCACAGAGAAGGGAGGTTGGAGTTTTGATCCTGGAGCCTGGGGAGGAAACACAGAGAGAAGCAGATATATGAGGAAGGGAAGAAGACTCCATTAGACACTGCAGAGGCCCCAGGAAGAAACACAAGCCATTCACCTGATAGGCTACAGTTGGGCTTGTGGAGAGAGCAGAGCAGCTGAACTTGGAGAGAAATGAGTCCCAGGAAGGGAAGAACCCAGGAAGCCTGGACCCTTGCAGATGTCAACAGCCAACTTGCTCCAACACGTGGCAACAGACTATGGTAAGGGAAATAACTCATGCTTTATGGCCTGGTAACTGTAAGCTTCTATCCCAATTAAATAGCCTATATAAAAGCCAAAATATTTCTGGTATTTTGCATCAGCACCCCTTTGTATGACTAACATATAGTTTGTTAGTATTTTGTTGAGTCTTTTTGCATCTATATTCATAGAAATAGTGGTCTATAACTTTGTTTTCTTGTGTTATTTCCATCTGACTTTGGTATGAGGGTAATGTTAGCCTTCGGAATGAATTAGGGAATGTTCCCTTCTCTTCAATTTTTTGGAAGACTTTGATCAGGACTGGTATTAATTCTTCTTGGAATGTTTGGCAAAACTCTCTGTCAAACCATCTGGTCCCTGGGCTTTTGTTGTTTGGGAGGTTTTGATTATTGATTTAATCTCTTTACTAGTTTCTGGTTTGTTGAGATTTCTAATTTTCTTGGGTCCAGTGCAGGTAGTTTATATGTTTCTAGGAATTTGTCCATTTCATCTAGGTCATGTAACTTGTGAGCATACAGTTCATAGTATCCACTTATAGTCCTTTATTCCCCCCAGTGGGGTTGATAGTAACGTACCCCTTTTCATTTTTGATTTTAGTCATTTGTGTCCTTTTTGTCTTTGTCAGTCTAGCTAAAGTTAATCTATTTTACTGCTCTCTTCAAAGAACTAACTTAAGGTTTTGTTGATTTTCTATTGTTTTTTTATCCTCTATTTCATTTGTCTTCTAATCTTTTTTATTTCCTTCCTTCTGCTTGCTTTAGGTTCAGTTTTCTGTTCTTTTTGAGGTTAGAGCTCTGATTTTAAATCCTTCTTTTTAAATGTAAGCATTTAGAGCTATATATTTCCCTCTCAGCACTGCCTTTGCTGCATCCTGTAAGTTTTGCTATGTTGTATTTTCACTTTCATTCACCTCAAGATATTGCCTAATTTCCCTTATGATTTTTTCTTTAAGAGTACAATGTTTAATTTTTACATTTTGTGAATTTTCTATTTCCCACGGTTTCTCCTTCTGATCTTCATTCCATTGTGGTTGGAGTAGATACATTGTATAATTTAGTATCTTTCAATTTAGTGAGTTGTTCCATAACCTAACATATGTTTTATCCTGGAGAATGATCCATGTTCATTTGAGAAGAATGTGCATTCTGCTTTTCTTGGGTGAAATGTTGTTTTTATGTCTGTTAGACCTAGTCAGTGTAGAGTATCATTCAAATATTTTATTTTCTTATTTATCTTTTGTTTAGATGTTTTATCCATTATTGACAGTGATATATGAAATTCTCCCACTATTAATGTGGATTCATTTATTTCTCCCTTTATATCTGTTAGTATTAGCTTCATATATTTTGGGCTTCTGATGTTAGGTGCATATATATTTATAATTGTTAGGTCTTCTTGTTGAATTGTCTCCTCTATCACTATATAATGATCATCTTTGTCCCTCCTTACTGTTTTTGACTTAAAGCCTATTTTATCTGATATTAATGTTGCTACCAAAACTCCGTTATGGCTATTACTTGTATGGTATATATTTTTCCATCCTTCCCCTTTTAAACTACTTATATTTTTAAATTTTTAGTGATTCTCTTGTATACAGCACATAGTTGGGTCATACTTTTTATCCATTCTACCAATATCTGTCTTTTGACTGGAGAGTTTACTCAATTACATTTAAAAATCACTACTGATACTACAGGACTTTCTTTTGACGTTTTGCTATTTAGTCCTTGTAAGTCTTATACTTGTTTTGTCCCTCAATTCTTCTGTTAATGCCTACTTTCATATTTATTTGATTTTTTTGTCTTGTACCATATTAAGTCACTTCTCATTTCTATCTGGTTATGTTTTTCATATATTTTTCTTGAGGTTACAGTGGGGTTAAAATTCATCATCCTAAATATATAACAACATATTTGATTAGATCCCAACTTTACTTCTTTGCATACACTTTTACTGTTCCAATACCTTTTTATTCTCCCAATTTTGAATAGTTATTACAAATTATATCTTTGTATATTATATGTCCCAAACCATAGATTTATCCTTCCTTTTTATGCATTTGTGTTTAGCACTTGTAGGCAGTAAGATGTGGAATTACATACCAAAAATACAAAACAATAATACTGGCATTTATATTTACCAAAATATTTACTTTTACTGGAGGTTTTTATTTCCCTATTCCAACTTAAACTACTTTCTAGAGTCTTTTCCTTTCAGTCTGAAGAACTCCCTTTAGCATAGCTTGTCGCAGTGTCTAGTGGTGATGAATTCCATCAGCTTTTGTTTATCTGGGAATGTCTTAATCTCTCCCTCATTTTTGAAAAATAGTTTCACCAATATAAAATTCTTGGTTAGCAATTGTTTTCTTTCAGCACTTTAAGTGTTTCAATCCACTTTAAGTATTTGAAAGCCTTCCTGACTGTGGCTTCTGATGATAAATATGTACTCAGTCTAATTGAGACTCCCGTGCAATACATCATTTTTCTCTTGCAGTTTTCAGAATTCTCTCCTTTTTTTTTTTTTTTTTTTTTTTTTTTTGCATTTGACAGCTTGATCAGTATGTGATGGTGCATCTTTCTCACCAAATTTATCCTGTTTGGTGCTATTTGGGCTTCTCTGATGTGTGTTTTTCATGTCTTTTGCTAACTTTTGGAAGTTTTGTCATTATTTCTCTGAATATTCCTTCTGCCTCTTTCTCAGTCTTCTCCCCCTGGATCTACCATTATGTGTATATTGGTAATCTTGATGGTTTCCTAGAGGTCTGTCTCTTGTCACTTTTTTTTTTTTTAGATGATACAGTTTAATAATTTTGATGATATTTATCATGTCCTGTGTCCATTACTGTAAGGTAATGAAAAACGTTCCCCATGACCATCAAACACCCCATTGGATCTTGACTGGTCCCTTCCCCCCAATCCCCCACGGCCCATGATACCACCCTCTCCCGACCCATGGAATGTCAAGATTCATAGTTACATGCCCTGGGAATTTGAACCTGCCCTTCCTAATCCACCCACCCGCCAGTGCTGCACCACCAAACCCATGAACACCACCACTCATCTGCCCCATCCCCCAACATGCAACCACACTCTATCCCTTTACCAGAGATTATGTCCATATGGGTGATGGCTCAAAGCCTGCTCTTCTCTTACTCTCCCTTGTTAACCTATCTTTCAGACAATGGTTCTCAGAGACTGCTCACTTTCCTCAGTTCAGATCAGTGAGGTCATATACTGTTCATCCTTCAGTGCCTGGCTTGCTTCACTCAACGTAAGGTCTTCAAGATTCATCCACGTTATTCCATGTGTTAGCACTTTGTTCCTTCTTACAGCTGAGTAATATTCCATTGTATGTATGTACCACATTTTGCTTATCCATTCGTCTGTTGATGGGCACTGGGGCTGATTCCAACTTTTGGCAATGGTGAACAATGCCACTATGAACATTGGTGTGCATATATCTGTTTGTGTCTTTGCTTTCAGTTCTTCTGGGTATATACCCAGCAGTGGAATTGCTGGATCATACGGAAGATCTATTGTTGGTTTTCTGAGGAACCGCCAAACTGTCCTCCACAGTGGCTGGACCATAGCGCAGTCCCACCAGCAGTGGATGAGGGTTCCTTTTCCTCCACATCCTCTCCAACATTTAGTGTCTCCTGTTTTTTTAATAGCTGCCATTCTGATGGGTGTAAGATGGTATCTCATTGTAGTTTTGATTTGCATTTCCCTGATAGCAAGCGATGTTGAGCATTTTTTCATGTGCTTTTTAGCCATTTGTATTTCTTCCTTGGAGAAGTGTCTTTTCAGGTCACTTGCCCATTTTTTAAATGGGTTGTTTGTCTTTATTTTCAAGGTGTAGAATTTCTTTATATATGCAGGATATTAGGCTCCTATCAGATATATGGTTGCCAAATATATTCTCCCATTGGGTAGGCTGCCTTTTTATTTTCTTAATAACATCCTTTGAGGTGCAGAAGTTTTTAATTTTGATGAGATCCCATTTATCTGTTTTTTTCTCTTGCTCCTCGTGCTTTGGCTGTGAAGTTCATGAAACCATTTCCTATTACAAGGTCCTGTAGATGCTTCTCTACATTATCTTCCAAGGTCTTTATGGTTTTGGCTCTTATATTTAGATCTTTGTTCCATCTTAAGTTGATTTTTGTATAAGGTGTTAGATGGTATTCTTCTCTCATTCTTTTGGATATGGATATCCAGTTCTCCAAGCACCACTTGTTAAAGAGGCCATTTTCTCCCAACTGAGTGGGCTTCGTGGCCTTGTCAAATATCAGATGACTGTATATGCGAGGATCTATATCAGAACTCTCAATTCGGTTCCATTGGTCAGTAGGTCTATCCTTGTGCCAATACCACGCAGTTTTGATCACTGTAGTTTTGTAGTATGTTTTAAAGTCAGGCAGTGTGATACCTCCAATTTCATTTTTCTTTTTCAATATGTCTCTGGTGATTCAGGGCCTCTTACCCTTCCGAATAAATTTTGTATTTATTTTTCCAATTCATTAAAAAATGCTGTTTTGATTTTTATTGGGATTGCATTAAATCTGTAGGTTAATTTGGTAGGATAGACATCTTAATGATGTGTAGCCTCCTATCCATGAACAGGGAATGTTCTTCCATTTCTTTAAGTCCTCTTTGATTTCCTTTACCAGTGTTGTGTAGTTTTCTGTATATAAGTCCTTTACATCTTTAGTGAAATTTATTCCTTGGTATTTGATTCTTTTAGTTAATATTCTAAATGGTATTTTTTTCTTGATTTTCTCCTCAGATGGCTCGTTATTGGTGTACAGAAATGCTACTGATTTTTGAGCATTAATCTTATAGCTTGCAACTTTACTGAACTTCTTTATAAGTTCTAGAAGCTTTGTTGTAGATTGCTCAGGGCTTTCTGCATATAGGATCATGTCGTCTGCAAATAGTGAAATTTTTACTTCTTCCTTTCCAGTTTGGATGCTTTTTATATCTTTTCCTTGCCTCAGTGCTCGAGCAAGTACTTTTAAGACAATGTTAATAAGAGCGGTGATAGTGGGCATCCTTGTCTTGTTCCCAATCTTAGAGGGAAAGCTTTTAGGATTTCACCATTGAAGATGTTGTTAGCTGTGGGTTTTTCATATATACCCTTTTATCATGTTCAGAAAATTTCCTTCTGTTTCAATCTTTTGCAGTGTCTTTATCAGGAAAGGGCACTGTACTTTTTCAAATGCTTTTTCTGTGTCAATAGAGATGAAGATGTGATTTTTTTCTTTCAATCTGTTTATGTGATGTATTTCACTGATTGATTTTCTTATGTTGAACCATCCTTGCATACCCAGGATGAAACCCACTTGGTCATGGTGCATAATTCATTTGATATGTTGTTGAATATGATTAGCTAGTATTTTGTTGAGGAATTTAGCATGTAGGTTCATTAGAGAGACTGGCATGTAGTTTTCCCTTCATGTGGCATCTTTGTTTGGCTTTGTTATTAGGGTAATGTTGGCATCATAGAATGAGTTAGGCAGTGTTCCTTCTACTTGTATTTTTTTGAAGAGCTTAAGCAGGATTGGTGTCAGTTCTTTCTGGAATGTTTGGTAGAATTCAGCTGTGAAGCCATCTGGTCCTGGGCTCTTCTTAGTTGGGAGGTTTTTAATGATATAGTCTATCTCTTTACTTGTAATTAGACTGTTGAGTTCATCAATTTCTTCTTTCATCAATGTAGGCTGCTTGTGAGTTTCTAAGAATTTGTCCATTTCCTTTAAATTATCATTCTTGTTGCCATATAATTTTTCAAAGTATCCTCTTATGATATTCTTTATTTCTGTGGGGTCAGTGGTAACATCCCCTTCCTCATTTTTTATTTTGTGTATTTGCATCTGCTCTCTTTTTTTGTTTGTTAGTCTGGCTAAGGGTTTGTTAATTTTATTGCTCTTCTGGAAGAACCAGCTCTTGGTTTTGTGTATTTTTTCTAGTGCTTTCTTATTCTCTATTTCATTTAATTCTGCTCTAATCTTTGTTATTTCCTTCTTTCTACTTCCTTTGGGGTTAGTTTGTTGTTGTTTTTCGAAATCCTCCAGGTGTGCAGTTA
Source organism: Tolypeutes matacus (assembly GCA_026826555.1). NCBI lineage: Eukaryota > Metazoa > Chordata > Mammalia > Cingulata > Chlamyphoridae > Tolypeutes > Tolypeutes matacus. Next base: position 679,210 of record JAKSZT010054556.1, read on the forward strand.
GGGCTTCTATTTTAGCTCTCTCTTCTTTTTTGATATATGCGTTTATAGCTATGAATTTCCCTCTCAGTACACCTTTTGCTGCATCCCATAGATTTTGATATGTTGTGTTGTCATTTTCATTTGTTTAAAGGTAGTTACTGATTTCTTTTGAGATTTCCTCTTTGACCCACAGTATGTCTAAGAGTATGTTGTTTAATTTCCATATTTTTGTGCCTAATGTGGTTTTTCTTGCCCTTATTGATTTCCAATTTCATTACTTTGTATAATCTCAATCTTTCTGAATTCTTTGAGATTTTTTTCTCTGACCTAGCACGTAGTATGTCTTGGTGTATAATATATGTGCACTTGAGAAGAATGTGTATCCTGCTGTATTTGGGTGTAGTGTTCTGTATATGTCTATTTGGTCAAGATCCACCAATGTGTTAACCAAAATCTTTGTTTTGTTATTAATTCTTTATTGAGATGTTCTGTCTAATGGTGATAATGCTGTATTAAAGTGCCCCACTATAATTGTAGAGGCATCTATTTCTCCACTTAATTTTTCCAGTATTTGCATCATGTCTTTTAAGGCATCCCTGTTAGGTGTTTATGATTTACATAAATGTTTATGATTGTTCTTTGTTCTTGGAAGATTACACGTTTAGCTAATATACAGTGTCTGTCTTCATCTCTTACAATACTTTTGCATTTAAAGTCTATTTTGTCCAATATTATTATAGGTAATCCTGCCCTTTTTTTTGGTTATTGTTTGCTTGCAAGATTGTTTTCCTGCCATTCACTTTTAGTCTCCTTGAATCCCTGGGTTGAAGGTTGATTTCTTGTAGACCACATATAGATGGGTCATATTTCCTAATATATTCTGCCAATCTGTGTCTCTTGCTTAGTGAGTTTAATCCATTAACATTTGGTGTTATTACTCTCATGGAATTCTGTACATTAGCCATATTTTCTTTGGGTTTATGTATGTTATATGTTGTTTCTATTTCTCTTTTTGTTGTTTTAGTTCTTCTTACACTCTTCTCCAGCTCTCTCTCTCCTGCTTTTTCCTTTCAACCTGCAATATTTCTTGAATGACCGGTTTGTAATTGACATACTCTCTTAATTTCTGTTTATCTATGAATATTTTGAATTCTTCATCATTTTTGAATGCCAGCTTTGCTGGACAGAGAATTCTTGGCAGGATGTTTTTTCCTTTTAGTACCTTAACTATGTCACTGTCTTCTTGCCTCCATAGTTTCAGATGAGAAATCAGCACTTAATCTTATTGAGCTTCCCTTGTATGTAATGGTTCTCTTTTCTCTTGCTGCTTTCAGTATTTTCTCTGTCTTGAGCATTGTATAATTTGATGGGTATATGTCTTGGAGTTAGGCCTGTGGGGATTTATATCTGCCTTAATAGGTTTGGGAAATTTTCAACCATTATTTCCTCCAACAATCCTTCTGTCCCCTTTCCCTTCTCTTCTCCCCCTGGGATATCTGTAATGCATATTTTTGTGGATTTTGCATTGTCATTCATATCCTGTCTTTTTATCTATCTATTCTACTCTCTGCTTGATTTCAGATATACTGTCTTCCACATCACTAATTATTTTCTCTGTCTGTTCAAATCTATTGTTATGTGCTTCCAGTGTCTTTTTGATTTCTTGGAATGTGCCACTCATCAACAACATATCTGTTTTTTTTTTTATGTATGTTTACAATTTCTTCATTATGTTTTCCCAGTGTTTTCTTAATATCTTTAATCTCCTCCTTCACTTCATTAAATTGGTCCATGATATTTGTTTGGATAGCTTTGATTAGTTGTGTAATGTTCTCCACCTCTTCCTGGTTTTTAGTTTTTTCATTGGACTGAGCCATGTCTTCATGTTTCTTAGTATGGTTTGTAATTTTTTGTTGCTCTCTGATCATCCTTTTATCTTGATGGGTTTATTCAGTTGATTAGCTTCTCTCTTTACTCTCAGGTTTTATTTAATTGCTGTTTTTTTTCCTGTATGTAAGTTTTCTTTTTGACATTTCTTCTTCTTCTATTTCATTGCTGTTGTCTATGTTCCCTTGCAGGAAAAAATTAGGGCCAGGAAAATGAAAGCGGTAAGTAAAGTAAAAGGATAATAGTATTAATAATAGTAATTATTAAAAGAGGAACCATTTAAGACCTTGGAAAATGAATTTTTAACTTGTGTAAGCAGTATAGAGTAATAGCAATAGAAAAGTTGGGTACCAACAATGAAATGGGAAACCAAATAGAGAAAAATATATAGACTCAATCAAAAGGCCAGTATGGTGAGGAGAGAGGGAAAGAGAAAAGAAATGACAAAAAGAAAAAAGTTAATAAAAGAAAGAGAACAGGATAAATGAGGTAGAAATACCAGAAAAATTGGGGACTAAACAAAGAGAGGTGGAATGTAAGAAGAACAACAGAAAGCAGAAGATAGACTGATGAAGGAAGGAAAAGAAATAGCCTTGGTATACAAAATTGGTATACACAGAAAAGGGGAAATCAAGGAAGAGGAAACAGAATAACCAAGAATCAAGCCAGCAGCACCTTGGGGAATTTACCTCTTCCTGTGGCTCCCTCCAGATCAATGCCCTGAGGCCTCCTACTCTGTGGGTTCCCAAAACAGCTAACTTGGGCAGGATCTTGCCCCTACTCAGCTGTTTTTTGTGAGAGAGAGATGCCTGTGTTCCTTTGAAAGAAAAAAAATTGGGACCAGATAAAAGGAAGGAGATAGGAAGACAAAAGGAATAATAGTAATGGTATTAGTAAAAGGCTGGAGAGCAAACATACAAGACCTAGGAAATTGAAATTTAAATTAACACGAGTAAGAAGCACAGAGGAATAAGATTAGGAAGGTGAAATTGAAACAATGAAACAAGAGACAGAAGAGAGATTCAAATATATAGAATGAATTAATATGCTGGAATGGTGAGAAGAAGGGAAAAGAAAACAGAGACGAGAGAAAGAAAAAAGTAAAAAAAGAGACTATTACAGAGAAAAAGGGAGAGAGGGATAAATACATACAAGAAAAATTGGAGGCCAAATAAAAGAGGTGGAATGAAAAAACAACTATGGAAAACAAAAGTATAAAGATGAAGGAACGAAAAGAAGTAACATAGGTAGAATAGATCAGTAACCAAAAGAATAAAAGAAAGAAAAAGCAAAAGTAAACAAGCAGAGAAAGAAAGGGAGGGGATACAAAATAAGCAAGAAACAAGACAGCAGCAACTCAAAAAAAAAAAAAAGAGATAGAAGAAAAAAAAAGTAAACATGGAAAAAACAGCCTTCTTTCATAGACCCCTAAGGATCTTCTCAGGCTGCTGGTGTTCCTCAACCACTCACCCTGACGCCTGTACTCTGCAGGCTTTCAACTGGGTTTTGGTGAGTAAAGTAAGGGAAATAAAAGAAAATGAACTTTTTAAAAAATAATAAGAGATCCAATAAGCTAATACAAAGAAAATGTCTATATGTTCCCTGTCATAAACTTTCAGCTGGCTGTCTGATAACTTGGTGGATCTCTTCTCAAGGAATAGCCAGGAATTGAACTAGGGATCTTATGTATGATAGGCAGGAATTTTCCCACTGAGCTATTCTGCCTCCTTTGGTTAATCAGCCTTTCAGAAGGCTATCCACCCTTTTTCCCTAGGGCAGGTTAGATCCCCGCAGTCAGCTGGAGTGGTACTGATCTCTGACTGTCTGCCTCCTCTCTGATGTAATTCCTCTCATCACCTAGGTGTCTGGGTGTAACCAGCCTGGGAGGATCCCCCTTCCCTCTCCCTGTAAAGTTGGGGTCCCTTCAGATATTCAAGGGAAAGTCACTCCAAAAAAATCGGTCTCCACTCTCCCAGACCCCTCTTCCTAGCATGGAATCTGCCATCACACACCCATTTGGAGCAGGGGGCTGAGTCTCCATCTAGTCTCTCTGCCCTCAGGGCTGGGTATGTTTGTCCCTTCCAGTCACTGAGGTAAGCAAGCCCTGGTTATTCCTGGCTTCCCTATCTGTCCAGTACCCTCCTAGATGACTTAGAGCACTTCCCGTGGAGGTAGATATCTGCTCTCCTCTCAGTTAGAAACAATTTACCAGGAGTTTTACCCTCGATTAAAATCTTGGGAGTAGGGTAGGGGAGCACTTCCCAGCAGCCAGAAGGTTTAATAACTCATGATTACTTGTTTTGGCTTTTTTGTGTCTCTGACCTTCACTCTTCTGGGAGTTGATAAGCAGTGTCCTGGTTTGCTGTGCTCCAAAGCAGGACCCCAGGGCAGCCTCTGGTTCTTTTTGTTTTGTTTTGTTTTAGTGAGAGCTAAGATTTATATATCTAACCTGTCAGCCATGTTCCCACAATCCCCTTTGTTTTTGGCATGGTTTATTTTCATTTTCATTTGTCTCTAAGAATTTTCTGATTTCCCTTGTAGGTGCATTTCAGAAAATTATCCTATTGGTTGTGTATTTTCCACTATTTGTACAATTCCGGTTTTCCTTCTGTTATTGATTTTAATATCATTCCATTGTGTTAGGAGATAAAACTTTGTGTGATTTCAATCTTTTAAAATTTATTATCTCGTGCCCTAACATATGGTCTAGCCTGGAGAATGATCCATGGGCACTTTAGAAGAATTCGTATTCTATAGTTGTTGAGTAGTATTCTATATGTGTCTCTTAGGTGTAGTTTGTTTATACTATTTTTTGAATCCTCAGTTTCCTTACTAATATTCTGTCTTGATCATTCCATTATTGAAAGTGGTGTTTGAAGTCTCTAGCTGTTGTTATATAACTATTTCTTCTTTCAGTTTTGCCAATGCTGTTTCATGTATTTTGTGGCTCTCTGCCTAGATGTTGATGATCCTTACACATCCTTTTATTAATATATAGTGTCCTCTGTTTTCTTTTGTTGTAGTTTTTTATTTCAAGGCTTTTTTTTTTCTTCTCTGATATTAGTATAGCCACCCAGCTCTCCTCTAGTTACTCTTTGTATGGAATATTTTTATTCATCTTGAAACTTTCAAACTGTTTGTTTCTTTGGATCTAAAGTGAGTCTCTTTAAAAAGTAACATAGATGTTCCAAGTTCTGGTTTTTAAATCCATTCTGCCAATATGTGTGTTTTCATTGGTGAGTTTAATTTACTTTTGAAGCAATTACTGAAAAGGCAGGATTTATTTAGCCTTTTTTTTTTTTTTTATTGTGGGTAAAAATCAAAATTTTCACAATACATACCAACATTTGCAAAATGATATATAAATATATATGCATATATGTGCATTTGCTTACAAAAATGTTATATATATATATTTTAAGAGGTGCTTAGATTACCCAAAATATTACACGGAACCCACTGGGATTCCCATGTTGCCCACCTCCCACACCTCCCACCACATCCCACACAAACATCTCCCACAAGTGTGGCCCACCACCCTCAATGGACTTACGCATCCTGGGGCCTTGCCACCAACCATAGACCACAGTTCACACCGTAGACCACACTCTCTCCCACACAGTTCTGAGTGGTGTGTGCTGATTTAAAATGGCCTACATCCGGTGCCACAACGGTACTCAGGACAACCTCCAAATCCCAAAGAAGCCCCTGTATTTCAACTGCTCGTCCCCTCCCTGCCCCAAAAGTGTCAAGTGGCCACTGGCTCCACCTCATTGTTATAATTTCTTGCATTGCTAGAATCACCATATGTGAACAAGAGAATACCATCAAGTCCACTCTAGTCCATAGTTCTTCCCCTAATCCTGAGGGGACTGGGATGGTGATGTCCACTCCACCTCCAAGTGAGAGAGGGCTTATATCCCATGGATATGGTGGGTGGGATGATCCTGCCTGCAGATGCAGGCCCTCTCCATTCCCTGGGATGGCCGTTGCCCATCGTTGTCTCCTCGCCAGGTGACTTGGATGAGTCCATTGAGCTGTAGGGTAGGAGTTGCAGCTCCACCGAGATTCCATGCACACCTGGCACATAGGTAGGCCAGAGGCTCCAGTCTCTGGAAGCATACCTAAAAACTTCAGCATCACATATAGGTTTGAATAGAAGGGACTGATGAACCATGTGCAGTCATCCCAGAAGTAACTCTTATGCACATCTCGGTAGGAGCTCATAGAACATCTAAGTGCCTATTTAGCCATTTTTAATTCATTTCTTGTGTATCTTATACTTTTTACCCCTCATTTCCTCCACTGCTCCCTTCTTTGGATATAGTTGATCTTTTGTAGTGAAACAGTTTGATCCAATTCTTATTTCTTTTTCTGCAAATTTTTTAGATATTTTCTTTGTGGGGTTATGTTGGAACTTACTTTTAACATAACAAATCAATAATAGCCACCTTTGAATTGACATGAACTTACCTTCAATTTCAACACTAATAATATGAAACTAAAAGTTAATAATTATTATATAAAGTACTTATAAACAAAACTTAATTCAGAAAAGAGTCACATTTTAAGACATATAACTGAAAATACCTTTAAAGATACTTGATCCTGAAAATACATGCACATTTAAAGGAAATGACTAGATTTTGTCAAGATGATGGCAGTTGTTCCCTTCCAGAACAAGAACTTACTATAGAGGTAAAAATCAATAATCAGATGCAGAATGAAGATAGAAATGGACAAGTGCACTAGTGATCGTGAATATTAAGGCCCATATTTAAGGGTGGGGGAAGTACAGAACCAGGAAATACCCAGAAGGGGCTGCCATATTTTTTGAGCATTTTACAGAAATAACAGGAGAGACAGCTCTGTGAGATTGGGAAAACTTTTCTGAATCATAATACTGCCTTCAAATTCAATGATAAAAGTCATATAATATGACCAGTAGAAAAAATACTTATGTTAATTGACATACAAGGTAATATAGAACAGAAAAGCTATAAATGCAGTGTAACAGCAGTACAAAGAAATGAAGGAACTTCCTCTCAATGTACTTTGTGATGTAGTTTTTCAAAAACAAGGTATACGGAATTAAGAAAATGAGGCAAGATATGAAAAGACATCAGATAAAAACTCAAAATTTGAAGAGACAGAAATGAGGAAAGAATATGGAAAAAAATGGAAATATCACTCTATAAATGTAATGAAAGCTAGAAGAAACACAGTGAATGATAATGCCTTATAAGAAACAGAAGTTGAAAAGAGGGAAAAAAATTCAAGGGAATTTAAAGATTTGCAAAAGATATCAGAAAAAGTCTCAAAATTAATGATAGATATAGAAGGGCCAATATGTGAATAACGGAAGTGCCTGAAAGAAAAAACCAAAGTAGAGATGTGAAACAAAAATTTATCATTTTTTTCTAGAAATAGAAGGAATTCTTTGAAGTTGCATATTAAATATGCACACTGAGCACTGACTGAGAATGACTAATGGCAATGTATATTCTAGTAAGATTGATGGGCTTTGAAGAAAAAGAAAAATCCTTTGTGCATTTAGAAAAAAGCAAGTGGCATAATAAAAAGAACCTTAAAATCTCATCAAGGTTTTTGAAAACAATGAATTGTGTCAGAGGAAAATGGGGTAATGTTAGTGGAAAGAAACTGTGAGTCAGTTTTATACCCAATAAAATTGACTTGCAAGTATAAAAGGCATTGAAGTCCAAGTTTTACAATTAGACCATGGGTAATATTGTTCCCATGTTCCCTTCCAGATGAGTGAGCAGAGTTCAGTAAAGGAAGTGTTTAGAAAGACATTGGCCTGAGGACAGATGTTAAGTATTAAATTTGCAGTTATTTGTTCAACTATGACTAAATGAGGGTACTATGAGAGGGAGTGACCTTGGTGGAAGCCATTAGGGAGACAGACATACTAATTCATGAAGCTCTAACTTTGTTTACAGTGATTATCTGTATATGTGTTTTCTTTATTTATAAACATTAAGAAAAACAACTAGGAGATAAATATTGTTTAATATAATAACATCTAACATTAAAAATAAAGCCTGTTTCTAAAACTCACTCTAAATCTTTCAAACTGAAAACCAGACTTTCACTAAATTGACTGATTAGAGAATGTGTATAAGGGGTTGTGTACTGAGTCATCTCCATTTCTTTGGTAATATGCTTTCTTTAATTCTCCAAACACCAGCTCCTCTGAGGCTCAAGCTGAGACCTTCAGGTCATGCATGGTCTTTGTAGCTGTCAATACTAGGATCTGCAACAGAAACACAATGAATCTGGAGAAACACAGAGATGAATGGGGGAGGAAGCTGTACACGGTGACCCTACAGCCCTCTTCTCCAAGTTAAGGAGCCATTGGATAGATGGCAGAGCAGCCTAGGGGCTTGTATGGAAAGGCTTTCTGGCCCTGGGGAACAAGTTCTCAGGACATCCTTCACTTCCTATGCCTATTTTACCAGCTAGTTCTTATTTCCACTTGCATGTTCAAATAAAATAGCAGGTACCCTAGTGTTCTCCTCAGCTTTGCTGAATTTCCTAAAGTGCCAAAAAGAAAGCTAGAAAAGCTATGGATTCCATATGTACTTGTTTCCCTTCTCCTCTTCTTCTGGCTTGCTCCATATTTCCTCTTCTTTCTTTTAATCTCTTTTTTACTTCCTAAATCTCTTCTCTTGAATTTAGTACAGGATAATTTCTGGAACCAGACTTGTTCTGGAACAGTGTTGACAGCTGGCAGAGGGAATGAAGAAAACATTTATGCATGTCTAAGTGACGCAGTGCAGGAAAATACCTGTGTGGCCTGAGGAAAGTTCACAGGGAGGGGCATGAATAGTTTGGGGGACAGAGCAGGCCTGTCTCACTGGAGCTGTGGGTTCTGAGAGGAGCAAGGACCCCTCAGCCCTGTGGTCCAGTCTGGTGGGCCTCGTTCATTCCAGGAGACCAGGCCAGCAAGAGTGTGAGAGCCAGTGTGTGAAACAAGCTGGTCAGTAGCCCCTTCACACGTCCTCCAGAAGCCCTGCCAGACCTTGGAAAGTATTGAGGGTCAGCTGGACAGCAGTCTCTATCAAATTGGAGGAAATTCAGGTTTTATTCCTAATCCTGGGATTTTGGATTTGGGTGAAGAGTGGAGGCTAGAAGTGTGTTCAAGGATATGCATCCCACTGCACCTCTCCAAGACACACACTCACACCCCCTCCTCTGCCCCCCACATTCACAGGCACACCACACAGACTTTCACATAGACACTCCCCAGTCCCTGTACACAGAATCCATGCCACCTTAAGGGAACACTGATGCTTATAAGAACTGTAGTTGTTTACCTGGAAAATCACTTTCTTTAACTATACCCCAATTCTTGTTTCTTCCGATGGAACCAGAGTGACTCTTCAGACAAAGCCAGGAAGAATGCTCTGATGTTTCTTGTGCAGATTTTTCCTCAACAAGTGAGTGATTCCAGAATATGCACTGTTTTTGCTTGCTCTTAGAGTCATGTACAATTACAGAAATGAAAACACTCTGAGGATCATCAGATCATGATGTGTAGTGTTTACTCGGGTACTTTGTTGTCTTTATGCCTTTAGAAAACAGATGGGAAACAGTGGTTGAATCAAAGGTCCCGTAACAAGTGTAGGGACATCTGTGGAAGGCACATGCTTTCCTTGGACATACATCTCTCAAGTCCATTTTGCTTTGAGAATACAAAATTCTTAATCAATGGATAAAAAATTGCTGCTGAGGAACAGACCCCTACCATGTAGTTTATAATCTGCTGCTGCCTTTTGTGGATGCCCTTTTGACTCAGTGGTCAGTTTGAAGATGACCTCACTTGACTCTTTCCTCTCCTGGGAAATTTGTATATATCAAATATAAATGTACATGATTGGATATCCTTATCTGAAGTCAGTGGAAAGAGAAAGAAACAAAAAAGGGAACGTTTATATTTTAGACAAAGAATAAACACCCCACCAAAGCATTAGATGGGGCCACCTCTTCTTTTCAGTCATTAGGAAGCTCTACCATCATTTCTACCTTGACACTGGCAGTGTAACCTGGCAGTTGTCCTGTGTAGATTGGAAATATCATCTGGGAAATGCACACACTCACACACACATTCATAATCACACCACATGTGGGTACCCCAAAACCCCAAACAAATAATCCAGAAGAACAGAGATACAAGGACTGTAGAACTTGGTCATAGCTCTTTACCTGGAAAATCGGTTTCTTTAACCACATCCTAAATCCTCACTCCTACCAGGAACCAGGGACCAGGATGGCTTTCCAGACTAAAGCCAACAGAATGCCCTGGATTGAAATCATTTAGATTTTTTTCCCTCAAAACTGAGTGATTCCATAATATTTACTGTTTTTGCTTGCTCTTGTGGCCACCTGCAATTACATAAAAGAAAACACTATGGGAGTTCATGCTGTGTAGTGTTTTCTCAGATCTTGGTGATTTCAGAAAAACAGGTGGGAAATAGCAGTAAAGTCAGAGACCACAAGAATAAGTATAGAGGTACCTACATGAGCTTTTCCTGTCCATTTGGTGGCAATTACAAAAGTCATAATTCAAGGAGGAAAAATTGTTTCTGAGGAAAAGGTTCCCTACCATACAGTTTATAAGCTGAGGCTGCCTCTTGTATCAAGTGTCTGTTATTAGGAGTCCTCTCTCTAACCTTTCTCCTCCCAATAGCTGGTAGCTGACATCTGTAGTGTACTAGGTCATGTTTTCATATCTATACTGAATTATAAATGAATCCTAGAAAGGAACATATCTATCTTAGACAAAAACAGGTGACTTTGCCTTGGCATTAGATATGGCCTCCTCATCTACCCTATCACTCAGAAGCTCCTCTAACATGTCCTCCAAGGCAGCTAGGGGACATAGAACCTGTCAGTAAATTGGGGGTGCAGCTCACACATTACTTAGGGAACTTTGCTTGACTTGGAAAAAGATGGGGCTTGAGTGTTGGAAGTTGTTGGTTAACAAGCATGTACTGAGGTATTACTGAACCTTCCTTCGTGCAAGAAAGAGACCAAGGAGAGTAGCAGGAAAGAAATAAGCAATAAATTTCTTGATTTTGTAGTTAAAGACAATTCGTATTAATGTAAAATAGTCAGCAAATGGTACAGTGGTGCTGTGCTACACTAAGATTCAATGACAGAATCCTATTTCTTTTCCTGCCCATTTTGAATCCCAGCTAAATTGCCAGTATCTTTTCGATATCATCCAAAACCGTTTATGCTGACATTGCATTTTTCTCATATGTTATATGGGATTTTAAAAAATTATTGATGTAACATTTAAATAACACAAAATTTGCCATTTCAACCATTTTTATGTTTACAATTCAGTGGGATTAATTACATTTACCATATTGTTACCATCACGACCAGCCATTACTAAAACTTTTTCATCACCCATACATAAACTTCATATATAGCACTCCATTCCTCCTGACCCAGTAACTTCAAATCTGCTTAGAAGCCTTTCTGAATTTGCTTATTCTAGAAATATAAGTGGAATCATACAGTATTAGTCCTTTTGAGTTTATCTGGCTTCACTTAACATAATGTTTTCAAGGTTCATTCATGTTATAGCATGTATCAGAACTTCATTATTTTTATGGCTAAATAATATTCTGTGATTTGTATAGGACACACTTGGGTTGGTTCAACTATTTGGCTGTTGTGAATAATGCTTCTACGGATGTTGGTGTACAAGTAATTGTTTGGGTTTGTATTTTCAATTCTAATATACCTATTAGTGGGTTTGTAGGTCATATGATAATTCTTTAAGTTTTTGAGGAACTGCTATGCTGTTTCCAGTTGTAAAATTTTTCATTCCCACTAGCTTATATATGAGTGTTCCTATTTATTCACATTATAACACTTGTTATTTTCCTTTTATCTTTTTATATTGGCTGTCTTAGTGTAACTCATCTTCATTTGCATTTCCCTAATTAATAATGACTCAGAATATCTATTCATGTGCTTATTGGTAATTGGTATATCCTCTGGAGAATTATCTATTCAAGTCCTTTGCCCATTTTTAATTGGGTTGTTTTTCTTTTTGTTGTTCAGTTGTAGGTGTTCTTTATACATACTGGCTATTAAACCCTTACTTGAAATATGATTTGCAACTATTTTTGTAGGTTCTTTTCACTTTCTCGATAATGTCCTTTGATTCACAAAACTTTTGGCTTTTGATGAAGTTCACTTCTATTTTTTGTCATTGTTGCACATGCATTTCTGTACCTCAGTTATTCCACCTGAGGAGTAGGAGAGTAAATCAGCCATGAAATATGTCTGTGATTGAGTTAATGTATGTAAAGTGTGCAGTGTAAATGCTCAGGAAGGTTAATTAAAGGTGCAACGTCTTGCCTGATATCTCACAACTTAGTAAGACTCAGAGCTAGATTCAGACCTGGGAGTGGAAACTCCAAGGTCAGTGCCCTATTCATAAAACACAACTACTTTGCAAAAAAACAACCACTTTATTTTAATCCTTTCCCAATTTTGAATGAATCAAAGGTGTCAAAAAATCCTTTTGGTGACTGCCTGAGTGTGGAAGATTGTTCTAAGTAAACCAGTTACCTGACTGTTCAACAGATAATTTGTGCCCCTAAACCTGTAAAATCAGATCATGTATTATTTTTTATCTTCAATTTAAGTGTCTCTCTGAAATGGCATAGAGGGTTGTTGTGAGCCAATACACATATGGGCAAAATCTATGATAAGGTGGAAGTGTGTAGTTGTGCAGTGGATGGGCATGACAGTGGTACAGTGATGCTATTGGGATGGGTGGTGCTGATTTGTGAGGGGGGTAGGTATTGGAGTGGGTTGCACTGTCCATGGAACTGGGGAAGGGTCGGAGGAGGAAGCAGGTGAACTCTGGGGATTTACAGGTAATATGTTTGAAACTACCACATTGGGAATGTTCTTTTGGCAAATACAGCGGGGGGGGGGGGGTTACTGGTTTAGGGTGTTGGATGAGAGGGCATGTGGGACAGGGTACACCTGAGGCAGGCTTCTAGGGAATCTGTGAGTGTTTGTCCTGTCATAGTGTGTTGTATTAGTGGGTAGTGACCCACACAATGAATGGGAAGGTATTGGACTCCCATCCTGGGGAGTCCTGCTATGTTCTTAAATAGAGGGGTGGGAGTCTCTTGAGAGAACAGGCAGTGCCTAATAGGGGAGGACAGGCCACTATGTCAAGTCCTCAATGTTGTTGTAAGTATCTATGAATCTTGTTCTTTAAGGAGTGAAGCTTGGTGGTTGCCGGGGGTGGGGGTGTGGGGGGTGGAGGAATAGAATATATGGAACATGAACATGGGGCATTTTTGGGGCTTTGGAGTTGTTCTACATGATCTTGCAATGATGGATACAGGCCACGTTAAATTTCATCAAAATTTATAAATGTGTATGGTCCAAATTGTATACCATAATATACATCATTGACCATGCTTAGTAGCAATGCTTCAATATTTGCACATCAATTATAACAAATGTACTATCCACATGTAAAATGTTATTAATAGGGGAAACAGGGAAAGGGGGAGGATGTTGGGTATACGGGATTCCTGTATATTATCTACATGACTTCTCTATAACCTAAAGCTTCTTTGAATATAAAATGAAAAAAATAAGACACGGGGGGTAATAAATGAAAGAAAATGTCACTGTATATACAAGACAACAGATCTTACAGTGATGAAAGATACAATGTAAATTTTTAAGAATTTTTTAAATGATTTATTTCAAAAATTCCAAAATTTTTTGTACTTTTAAAACTATCATTATTTTATTTTCTTAATTTTATTCAATTATTTTGTTGACTTCATTTTTGAAGAATTACTGGATCACAGAAGGGTTACAACTCTGTCAGGGAAGGATCATTGGGGCAGGGTGTCAGTGATGGGGGAATGCATGGAAGAGGTTCACCTGGGGCATACCTGTATGGCATATGAATGAGTTTAAGTATTCTGGGGCATTGTCAGAGTGGATGGAGATCTACACAATAACTCAAAGAATATTGAATTCCCGTCCTGGGGAGTCCTGCCACATTCTTTAATGGGTCAGCAAGAATCCCCCCAAGTACAGGGCCAGTGACTAGTGAAGGAGGATGGACTATTGATGGGCCCTTGGTAAAATGACTGTACTTACGAAGCTTTACTTTTTTTAAAAAAAAACAGTTTATTTTTTCTGTCAGTATAGCATTTTGAAATATTATTATATTTTACATTAGAAACATTACATGATTACAGATAATTCATGGAAAAGTACAATGTTCACATATACTCTGCTATTGTTGATACTTTGTATTTGTGTGGAACTTTTTATAAGTATATATTTTAAAAGATGCTCAGATTACATAAATGTTATACAAAAATTACAGGGATTCCCATGTTCCCCACCTCCCACAACTCCCATAACATCCCACATAAACATCTTTCATTAGTGTGGCACATCACCTGCAATGCATATACACATCTTGGGGCTTTGCCTCTAAGCATGGACCATAGTTCACATTGTAGACCACACTTTCTTCCCCACAGTTCTGCATGGTATATGCTGATGTAAAATGGCCTATATCTGTCGTAATGTCACTCAGAACAATTCCCAAGTCCTGAAAAACCCCTGTATTACAACTGCTTTTCCCTTCCCTGCCCCAAAAGCATCCAGTGGCCACTGGCTCCACCTCACTCTTGTAATTTCTTCCATTGCTTGAATCACAATATGTCTACAACAGAATACCATTAAGTCCACTCTAGTCCATAGCTCTTCTCCCAGTCCTGAGGAGTTTGGAATGGTGATGTCCACCCCACCTCCAAGTGAGAGGCGGCCCATATCCCATGGATATGATGGATGGGATTATCCTGCCTGCAGCTTCATGCTCTCTCCATTCCCTGGGATGGCCATTGTCCATCATCTCTTCTCATCAGGTGACTTAGATGAGTCCATTGAGCTGTAGAGTAGGAGTTGCAGCTCCACCGAGATTCCAGGCACAGATGGCACATGGGCAGGCCAAAGGCTCCAGTCTCTGGAAATACACCTGCAAACTCCAGCATCACATATAGGTTTGAATAGAAGAGACTGATGAACCATGTGCAGGGAGGACTTATTTAAGTCCAATTCTGTCACTCTCAGGAGCACAGATTCTAAAGTAGAGCCCACTGATAGGGCATCAATCTCTGAGCTATCCACTCCCCATATAGGACTTGGGTGTCTCCACAGCCCTCAGGAGCCCCTACTGTATGTGGGCTGATATCCACTTTGGTGTTCTATGAGATCCTATTGACGTGTGCATAAGCGTTACCTCTGGGATGACCTCCTGACTCTCTTTGAAGTCTCTTAGCCACATGAACTCATTTGTCTTTACCTTTCCCCCCCTTTTTTCAAGGTCTTACGTGGATGGTAACTGAAAAGTTGTATTGCCAGTTGGCACTTGGTATTAATCCCTCATTGCTAGGGAGGCTCATCCCCGGGAGTCATGTCCCACGTTGGGGGGAAGGTAATGCATTCATATGCTGAGTTTGGCTTAGAGAGAGGCCACATTTGAGCAACAAGGAGGCTCTCAAGTGACAACCCTTAGGCACCCCTTAACAGTAGGCTAAGTTTCAATTACAAGAGCAAAGACTGGTAAGGCTGGTCATCAATAACAAGAACCCATCAGTGGACCATCCTCCTTTGCCAGACACTGCCCCTGCACTCAGGGGACTGTTGCTGCTCTCTTGGAGAATGTGGAAGAACTCTCCAGGCTGGGAATTCAGTATTCCCTCATTTGTTGAGTGATTGTCTACCCACTGTGACCATGCCTCACCCCTTGATCATTTGAACATTTTTATATATCTTTCATGTATATTCAGGTGAACTTCCTCCTATGAAACCCAAACCCAGACACCCCCGACCAATGATCCTCTACTGCCCCAGTTGTAACCTTTCTGTGATCTAAACCTTCTTTGAATATGAAGCCCATACAATAACCAAATACAATTAATAGGAAAATGAAATAATAATGATAAGCTTTTCTTTTATCACTGCATTATCGGGTGTCCCATCTGTACCGTGGCACCTTTCCCCCTCACTCCCCACGGTCTCCCAAATTTTCATTTAATTTTCAAATAAATTTTAGGTCACAGAAAAGTTACATACAGAATATTAGAGACTCTCATATACCCAACCTCCTTCCCCTTTCCTCACCCTGTATTAAAACCTTTTTATGTGGATGGTAGCATTGTTATAACTGTTATACAGATAGTGAAACATAGCTGCTAAACATTGTCAATGGTTTACAGTATAGTTTACAATTTGGACGGTACAGTTTAATAATTTTTGATGATATTTACCATGTCCTGTGTCCATTACTGTAAGGTAATGAAAAATGTATCCCCTGAGCACTAAATACCCCGTATTTGATCTTTTCTGTTTCTTCCTCCCCATCACCCTGGGGCACATAACACTCCCCTGTCTTGACTCGTTGGATGACAAGATTCATAGTTACATGCAACAAGAGGTCTTGACAAGCTGATTATCCTCCCCCATTAGGCACCTAGTCTCCCTCCCATCTCTCCCCCAGGTATTCTAGCCCGCCCTTCCTAATCTACCCACCTGTCAACCCTGCACCACCAAACCCAGTAATATCACTACCCACATTTCCTATCCTTCAATATGCAACTATACTCTATCACTTTACCACAGATTATGTCCATATGGGTGATGGCTCACAACCATCTCTTCTCTTTCTCTCCCATGTTAACCTGTCTTTCAGACAGTGGTTCTCAGGGACTGCTCACTTTCCTCAATTCAAATCAGTGAGGTCATATAATGTTCATCCTTCAATGCCTGATTTGCTTCACTCAACATAAGATCTTCAAGATTCATCCATGTTATTCCATGTGTTAGTACTTTATTCCTTCTTACAGCTGAGTAATATTCCATTGTATGTATGTACCACATTTTGTTTATCCATTCTTCTGTTGATGGGCACCGGGGCTGATTCCAACTTTTGATAATTGTGAACAATGCCACTATGAACATTGGTGTGCATATATCTGTTTGTGTCTTTGCTTTCAGTTCTGGGTATATACCCAGCAGTGGAATCGCTGGATCATATGGAAGATCTATTGTTAGTTTTCTGAGGAACGGCCAAACTGTCCTCCACAGTGGCTGGACCATTCCACAATTCCACCAGCAGTGGATGGGGGTTCCTATTCCTCCACATCCTCTCCAGCACTTAGAGTCTGCTGTTTTTTTAATAGCTGCCATTCTGATGGGTGTAAGATGGTCTCTCATTGTAGTTTTGATTTGCATTTCCCTAATAGCTAGTGATGTTGAGAATTTTTTCATATGCTTTTTAGCCATTTGTATTTCTTCCTTGGAGAAGTGTCTTTGCAGGTGGGTTGCTTGTCTTTGTTTTTTTGAGGTGTAGGATTTCTTTATATATGCAAGATATTAGGCTCCTATGAGAGATATGGTTGCCAAATATTTTCTCCCATTGGGTAGGCTGCCTTTTTATTTTCTTAATGATGTCCTTTGAGGTGCAGAAGTTTTTAATTTTGAGAAGATCCCATTTATCTGTTTTTTTCTCTTGCTACGCGTGCTTTGGGTGTGAAGTTCATGAAAACATTTCCTATTACAAGGTCCTGTAGATGCTTGCCTACCTTATCTTCCATATATTTAGATCTTTGATCCATCTTGAGTTGATTTTTGTATAAGGTGTGAGATGGTATTCCTCTCTCATTCTTTTGGATATAGATATCCAGTTCTCCAAGCACCACTTGTTAAAGAGGCCATTCTCTCCCAAATGAGTGGGCTTGGTCGACTTATCAAATATCAGATGACTGTATATGCGAAGATCTATATCAGAACTCTCAATTCAATTCCATTGGTCAGTATGTCTATCCTTGTGTCGATACCATGCAGTTTTGAGCACTGTAGCTTTGTAGTATATTTTAAAGTCAGGTAATGTGATACCTCCAACTTCATTTTTCTTTTTCAATATGTCTTTGGAAATTTGGGGCCCCTTACCTTTCCAAATATATTTTGTAGTTAGTTTTTCCAGTTCTTAAAAAATACAGTGTTGATTTTTATTGGGATTGCATTAAATCTGTAGATTAGTTTGGGTAGGATAGACATCTTGGTGATGTTTAGTCTTCCTACCCATGAATAGGGAATATTCTTCCACTTATTTAAGTTTTCTTTGATTTCCTTTAACAGTGTTGTGTATTTATCTGTATATAAGTCCTTTACATCTTTAGTTAAATTTATTCCTAGGTATTTGAATCTTTTAGTTACTATTGTAAATGGTATTTTTTTCTTGATTTCCTCCTCAGATTTCTCATTATTGGTGTACAGAAATGCTAATGATTTTGAGCATTGATCTTATAGCCTGCGACATTACTGAACTCCTTTATAAGTTCTAGCACCTTTTTTGTAGATTTCTCAGGGCTTTCTACATATAGGATCATGTCATCTGCAAATAATGAAATTTTTACTTCTTTTCCAATTTGGATGCCTTTTATATCTTTTTCTTGCCTCAGTGCTTGAGCAAGTACTTCTTAGACAATGTTAAATAGGAGTGGTGATAGTGGGCATCCTTATCTTGTTCCTGATCTCAAAGGGAAGGCTTTTAGCATTTCACCATTGAAGATGTTAGCTTTGGGTTTTTCATATATACCCTTTATCATGTTCAGCGAGTTTCCTTCTTTTCCTATCTTTTGCAGTGTTTTTATCAGGAAAGAGTGTTGTATTTTGTCGAATGCTTTTTCTGCATCTATAGAGATGATCATGTGATTTTTTTTTTTTCAATCTGTTTATGTGGTGTATTACATTAATTGATTTTCTTATATTGAACCATCCTTGCATATCCGGGATGAAACCCACTTGGTCATGGTATATAATCCTTTTGGTATGTTGTTGAATGTGATTAGTACGTATTTTGTTGAGGATTTTCGCATCTAGGTTCATTAGAGAAATTGGTCTTAGTTTTCCTTTCTAGTGGTATCTTTGTTTGGTTTTGGTATTAGGGTAATATCGGCATCGTAGAATGAGTTAGGCAGTATTCTTTCTACTTCTATTTTTTGGAAGAACTTAAGCAAAATTGGTGTTAGCTCTTTCCAGAATGTTTGGTAGAATTCAGCTGTGAATCCATCTGCTCCTGGGCTCTTCTAGTTGAGAGGTTTTTGATGACTGAGTCCATCTCTTTACTTGTAATTGGGCTGTTGAGTTCATCAGTTTCTTCTTTCATCAATGTAGGCCAGTTTTGCTGGAATAGAGAATTCGTGGCTGGAAGTTTTTTTCTTTAATATTTTGACTATGTCATACCACTGTCTTCTTGCCTCCATGGTTTCAGCTGAGAAATCAGCACTTAATCTTATTGTGCTTCCCTTGTATGTGATGGTTCTCTTTTCTCTTGCTGCCTTGAGTATTTTCTCTTTGTCTTGAGCATTGGACATTTTGACAAGTATATGTCTTGATTTGGCCTGTTGGGATTTATACTGTTGGAGGTGCGCTGTGCTTCCTGAACCTGCACATCCATGTCTCTCAATGGGGTTGGGAAGTTTCAGCCATTATTTCCTTCTACACTCCTTCTGTTCCCTTTCCCTTCTCTTCTCCCTCTGGGATGCCCATAATGTGTATGTTTGAGCGTTTTGTGTTGTTGGTTAAATCCCTGAGTCTCTGCTGGATTTTTTCTATCTTTTTGTCTATCTGTACTACTATCTGTTTGATTTCAGATGTATTGTCTTCCACATCACTAATTCTTTCTTCTACCTGTTCAAATCTGCTGTTATGGGAATTCGGCGTCTTTTTGATTTCTTGGATTGTGCCGTTGATCACCATCATATCCGTTATCTTTTTAGGTATGTTTACAATTTTTTCTGTATGTTCTCCCAGTGTCTTCTTAATATTCTTAATCTCTTCCCTCACTTCATTAAGTTGGTCCATGATATTTGTTTGGAAAGCTTTGATTAGTTGTTCGATGTTCTGCATATCTTCCTGGTTTTTAGTTTGTTTATTGCACTTCTCTCATTGATTAGCTTCTCTCTCTGCTCTAGAGTTTTATTTAGCTGGTGGTTCTGTGTGTGTGTTTCTTCTCTTTGACACTTTTTCTTCTTATTTTATTTCCTTGCTTCTTTGTATCTTCCCTTTAAGGCAAAATATTAGGGCAAGAGGAATCCAAAGATGTGAGAAATGAAGAAGGGTAATAGTAATATTGATAAAAGTTAGAAGAGGAGCTGTATAAGACTAATTGAAGTGAATATTTAACTCATGTAGGCAGTGTAGTGTAATAGTGAAAAAAAGTGGAGTACCTATAATAGACTGGGAAACCAAATAGAGAAATATATATATATAATGATTTAGAAGGCTAGAATGATGAGGAGGGAGAGAAAGAGTAAAGAAAGGGATGAAAGGAAAAAGTTAATATTATTAAAAAAAAGAAGAAAACAGAATATATAGAATAGAAATCAACACCCTTAAGTTGTGGGGTAATAAAAAATGTCGTGTGTAAGAACCACAACAGAAAGCAGAAGGCAGAAAGATGAGGGAAGGAAAAGAGATTGCTTGGGGGACAGAATCAATATAGACAGAGAATGGGAAGTCACTGAAGAAGAAGCACAGCAAAGAAGAGATAAGCTAGCAGCATCTAATTAAAAAAAAAGAAAGAAAGAAAAAAGAAAGGGGCCAGGAAAAAGGAAAGAAAAGCAAGAGACAACAAATAAACAAAGAAAAACCAAACACACACACAAGCAAGGAGTCAGACAAAGCTAATGAATAATAGTGTTCCTTCTTGTGCCCCTGTGGAACCTCTCAGCCTGCTTGTATTCATCAATCAATTGCCCTGCAAGGTTCTATCTGTAGGTTTTGAGGCAGATTTTAGCTATTAAACTAAACTTAAAAGAAAAATTCATTTTTTATTTTTAAAGTGACTTTTTTTTTTGGTGAAATAAGGGACCCAAAAGAAGTCCTCTTCTAGATCACCCCCTTCACCAAGGGGACCCCTAACTAGGCTCATGGAAACTAATCAAGCACTTCCCACTTCCTGGCCTCTCCAGTGGAGCTGAAGCTTTGATGCTTGTCAGTGCAGAACGATAAAAACAGCTGACTGTGCCCCGCCCCCTCTGGAACCAAGCCTCAGTGTCACTGGGCTTCTGGGCAAATCAGGCTTCCTCAGTAGATTCGCCTCTCCCCTCAGCCTGGCACTGCTTCAAGCTGGCTTATCTGCTCCCCAAAGCTATGAGGGGGTCCAGGCAGCCAAATCCACAGAAATGAAACCCCTCTCCACCTTCTGTCACAACCTTCCCACTCTCGGAGAATGCTCCTTCTCACTGGCTTGCCGGTAAGGGTTGGGGCGTATCCTTGGGCAGCTAGGTAAATCATCTTCCTCAGCAGATTCGCCGCTCCCCTCAATCTGGCGCCCCTTCAAGCCAGCTATTTTGTTCCCCAAAGCTGCAAGTGGTTCCAGGCAGCCAAATCCACAGAAAGGAAACCCCTCTCAACTCTTCGCCAGAACCCTCCCACTCTCAGAGAACGCTCCCTCTTACCGGTTTGTCAGCGGGAGTCATGGCTCAAACCAACCTTTTACCCTGAGGGTGGGGCTCAGCAGTCTGTGTTAACCACCACAGGAGGGTTAAAACTCACGAATCTCTCCTGAGCAATGTCGAGGTCCCTCCAGATAGATGTCCTCAAAGGTTCTTGCTCCCTGCGCCCACAGCACAGACCCCCGGGCAGGACCCTGTCCCCAATCCACCGTCCTCAGAGAGCAAGTCAACGAGTGCCCTCCTAAACCGACGCCATCTTCCCTGAAGTTTTTCTTTTGAAATTGAAAATTAGCTTAGTATTATAGGCTGCCTCAGAGATACCTCCTGAGAGCTTCCTTGTTGCTCAGTGTGGCCTCTTTCTAAGCCAAACTCAGCATATTAATGCATTACCTGGTAATGACTCCCAGGGATGAGGCTCCCTGGTACTGTGGGACTACTACCAAGCACCAATTAGCAATTCAACTGGAAAAAGACCTTGACCAAAAAGGGGAAAAGGTAAAGGCCAATGAGTTTAAATGGTTGAGACTTGAAAGTGAGTCAGGAGGTCATTCCTGAGGTTACACTTATGTACATCTCAGCAGGATCTCATTTACTACTGTGGTAAATATTGCCTCAAAGAGCAAGTCTCCTGAGGGCTCTTGAGACATCTACACACTATAATTAGGGCTGATATCTCAGGAGTTTGGCACCCTGCCACTGGGCCCTACTTTGGAATTTATGCTCCCCAGTGTGACAGAGTTGGCCTCAGTTGTGGTTTCACCACACATGGCTCTTCTGCCAATGCTATTTAAACCTATAGTTAGTACTAGAGTTGATAGTTTTATGTCCAAGAGACTTAAACTTTTGAGCTTTCCATGTGCCACTTGGGCCCTGAATCTCAACAGAGTTGCAGCACCCACTGTCCAGTTCATTGTACTCACCAAGGATAACTAATAAGGAGAAGATAATGAGCAATGACCATTCCAAGGAACAGAGTGTCTGCAACTACAAGCAAGGTAGTCTCATCCATCTGCCCCATGGGATCTAGCCCCCTCTCAATTAGAGGCAGAGTGGGCATCACTATGCCAGAATCATCAGGATTCTGGAATGAGCAATGGACTAGAGTAGACTTACTGTTGTTCTACTATAGACTTAATGTGATTCTAGTAATGGAAGAAATTTTATCATTGATATGGAGGCAGTGGCCACCAGAGGTTCTGAGGGGAGGAAGAAGGAAAATAGGTGTGATATGGGGGCATTTTCAAGACATTGGAATTGTGCTCAATGTTGCAATGTCAGATTCAGGCCATATATACCTTGTGTAGGAGAGAATTTAAACTATAATATAAACTATAATCCACACTTAGTGGCTATGCTCCAATATGTGTTCATCAATTGTAACAAATGTACCACACTAATGAGGAATAGCCCCCAGCTTGATAGAAAAATCGGAAAAATATAGATGAGAATAGCAACAAAAGTAGAGAACAGGTTCACAACTCTGAATGTCAACTTGGAAGGAAACTGAAAAAGGGATTAGGAAGCATGTTAAGAAAAATATATCCATCCCATTGGAGGAGCAGCATTCTAAAGGCAATTATGAGCAGCACTTCAGACTTACCATTTTTGGAGAATTTTTGGAATGAATAAGAGAACTTTCTTCCCTGTAATCACCTCTGGATTGCCACTTAAATAACCGAATATAGATAAAAGCCTTAGGAAAATGGAGGTGCAGCATGAATGCTATATGAATGTTCAATTAATGCTTCTGAAAGGCTATGATAAAACTTAGTTGTTACTTACAGAGGCAGAGCTTGGAGGGCTGTAGAACAGGGAAGGAAGCATACTTAGATTTCCACGTACCTTCTTTGGTATCTTTTCAGTTTTCAGCAGAGATATTGATTTTGTTGTTATTATTATGCAGAAAATGTATTCTCCAAAATAGTGGCATAAATCAAATATTTTCCTTTGCTTGTATTTCACGGGGTTAGGAATTCAGACTGGGTGGGGTGAAGATGGCCTTTTGTGCTTTTTGATGTCTGTGGTCTCAGCAGAAAGATTCCGTGGCTGGGGGTGGCTTGACAGGAGAAGTGGGAAACATCTAGATTACATTACCTGTGTCTGTGAGTTGAAGCTGAATTTTTAAAAATTTTTATTTATTTATTTAGGAATTTTTGAGTCAGAGTTTTGTTTTTTTTTATAGCTTTATTATGTACATTTAATAATTGAAAATATAAACAATTAAAAACTAAAAAGCAAACACAGAAGAATAAATACATACATTTCTCAATTTAATGTACTGGATACATATAAAATTTTTTTTGAATCAAGCAATATGTTATACAATATTTTGTGTAACATAATGTCCTCCAGGTTCATCTATGTTGTCATATGCTTTGTGACTTCATTTCTTCTTACAGCTGCATAATATTTCATTGTGTGAATAGACCACAGTTTGTTTATCCATTCGTCTGTTGATGGACACCTGGGTTGTTTTCCAACTTCTGGCAATCGTGAATAATGTTGCTATGAATATCAGTGTGCAGGCATCTATTGGTGTCACTGCTCTCAGTTCTTCTGGGTATATACCCAGTGGTGGTATTGCCAGGTCACGTGGCAAGTCTATATTCAACTTCTTTGGGAATTACCAAAGAGTCCTCTACAGTAGCTGTACCATTCTTCATTCCCACCAATAGTGAAGAAGTGTTCCTGTCTCTCCACATCCTCTCCAGCACTTGTAATCTCTGTCTTTTTAATAGTGACCATTCTGATAGGTGTGAAATGATATCTTATTGTGGTTTTGATTTGCATTTCCCTAATCATTAGTGATGTTGAGCATTTCTTCATGTGTTTTTTTGTTTTTTGTTTTTTTGCCATTTTTATTTCTTTGGACTAATGTCTATTCAAGTCTTTTGCCCATTTTTTAATTGGGTCAGAAGCTGAATTTTAACTGGAATATCTACACGAGATCTCACCATGTTTTTATCACAGCACCACCCATTTTCTAGGAATAAAATCTGTATTAGTTCTCAGAGTTGCCATAATAAATTGCCAGAAACTGGTGGCATAAAACTACAGAAACTTGTTCTCTCTCAGTTCTAGAGATGAGAAGTCCAAAATTAAGGGGTTCAGCAGTGCCTTGCTCTCTCTGAAGCCCCTAGGGAGGAATCCTTTCTTGACTGTTCTTTGGTCTCCAAGTGTCTTGGGTTTTGTCAGCATAACTATAAACTCTACCTCCATCTTCATGTGGCCATCTTTTGTGTATGTGACTATCTTCACTCAGCCTTCTCTTTTAATCTGCACATGACCCTTTTTATAAGGGCACTCACTAGTCATATTGGATTAGAGCTACAGTAATTCACTATGACTTCATCTTGATGACATCTGCCAATACTGTTTTTCCAAATAAAATCACATTGACATGTTCTGAGGGATAGGACTTCAACATTTCATTTTGGGGGACACAGTTCCACCCATGACATACAGTCACGGTGGGTATATGACATTGTGCATTTGTCAAAACCCATAGAGGGTACAGCACAAAGGGTGAGCTTTAATAAGGATATATAATGTTGGCTCATTAATTGTACAAATGTACTTCAATAATGCAAGATGGTAACAAGGGAAACTGTGAGCTGAGGAGGAAGGGGTTGGGTGGCAGCAGAAAATGTGGGAACTTATTGTACTAGGAGCTCAATTTTTATGTGAATCTAAAACTATTCTAAAATATAAAGTCTATTTTTTAAAAATCTGGCAGCCCTGATTCTGGATTGACCTATTTCAGCTCTTATTCAGCAATCTACTAATGTCTAACATTTATCTTGAAACGTGGGCCTAACATTAAATTTGAACCATTGATTACCCAGCTGAGGAAGGTGGTTGAGTTAGTGCAGAAGAGAACTGGTAATGCTATATTGTGCAAAACAGAGAATATTAAAGGCCTACAGCTTGACAGAAAATTTTTTTTTAAAAATTAGAGATTGAAAAATTCAAAACTAGAAATCAATTTCACACATGAATGTGAAATTTGAAAAGAAAATGAAAATGATTAAGAAATATGTAGGAAAAATGTAACCATCCTATCAGGAATAGCATTCAAAAGGCAGTTTTTGCATTGAGTTCAGACTTCCCATTTTTGGATAAGAGTCAGATGAAGTGAGAGACTATTCTTCATCCTGTCA
Organism: Tolypeutes matacus; assembly: GCA_026826555.1. Lineage (NCBI taxonomy): Eukaryota > Metazoa > Chordata > Mammalia > Cingulata > Chlamyphoridae > Tolypeutes > Tolypeutes matacus. The sequence continues at coordinate 704,795 of JAKSZT010054556.1, forward strand.
CCTGTATGACCACAGTAAATTAAGAATAAATGAGCAAATATAGGTAAAGTCCTTGAAATATGTCTGGCACAGTGTCAGTGCTTTACAAATTTTCAATTAATAAATCTGAAAGGAAATGCAGAAATGTAACAACTATTACTGTCAGAGGCAGACCTGGAAAGCTGGAGAACAGAGAATGAAAGAAACTCAGATTTCAATACACTTTCTTTGTACCCATTCACTTTGCTGCAGTAAATTATTCTTGTCATTATTACTAGGCAACAAACAAACAAAAAACCTACTTCACAAACTAGTGACATAAAACAACCATTTTACTTTGTCATGTTTCCTGGGATTAGAAATTCATCAGAACTATAGTGAGGAGGCAGTTTCTGCTTTATGATATCTGGGCCCTCAAAAGAAGAAGCTTCCTGGCTGGGGATGGCTCAACAGCCAGGGGGTGGAATCATCTGGGTCAACATCATTCACATGTGAGTTGCAGCTGGCTTTGCCTGGAGGACCTGCATGCCTCCTCCCCATTGGCCAGGGCTTCCTGGCATCAAGGTAGTCTCAGGGCATTCAGAATCTTACCTGGTGACTGAGGGCTCCTTAGTTGAGTGACGCACATGAAGAAGTAGTGGCTCATGCCTTTTCAAGCATACCCATAGATGTTACACAGCCTTTCTTCCGAAGCAATCTGAGTGACAAGCAGTTGCTGGTATCAGCCCTATTTATTGGGGAGGGCATAGACCCCACTTCTCAATGAGGGGTAAGACAAAGAACTGGCAAACATGTCTGTGAACCACCACATGCATGGACCAGTTTAAAAAAAATAGTTGCATTCTGCTTTTCCAAAATATATTATGCAGAGAGTGCTACTTGTAGCAAAGGAGAAAGGCTTAGGAAATTGTTGGTTTGACTCCTGCCTCAGCTACCAGGAACTGTGTGACAAGGAAACACAGACAATTAGGGAAGCTTAGTGTACCATTATGGGGATTTAAAAGGTAAAATCTAATTATTTTATGTCAATTAGAATATACAACATTTATCCTTTTGTGTCTGGTTTATTGTACTCAACGTGATGTCTTCAAGTTTCATTCATGTTGTCACTGTATCAGAATTCTGTTCCTTTTTACAGCTGAATAATATTCCATTTTGTTTATTAATTCACCTCTTGATGGGTTGCTTCCATCTTTTGGCAATTTTAAATAGTCCCAATATGAACATCAGTGTGAAAATATCTGTTTGAGTCCTTGCTTTCAATTTTTTGGGGTATATACCTAGAAGTGGGGTTGCCAGATCATACAATAATTCTATACTTAACTTTCTGAGGACCTACAGAACTGTTTTCCACCAACAATGAATGACTGTTCCTATTTCTCCACATCCTCTCCAACACTTGTTGTGTTTCATTTTTCCAGTAGTAGTCATTCTTATGGGCATTAAATTATATTTCATTGTGGTTTTGATTTGCATTTCCCTAATGGCTAATATTGTTGAGCATATTTTCATGTGCTTTTTAGCCATTTGTACACCTTCTTTTGAGAAATTTCTATTCAAGTCTTTAGGCAATTTTTAAATGGGTTTGTTTTTTGTTGTTGAGTTGTAGGATTTCATTATAAATTCGGGATATTAAACCCTTATCAGATATGTGGTTTCCAAATATTTTCTCCCACTCTGTAGGTTGTGTTTTTACTTTCATGATGAATTTCTTTGAATCACAAAGGTTTTAAATTTTTATGAGGTCTCATTTATCTTTTTTGTTTTGTTTCTTGTGCTTTGGGTGTAAAGACTAAGAAACCATGTCTGACACAATGCCTGAAGATGCTCCCTTACATTTTTTCCTAGGATTTCTATATCCTGTAAAGGAGGATTGTGCCCTTAACTCATGAATTCAGTACTAACTATGGTAATTAGATTGAGAAATGCATTGTTCAGTAGAAAGAGAAAAAGAACTCCAGGGAAGCAGATGTGGCTCAAGCAATTGAGCTCCCATTTACCATATGGAGGACACATGTTTGACCCCAGGACCTCCTGGTAAAAAAAAGAAAAAAGGCCTCCCAGACACGGCACAAGCCCCCCACAGGCAGCAATGTGATGCATCAAAAAGATGATGACGCAACCAGATGGGAAAAAACAAACTCCAGACTGTAGATAGTAGACATATCTCACAGGGTTATGGATGAATTCGCATTTTGAAACTATTTTTTTGGATATAAAGACTGAACAATGCATTGTAGATAGGGAGAACCAGGTTGTTCACTGTTCCAAAAAATGAAATTGCAAATAAGGAAGCAGGGAGGATTAAAATTCGTTTTTAAATATATGTACAGAAAGATAAATAATATATATGTGTGAGTATATGTAGATTAATATATATATTTCCTTGTTCTGTTTATCAGGTGCATGTAGAATAATGACAGTATAATAATGCCTAGACCTTGGTTTCTAAACAGCATTCTCTAATAAAAGTAGCCAGAATTAATTCAAGAAATGGTTGTTTCTAGGTCTTAGAGAAAATACAAGATGACCAAGGGACATCTTGTGGTACAGAGAGCAAGGAAGTGCTCAAAAAATGGATCAGGTGTGTGTTGAAGGGACACAGGAGCCATCTTAAAGAGTTCCCAATATCCAAGGCTAAAAGAATTTTTCCAAGAAAACCAATAATGATAGTATTGAATTAGAGATCAGGTCTCTAATATAGTCCCTTCATCCTCAGAAAAGCCAAGAATTTGAAGTCCTTGTTTCTGGTACTTCATTTGCTTGGGCAATCAAGGCCTTGTGCCCACCCATTTAGAAAGAAAGTACAGAACAAGAGTGTAGCTTAATTTTCTTAATTTTCATTATCCTATAAATTGATTTAGATCAAGGGTCTTGCCAGTGAGCTCTGTTTAGGCCCAGATGTGAAGACTCTGCTAAGCGTTCCCCATGGGACTGAGGCAGAACCAGACTAGAAGCCCAGCTATTGCCCAGTGGTCATCTGCCATGTCAGTTTCTGTCATTTAAAATTCAGCCAACCTTTCTGGAAGACTCTGGGACCAGTCACCTGTTCGGATCTGGGGAAGTCAAGAGCATGAAGTAGCCTTGTATGATATAGCTATTGTCTTTTGTTGGAGAGAGATGCCACAAGTGATTTGTGTGTTTGTGTCTAATTCTATTTGTGTCTGCCTGTTTGTTGTGTATTATACATCGGGGTGTTAATATCAAGTTAACAAATGAAAATTCTTAAAAGAGCTCTATTCAGATTGTTAAAAATTCAATTTGGGGGTCAGATGTGGCTCAAATGGTTGGGTGTACATCTCCCATATGGAGGGACTTGGGTTTGATCCCCAGGACCTCCTGGTTAAAAAAAAAAAAAAAAAAAAAAAATCTGTGCTTATATATGTAAATGAATACTCCTGGAGCCCAAATTAGGCTAAGCAGGATGGAAAGGTCATATAGAAATCTGGACCTAGGAAGGATTGGGAAAGGGGAACATTTTCCTGAGCCCTTTTAACCTACCCATCCCCCAGGGCCTTCTCTGTGCAAGAACTCTGAGAGAGGGGCTAGGTATGGCAGATTAAAACTATATTCTAAGCTGGGTAATTAAGAATCAGTTTATCCTGTAGTTCCCCATTATAAATCTTTTAACAGCCTTAAGATTGGTCAATAATCCTATTACCAAATTTCAGTAAGTAAAAGAAAAGTCCCTGAAAGCTATGGAAAGATCTTTTCTAAAGTATAATTAAAACAAATTAAACAGTTGTAATATATTGCAGAACCTAGCAGTCAGTATAGTTTTGAGATTATTCACAGTTTTAGAATTTGATTAAAGAAAAGAGATTTTAAGTCTCCTGTAAAGGAAGGAAAAAGAACATTCTTTGCATAAAGTATAATTATTTGAATTTTATTTAGCTTAAGTGTAACCTCCCTACTTTTTTAGAATACTAATTAAGTAAGTTATTATATTTTTTAAATCTTTAGATGATGAAAATTGTAAGTTCATGTTTAATTAAATTAAGTTAAAATAAGGAAATGTAGAACTTCCCTCTTGTCAATGAATCAAGTAAACTTCATTGGTTCTAATTGTAATTTAATAAGCTTATTTCAAGCTAAAGTATCCATTCTATGTGGTTATGGTTAATTATAAGGAGTTTATGAAACCATCTTCTAAACTGAAGCATTTAAATGGCTAATTCCTGGAAGCCATTATTAATTAGAAGTATAAATTGATATTAATAAAATAACTTCATAGCAGGGAAACCTGTCAGAGGCCGCCTCAATCTGCCTATTAAAGTTGTGGTAAGGAAAGATAATCTTGATTGCATTGGGAACTGAACCCTCAGTTTTCATAAAATAATGGAGAAATTGTTTCTCCTATAATGCAAAAGTAAAATACCTGTTAATTTACATAATCATGGTAAAGGTAATGTCATTTAATATATTATATGCTGCATTGGAAATGTTTAGAAAGTATATAAAGATTGACAGTACTGAAGTCTATCCTTTTTTTTTTTTTTTTTTTTTTTTTCTGGACAAATATGTTTATTTAACTCAAATCAAGTTAAAGATGATTATTTCTTTACTGTAGGACATCTTGGTAGCTTTAATATCATAATTATATTATGAAATTATAGGAAGTGAATATGGACCAATTCCAATGTGCATTTGAATGAAGGTCTTTTCTTAGAAAATCGATTAATACTTTTTTTTTAAATTAATTAATTAATTAATTAAATTTTTTTTTATGGGTAAAAATCAAAATTCTCACAATACATAAAAACATTTGCAAAATGATATATAAATATATATGCATATATGTGTATTTGCTTACAAAAATGTTATTTATATATATATATACACATATATTTTAAGAGGTGCTTAGATTACCCAAAATATTACACGGAACCCACTGGGATTCCCATGTTGCCCACCTCCCACACCTCCCACCACATCCCACACAAACATCTCCCACAGTGTGGCCCACCACCCTCAATGAACTTACACATCCTGGAGCCTTGCCACCAACCATAGACCACAGTTCACACTGTAGACCACACTCTCTCCCACTCAGTTCTGAGTGGTTTGTGCTGATTTAAAATGGCCTACATCCGTTGCCACAACGGTACTCAGGACAACCTCCAAATCCCAAAGAAGCCCCTGTATTTCAACTGCTCATCCCCTCCCTACCCCAAAAGTGTCAAGTGACCACTGGCTCCACCTCATTGTTATAATTTCTTGCATTGCTAGAATCACCATATGTGAACAAGAGAATACCATCAAGTCCACTCTAGTCCATAGTTCTTCCCCCAATCCTGAGGGGACTGGGATGGTGATGTCCACTCCAACTCCAAGTGAGAGAGGGCTTATATTCCATGGATATGGTGGGTGGGATGATCCTGCCTGCAGATGCAGGCCCTCTCCATTCCCTGGGATGGCCATTGCCCATCGTTGTCTCCTCACCAGGTGACTTGGATGAGTCCATTGAGCTGTAGGGTAGGAGTTGCAGCTCCACCTAGATTTCATGCACACCTGGCACATAGGTAGGCGGGAGGCTCCAGTCTCTGGAAGTATACCTAAAAACTCCAGCATCACATATAGGTTTGAATAGAAGGGACTGGTGAACCATGTGCAGGGAGGACTTATTTGAGTCTAATTCTGTCACTCTCAGGAGCACAGATTCCAAAATAGAACCCACTAATAAGGCATCAGTCTCTGGGGCTGTCCCCCCTTATATAAGACCAGGGTGTCTCCGGAGCTCTCAGGAACCCCAGTGAGTGGGGTGATAGGCACTTAGATGTTCTATGAGCTCCTACTGAGGTGTGCGTAAGAGTTACCTCTGGGATGACCTCCCGACTCTCTTTGAAGTCTCTTAGCCACTTGAACTCATTTGTCTTTACCATTTTCCCCTTTTATTCAAGGTCTTTTTCCAGTTGTGTTGCCAGTTGGCACTTGGTATTAATCCCTCGTTGCCAGGGAGGCTCATCCCCAGGAGTCATGTCCCACGTTGGGGGGAACATAATGCAATCATATGCTGAGTTTGGCTTAGAGAGAGGCCACATTTGAGCAACAAGGAGGCTCTCAGGTGGCAACCCTTAGGCACCCCACAACTGCAGGCTAAGTCTCATTTACAAGAGCAAAGACTCACAAGGGTAGTCATCAATAAAAAAAACACATCAGTGGGTCATCCTATTTTGACAGGCACTGTCCCTACACTCAGAGGACTATTGGTGCTCCCTTGGAGACTGTGGCAGAGCTCTCCAGGCTAGGAATTCAGATTCCCTCATTTATTGTGTGATTATCCACCCATCGTGACCATGCCCCATCCCCCGATCCTTTGAATGATTTTGTCTATCTTTCATGTAAATTCAGATGAACCAATCCCCACGAAACCCCCCCAGACACCACCCCCAATAATCCCCCGCAGTACCCATTGTAACCCTTCTGTTATCCAAATCCTCCATGAACATTTAGTCCATAAAATAATCAAATACACTTACTAGGAAAAAGAAACAAGTGTGATAAGCTTACATGCAAGAGACAAACATAAGGAAACTCAGGGGGAAAAAAAAAAAAAAAAAAGAGAAGGAAAAAAAAACAAAGAAACAAAGAAAAGTATGACTTTTCTGTGACCTAAAACTTCTTTGAAAACAAAATGAAAAATAGTGAGACACTGGGGAATGAGTGGGGGAAGGTGCCACAGTACAGACAGGAGATCAGTTATTGTAGTGATGAAAGGCAAAATGTCAAAAAATTTTTTTTTTCTATTTTTTTCATTTTTTAAGATCCCAATCTTTTAATTTAATTTAATTTTTAGTTTTTTTTTTTAATTTTTAAGTATTTTATCTCTTATATTTATACTTATCATTATTATTTCATTTTCCTATTAATTGTATTTGGCTATTGTAATGGCTTCATCTTTGAAGAGGCTTTGGATCACAGAAGGGTTACAACTGAGGCAGGGGAGGATCATTGGTGTGGGGTGTCAGGGATGGGGGATGCATGGTAGGAAGTCCACCTGAGCATAAATATAAGGTATATAAAAATGTTCAAATGTTCTTGGGGCATTGTCACAGTGGGTGGAGATGCACACAATAAACGAGAGAATACTGGATTCCCATCCTGGAGACCTCTGCCACATTCTCTAAGGGAGCAGAAACAGTTCTCAAATGTAGGGGCAGTGACTGGCAAAGGACGATGATCCACTGAAGGGCCCTTGATATTGATGTCTAAGCTTATGAGTCTTTGCTCTTGAAATTGAAACTTAGCTTATTGTTATGGGGTGCCTAAGGGTTGCCTCCTGGGAGCTTCCTTGTGGCCTCTTTCCAAGCCAAACTCAGCATATAAATGCATTACCTTCATCCCAGTGTGGGACATGACTCCCGGGGATGAGCCTCCTTGGCACCAAGAGATTGCTACCAAGCTCCAACTAGCAATGCAACTGGAAAAAAGATCTCTAATAAAAGGGGGAAATGGTAAAGACAAATGAGTTTATATGGCTAAGAGACTTCAAAATCAGTCGGGACGTCCTCCCAGAGGTAACACTTATGCACATCTCAGCAGGATCTCATAGACTTCCAAAGTGGATACCACCTCAAATAGTGGGGCTCCTGAGGGCCCTGGAGTCACCCAGGTCCTATGGTCAGGGCGGATAGCTCCAGAGTTTGGTGCCTTGCCAGTGGGCCCTACTTTGGAGTTTGTGCTCCTGAGAGTGACAAGACTTGGACTCAATTATGTCTTCCCTGCACATGGCTCATCTGTCCCTTCTATTTAAACCTATACTTGGTGCTGGAGTTTGTAGGTGTGTGTCCAGAGACTAAAGTCTTTGGACTATCCATGTGCCAACTGGGCCCAGAACCTCAGTGGAGCTGCAACACCTACTCTACAGCTCATTGGACTCACTCAGGACAATTGGCAGGGAGATGATGATGGACAACAGCCACCCCAGGGAATGGAAAGAGTCTGCAGCTGCAGGCAGGATAGTCCCATCCATCTTCACCATGGGATATAAGCCCCCTCTCAAATGGAGGTGGAGTGGACATCACCATCCCAGAATCCTCAAGATTGTGGGAAGAGCTATGGACTAGAGCGGACTTACTGGTATTCTACTATAGACATATTGTGATTTTAGCAATGGAAGAAATTGTAACATTGATGTGGAGCCAGTGTCCACTGGAGGCTCTGGGGACAGGGAGAGGGAAAAACAGTGGTAATACGGGGGCTTTTTCAGGACTTGGGAATCATCCTGAGTGACATTGCAACGACAGATATAGGCCATTTGATATCATCGCACAACATACAGAACTATGTGGGAGAGAGTGTAGACTACAATGTGAACTATGGTCCATGCTTAATAGCAAAGTCCCAGGACATGTTTATCAATTGCAAGGAATGTGCCACAGTAATGAAAGATGTTTATGTGGGAGGTTGTGGGAGGTTTGGGAATTGTGGCATATGGGAATCCCTATATTTTTTGTGTAACATTTATATAATCTAAGTATCTTTAAAAAATTTTTTTTAATTAAACAGAATATAAAAGGGGACTAAGTATCCAGGAAACCATAATGTATTCTCAGTCGAACTGTTAAACCTATTGAAAATAATCCCTGAAATCCAGTATAACCCTGCACTATACCATGATCAAGGCAATGGGATCAAAGCTTGTCCTTTTAAGGCTAGGACCTAAACATTGTGTGAGTCAATGTGGACACAAGGAGTTGAAGAGGCACAAAGAGAAGGCAGGGCAAAGTCAGAATATAATGCTGGGTCAAGAACTTAAATATCACCTACTACTTTGAACTCTTCCTCTTGCCCCAACTTTCCTATTGTTATTCCTCTATATCCCCTTAGTTCACCTTCCTCATTTTAGCAATGTCCCTGGACTTTTCAGCTTTTGCCACTGTTATTGTCTATAAATCTATAAACACTACTCATTCAGTACCTTTCTAATACATCCAGAACATCCTTCTATTCACGAATAACTGAAGACAGAGCAGGGCTGTGGTCCTACATAGACCACATTTAATGAAAAAGATTTGTAAAACTCACAACTCACTTATAAACCATTTAAAACATCCCTGCGAAATTTCAAAAGCATCATGTCTTTTCTCAGGCCTAAACAACTCTCAGAACTAAATTCCTTATTAAATTACCCTAGGTTTTTCTTGCTAGAAAAGTATGACTTAAAGAACAAATTGTTGCTTATTGTATCCAGATCTATTGGCCATTGGCTAAATCTTTGCCTGGTCATTGAAAAACTCCAAACTTCTTTCTCTCTCTTTCCCTTTAACCATCTAAGCTTAGGCAAAGTCTCAGTAATACGTTCACTGATATCCAAGAGCCCAATGCACCAGCTATTTTTATATCACAGTGAGTTTGTGTTTTAAAACAAGACTATACAGCGGTGGTAGCATAGCAGTTACAAATGTGAGTTTTTGATTTTATAAGCCTAGGCTGAAATCTGGACTCAGTCTTGTACTAGTCATGTGGGTCTAGTAAGTCACTTAACCTCTAAGCCAGGATTCCTCTTTATTAAAATGGGGATGATAACTGTTCTTATATTGTGTAATTATTACTAGAAATTTGTTGGATAAATGTGAAAAACTGAGCTCAGTGCCAAGCACATACATGGCACGTACTCATTTAATTGTAGTTTAATGTTATTATGAACAGCAGGTCAGGAAGAAAAATCACCCCAGTCCCCTCAGGATTAGGGGAAGAACTATGGACTAGAGTGGACTTGATGGTATTCTGTTGTTCACATATGGTGATTCTAGCAATGGAAGAAATTATAACAATGAGGTGGAGCCAGTGGCCACTTGACACTTTTGGGGCAGAGAGGGGACGAGCAGTTGAAGTGGTGGCTTCTTTAAAGCTCTGGGAATGATGGAAATGGTGGGCAAGTGCATATTTAAAGACTATTCATATTCACCTTGTTGACTAGCCCAGACCTCCAGATAAACATCTTAACCTAACATTAGGGTAGAGAGACCAGAAGAATGGCCCAAACTCACCTGTATCCAAGGTTCTGATTTCGTCTGTATCCAAGGTTCTGAACTTCTTTGGACATATACTATCCTATATTTTTCCGTAATCATCACAGGAACTGTTCATTCAATTTTATAATGCAGTTTGTGAAAGACCATAACCTGTTTACAAAAACAAACTGAAAAACATGTGATTACTGAGTTGCATTTGGATTTCCATATTCGATTTTTGGGGGGTCATTTCTGTGGAAAAGTGTGCACTAAGTTTAGGAGAGTGAAACAATAAAAATGTTTGCCATGACCAAAGGAATACTGATTAGAAGTAGTTAAGTATGTGATTAGAGTCATTCACACCCTGACAATCAATCAGCTTTTTTTTTTTTTTTTTTTTTTTAAAGGCAGAATTGTTCAGAAAAATCCAAAATCAAATCAGAGATTTTCTAGTGGTAGTCCTAAAAGAAAGAATTTCAAGAAGAAAAGTACAATCTTTCTCAGTTCTGCTGATAAAACAAAAATAAGGATATGTAAAGAGGATTTGCTTCTCCCTTATGAAATCTCTCGTTTGATACTCCTAAAGGAAATAAAACCTGCCTTATTTCTATGCCCACATGCACTGAACTTTAAAGGTGGTATATATATATTGAAGAACCTTAAGTTCATTTTCCCTCTGGGATGGATTCAGCATATGGTCTGCTCCTAAAGCAAACATTTATTTAAGCTTTAAGTCTAAAAGGAATTCTTCCATTTTATTTCTAGTTTTGCTTGCTTTGATCCTGAAAGTAATTAACTTTCAGCGGCAGCTAATTATAAGTAAAGAGAAATCAGAGTCTCTATGGTTGGTTGTTTGGTGTAGGCTTGGCAAAGTGTTTTTTAATTGGAAAGCCTTTTTGCTGTATGCATTTCAATTCATTTTGCACTGTGTTTATTATCCAGGATTCATATTATAACCATGACCTTTCATCTAATGACAGAATCTCACACAGAGAAAAATAATTATTTTAACAAAAAGACACTAGTGCTATGAAGGAGAAATGAGAAAGGCTGGGATGAAGTAGAATATGACACAAGCAAAGTCATGACTAAACCTACTTCCTGCCCTTTATCATCACCGTCCCACAAAAACTGTCTTGTGTCAAAGAACATATGCTTCCATATTTGGATTGGGAAATCCTCTTCCCTGTGTGTATTTCAGACAGAAATAAGTCCCAGAAAAATAATTTGGGAAAGGAGACATAGGTGAAGATAACTGAAGTGAGAGGTGCTACTTAACTGATAAGTTAACACCAAACATCAGGATCATGGAAGAATCTGGAAATTAATGAGCTGCCAGCCAAATGACCCATACCACATCCTCCATTTCCCTGAAAGTGACCCTCATAAAACTCACCAATGCATTTTGTCACCAACTCCTTCCTTTTAAAAGAAAAACCAGGCATCCTTTTTAATATGTATTGTCTGTTTGAAATAAATATGTTGTAACGGTTTTCTAAATAAAATAAAAACAATTATTTGAATTCTAGAGGGGACTTAAATTCTCTATTTCTGTGAGAGGGCTCTATGCTTCACAGGCTGTCGAGACAATTCTGTAACCAATCCAAAGGAATCAGCACCACAGAACAGCAGCCCTCCACACACTGACCAGGGAGGGATTTCTACCTGCCTGCTCCTTAGCAACTGTAAGAACTGGTGCCACAAAGATAGACTAAGGGACATGCTATCCATCTCCTTCCCCGGGTTTGTATCAAGTTAGAGCATCCAAAAACAATATACCTAGTAGCTTAGGCCCATGCAGAAAGCCACCTGTGAATTATAGTAATAGACTTGGCTTTAATCAAGGGCCATCTCCCCATTTCCTACAAAATTATTGATAAAGGAAATAGCCTCTATGTTTTGCAATACCAACATAAAAATTTTATTTCAGAATACAGTATAAGGAAAAATGTTGCTTCTCCTGAAGAACTGGCATATTTTCTTTTATGAATAACATGAATTCATAATCTGCTGCATTTACTTTAATTGCCTCTACTGCTAGGAAGCTCAGGGCTAAGATCATTATAAAATCATAATAACTAAGTGATCCTAGAAGAATTGTTTATTTACTTACCCCCAGTTTTGTGGATGGATTTAAGTTTTCTAGTTGTATTTCAATAGATCTTAAAGTATGGATTCCATCCCCAATTTTTAGAGGAAACTATACTGTAAACAGTTTTTTAATACTCAAAATTCTCTTGAGAATTTAATGAAATGGAAATATTTCCTACTTCTTGGACTTTCAAAGATGCATATTTAAATATACTACTACCACCCTACTTTCACTTTTAAGGAGTATAGTATTAAAATAAGTTTTAAAAAAAAATAAGTTTCAGATCATTAGCTGTGAGAGAAAGTACACTGTTTTACACATACTGAAAGTGATTAAAATGTCATACTAATGAGGCAATGATCACATGTCATAAGTCCCTGTGTGGGCCACTCTGTACTGAAGTTTATATAGTTAGCTATTTTGTCAATGTGGCTTAACTAAAGATCAAGTGGGGTACTGTCCATAGTTCAGCACATACCTATCTGTTCTGCTGAGGCATCACTTATATTAACTTCATATACCAAAGTTAATATATTCTATAATGTTTATATACATTTATCATCTTCACTATTTTTTCATTATATTTTCCCTTTGCATTTCAGTTTGGGAAGTTTCTTTGGACTTATCTTCAAGCTCAGTAATTCTTTTCTCATCCATGTCAAGTCTACTAATGTGCTCATCAAAGATATTCTTCATTTCACTTACAATGTTTTTGATTTCTTGTGTTTCCTTTTGATTCTTTGAACTTCCAACTACAGATTATCCATCTGTTTTTGCATGTTATCTACATGTTCCATTAGAGGATTTAGCATATGATTCATTGCTAATTTAAACTCACTATCTGATAATTCCACCACCTGTGTCATACCTCAGTCTGGTTTTTCTTGCTTTTTGGCATGCTTTGTAATTTTTTGTTGAAAGCTGGACATGTTGTATTGGGTAATTAGAACTGAGGTAAATATCCTTCTACTGTGAAGATTTTTATTTCACACTAAATCTAAGAAATGAGCTTGGTTTAATGTTTTTTTGCGTATAGGTGCCAGAGCTTTCAGATATCTATACTGCCCTTGTTTTTGTCTTCCTCAGAGTTTGTTTTACAGCTTTTTCAGGTGTAATCCACTATTATTATACTGGAGCTATGTTGGCGCCACAGGAGCGTTCTATATTCTCCACATAAATCTCAGTCTTTTAATGGGCCTTTGCCTCTGACCCCTGACCTTCACAAGTGTTTCTTCTTGTATAGCCCCTAGCTCTTTCACCCTTCAGGTAAGACAAAAAAGCTGGAGAGGCTTCCAGAGAGAGGAATGCTCTTTTCCTAGGGCTCTAGGACAAGGCTCTGGTAAAACATTTCCCCCTTTGTTATGGAGAAGGTCCTGGGCTGGGTGTATTTCACTAGGATTACATTTTCCTCATCCCAGCAGAGCCATAAAAGGATCTTCCTGATCTTCACAGTGACAATTTGATGAGTTTCCTGGGGATAAAGTCCATGAAAGAGGACTCTTAAGAGTGTGGTCCCTAGGAGTTCCTCATTCTCAAGCAAGTTCACACCCAGCTTTTAGCAATTCATCAAAATTACCATTTAAATTTTCCTACTAGTATATGGCTCTAACAGCTTCTGTCCTAGGTAAACAAATCCCAGTTGTGATCCCTGGATCAACCTTTCTCTCCACATATTTTTACTTTTTAAATTGTATATATATTTATTTATTTAGTCTCTCTAGACTTTTGAGTAGAGATTTGCTTTGCAACCTCAGTTATCTATTTCTCGCATCCAAGAAAAGCCATGGATTTTCAGTTTCTCCTGCTTTTCCTTTTTATAAGGAGAGTAATGGTGACTTTCTGGCTCTTCCTGAGTCAGGTTTGTAACTTACCATATGCTCATGTGTCCATGAGTTTGAAAAGGTTCCAGGGTGAGATTCATGTCAAATTCAAGTCTGTCTCTCAGGAAATTTTCTTGCTTTCTAAAGCATATGATAAAAACTGTGGCACTCCTACCAACTCCTTATAAACGGATCTAGAACCTGAATGAGAAGTGGGCAAGGGACAAAAGATCCTTTGAAACCAGGGAGGTGTATGTGTTTGTACCCAACAGATACTTAAAAGGAGAAGCACACATTCAATAGACTTCAGGTTTCTGATTTTTCCTAACTGCTTTTAATTTTCTTAGCTGTTTTATTGCTGTCCTATGTTATTTTAATCTCTTCATATTTTAAGTTCTCTTTTTCAAAAAGTATTGTTGCAAAATCTCATGATTTGAATGTTTTCTATCTTTTATGATTAAAAGTCCACACATACACTTAAATGGTGTGTTGGTTTGAGTCTTTTATGTGGACCCTAGAAAACTGTGTTCTTAAATAGGTCTGTTCCTGTGGGCATGGGATCCTTTGATCAGATTGGATTGAGCTGGGGTCCCTGAATTGGATTGGTTCGATGAGGTGTGACCCAGGGTCTTGGTCTTCTTGCTGGAGTCCTTTATAAATAAAAGCAGAGATAGAGACACAGAAAAAGAGCCCCCAGAGAAGGAAGGAGAAGTCCTGGAGCCCAGGGGCTGAAATCAGTGGAGCACAGAGGCATGGAAAGAGGCCCCCGAGAGGCTAGGCATATACAGCAGCTCAAAGCTGAAGAGAGAAGACCTGAGAAGAGGGGAGAGACAAGGGAATCAGCATTTTGCCCTGCCATGTGCTTGATCATCCACAGCTGAGCTTGGAGAGAAAGCCTCTTTAGATGATGCCCATGTGCCTGATTGTACACAGCTGCAACTTGGTGAGACAGCATCTCTTGATGATGCCTTGATTTGGACACTTTCATGGCCTCAGAACTGTAAGCTTTTAACCTAATAAATTCCCATTATAAAAGCCAACCCATTTCTTGTATATTGCATTGGCAGCCTGTGGCAAACTAAAACAAATGGTTTGTTTATTATATATTTTCAAATTTCTGATATTTCATTTGGCTTTATGTATAAAAATATCTTCCAGAAAATTCATTCTTCATTATTTATTCATTAATCAAGAATACAGTGTACCTACCATGTGCAAAACATGGTTTAAAGTGCTTTGGGGAATGAAAAGAATTTTCAAGCAGAATCTTTATTGCTAACATGTTTTAAGAATCCTGTATCTTATAAGAAATAGAAAATTATGTATTTTTAGTATTGTGATGTTACCTTTCTTGTCAAAAATACATTGTGTGGAAAAAAATAAATAAATAAATAAAAAATACATTGTGTGGTGTCTTAACTAAAGAAAATATTAGTGCAGTAAATCAGTTTTAAACTTATTAACCTAACTTTTACAGTATTGATATTAGTATAATTTTCCTATATCCAAAAGAACATTGCATTTTTTAAAAAGAAAAACTTAGAGATTATATGAAAATTTTAATCTAGATCTAAGGGAATAAATGGTCATTCAGCAAGTCTTTGGCTATTTAGAGCCCTCAATTAACTACGCACCTTAGTTTCATCTAGGACAATAATGTTCAAAGACAATATAATAATGCCTAATGTCACCCAACTGGACTGTTAGAATCTAGAGGTAATCATTCTCTAGGTAGACCTATAACATCCTTAGGAATCTGTTAACAATTTAATTCTATAAATAGTGGTAGTTTATGAGGATGATCTTAACTTTTTAATTAGTTTCTTGGTTTCTCAGCATTCATTCACCCTAGTTCAAGTACCAGTTTTTTGGGAATTCTCTATTTTTTATTTTTGTTCCTGAGTTTGGATGGGCTCTACCTACTCTCTGATACTAGGGATAAAGCACACAACATAAATAAATACAATATTAATAGATAAATAAATAAAAATCAGTCCATTTTATCCCCATTAGAGAAGAGTTTGAAACAAAATCAGAGCCAATGAGATATGGTGAGTCTCTAGATGGGACTTCCATCAAAGTGACTCTCATTTTCTTTTTTTTTCTATGGGATTTGAAACAGAGTTTATAGAAACCAAGAAGTCAACTCAGTAGTAATACATTTGAAAGGTTGAAATACAGTAACTAAGTCCTAATGAAGTTATTCCATCATTTGTATAAAGCTGTACCTAAAGCCAGATTTACACCTAGATTGTTTTAGCTACATGATCCCATAAATCTCCTTTTTATTTGAACAAGTTTGTGTTGAATTTTCTGTTACTTGCAACAGAAAGAGGCCTTAATGATACTGGAAGAAAAATTTGGGGGGAACTGTCTTGGTTAAACCACAAGACAATTATATAGGAATGAAAGAGATCTAAATAACAGAGTGAGTATTCAGTTAATTCTTGATTTTCTACTCAATGAGTTGCATGCAGAAGTGTACATATTGTCTGGTGATTTGTCTTTAAATGAGTTATTGGAAATAATTATTACAAAATATATGCGACTTGATGAAATGACAATATGCAATAGAAATGCCATAAGCTAGCATCTAAATGTTAATGTTAATGCTTTCTTTTCTTTTTAAAAGATAATTCCAGAAAAAAAAGACTGAGAATTGAAATTTCTCTTATTCTGCTCCTTGTGGTCTCAACTAAATCTCCTTTCATTTCCTGGTTATTTTGTTTTGATGTTATCAAATGAAAGCTCAACCTCATGAGAGAAGCTTTTGAAATGGTCTCATGGAACAGCGCAGATTATGATTCTAATCTAAGTGTAATTATGTACAACACAGCAGTGAAACCAAGGACACAAAATAAAATAGCTGGCAACACTAAGAAGTCATACTTTCAGCTTATTATACACACTTTCATCTTAAGGAAGATGAATGAAAATTCCTTGCAACTTGCATCATCTCTGAATATGAAGGACTGCAATATATAAAGCCAAATTTGTGATTCCTTAAATGGACCATTAAGTTAATTCCAGCAGATGAAGACTGTGGTGCCAATATCCTTCCTTCTGAAGCATTAAATGGACAGGTCTTGTGAACTTTTACTTCTCATTTTCATTGTTACTTTTCACATTTCCCTCACCAGCTTTGTCATGAAATATTTTAAGTAAAGATTTATTTATCTAACAACACTGGAATAATATTTACCTGCTGGATTCTAAAATCTGATGCTCAAAAAATGCAAGCTCCTTTGACACTCTAAATCAATCATGTACCATCTATAATCTTTGAGCAGCCAAAGTTCAATGCCTAGGAAAAGCTGAGCAGTCTCCTTCTAAGATGGAGCACATCATCAGACTCTCAATTTTCTAGGAAGTTTTAAGAATGACACTCTGAAACCCCAAAGTAGCAAGAATCCATTAAAGTATCAAGCAGAAAATTGTCACTCCACTCATGGCCGAGTGTTTTTTAGTGTTAATGGACAAAAGCCAAGAAATATGTTGATGTCTGAAAGCTGCTTGGAAATGAAAAAAAAGAAAAAAGATAATCTTTTTGAATCCTGGAAAATGAAGCCACATTACAGAAGAGACTTACCATTTTTATAATGGTCATTCTGGCAAGATTTAGAAAGCAGCAGGACTTAACTGGAAGAAAGAAAGAGAAAAAAGGAAATTAAAATAATAAGTAAGAAAGGGTAATAGTGAAGACATAGTGTTTAATATATTCTAAGATGACAAGAAATTCTCCTGGTCCATCTACATAGGAGTAAAGTCAGTAAAGGAAAGAAGGTGTAAAATAAAATTATTTTAGCTGCTATTACCTTTATGCAATCCAAGAATCAGGAATTTGTTTTATGTAGTCGGGCATTTATTTTATGTAGCCTTTGAAACAGAATCCTCCATATTAGTATAATTCTCAATGAAATTAGAAATGGAGCTTCTGAATTGCTTCTCAGAGGAAGATGTAATTCACAAATAATAATTGCAGAAAGTACGTACTTTCAGTAGCCACTGAGACTCTGGTCTCTTAAAGAGTTTTCTAGCTTCAAACTAACTGGTCTGTTGAATGCCCTCAAAGAACCCTATCAAGATTCAGACTTGTCACATTTTTCCATTTTGTTGATGTTTAAAATACGTTTGGCCTCCTTATTGATTTTCAAGTACGATACCATCAAGCATAGCAAGACATAATTTGTATTGTCAAATGTTTTATTCTAATGTTATCTCTTAGACCCTGAGAAATTTACAGAATAAACAACCTCATATGTTTCATAAATGTTAAAAATACTAACTTACAGAGCATGAACCATAAATATTATCAAATGCTCTTAAAACTCAGCCAACATGCAGATAGCAGGGAAAGAAAACAGCTCCCTGTGAGCTTTGAGTGCTCATTCTAGGAGTTCTTGTCTCACTTGAAAGCAGATCTCTCTGATCTCTTACCACTGAGACATAAGTAGGCACCTACCTATCTGCTGACAGGATACGTTTATCCCCAGAGTAGAGGAGGGAGCAAAACAAACAAAGAGCTGAGTTTCATCTCTAACGACATTATATAATGCAAGGCTTTACTATTTATGGAAGCTTTACTATTAAACAGTGGAATTTCTTAGCCAACTAGTCAACTTTTGCTAATTTCATCCTATCTTTGGCAAGGAGACTGAGGCAACCTAGCAAAACTTATGTAGGCATTGAATTTCTATGTTCTCTTCCATTCCCTCCTTCCAGAGGGAATTACCACATCCTTAATTCTCTCTTCTACTGGACAAAGAAGGAAGAGACGTATCAGAAAGGCAGGTAGAATAAGTACAGGCTACATTTTCATTGTTTCTTTAAACTGGCATAAATTTCTAGGCTTTGAGGGAACATATGGATGCTCATCTTTCACATAACTTCATATTAACATGATATAAATAGTGAATACACCCCCCTTTTTTTTCTTCCATAAAGGGCCTGTTTGTCTGAACTAGAGAATCAGTCTTAATAAAAAGGCACAAAATCCTCAGGTGTTATTTTTTCAATCCCAAGAAAAATATGCATTACTAATGTATAAATCAAAGCTCAGGAAATAGCAAAATGCACTACATGAATGAATGTATGGCATAACTAAGATAGAACCTAGGATTACGGATATTTAATCTTTTAGCAATTGAACATACACACACACACAAGATCTTTCATTTAGTCCTGGGAATTTTTTATGATGTTAAATCCCAAGAATGTTTTTAAAAGTACTTCAGCATGATTATTATTATTATTTGCCCACTACATAGAATTTTCACACATATACTTTTTTTGGTCAAAGTAAACCATTTGACATTTTCTATAGTAAATCTATAGAGCAGACCTTCAGCCACCCTTGCCACCTTACAGGAACTGACTACAGAATCTCTTTAGTTTCATTAAATCATGCTCATACAATAATAGGTCCTGTTACTGGAGGTTAGTGACTAAGTGCACTACACAAGATCTAGTCCCATAATTATCTTTCTATGAGACCATTAACCAATGATACTTTTTTTCAGCCTATATTACAGAAAGTCCATTGTACTACTGACAACGACATGCAGTTTTTCTGTTGGTGACCAAGGGCTTTGCCTGCTGGGAAATAGCTAGATCATAAGCAGAAGCCAAAATCAGAGCCATGGGTAACAGTTTCTTTTCCACATCATAAAAATGAATTATTTTATTTACTAATGTGTCTTGTAAGCCTGGTGCTTAAAACAGTGGTTGAGTATTAGCTCAGCATTGAAACATATATGTATATATTGTTTCAATATTTAATTGTTCCACATATTTATTTTTTGGGGGGAAGAGAAACTGCCTTTCCTTTTATACTATTTTATCAACACATAATATCAGATGTTTATTTCTATGCCTCAGACTATATAAATAATTACTCATCTTAGGCCAGTAGGGGAAGGTTTATTTTCAAGGTTGGGCTAAAACCTTTGCTAATAATTATTGTAGAAGTCGGTTTTTTTCCCAAATGATAATTTTATGCTGGAAAAATCTCTCATAGGCTACTGGTATCCTGAATATTTTACATTTTAGTGCTGAAAATCAGCTAGTGCACACCATAGTAATCATCATAAATCACAAATTTTTTTAAGAGTGGCCACCTTAACTGCTCATTAATTCCCTAATCAATTGACACAAGCCAATATTAATGTTATTTAAGGACTAGCATCAGTCCTTGGAGTTTATTAGGGGATGCCCTGGGGAATTAATTAGGCAGATTCCTTGAATTCTATTTGATCCTTCAACTCCCTTAGACACCAGTTAGGTTCCTGCCTGACTGCTTTGTGCTGTTATCAAGAACACAGGGGACAGTAGTCCAGCGTGTATACAACTTCAGGGCTATCTCATCTCCCCCAAAGGCCTTAACAATTCCTTGTTACCCACTTGGTGAAGTAAAACCTCTGCTCTGTGGATTGTTAAGATCTCTTTCTTGACCTATGACCCTTAAATGCATCCATCTCTCCTATGCATCTGACCTATGTCTTCCAACCCACACAGTTTAACTTACACACTCACATAATCATCCCTTTCTTGCAGCCAGTTTTCTTTTCTCAAGTAGTGCTTTATGCTCATCCCTTTCCTCTCAGCCTTTCTGCATCCCTTTGTCTCATTTTAAATTTAATTCTTAGCGTTCTTCTCAAAAGGTACTATTGGCATGGGCAGTCCCTAACACATACCAGCTACCAACCCCCATCCCTCCACTCCCACCTCTTTGGCTTTGTGGTGGTTTGAAGCTGTATGTACCCTAGAAAAATGTGTTCTTAAATTTAATTCATGTGCAAATATTCTCGCTGTCCTGATTTTGTGATAATCAGGGTAGGCTAAACATTTGCTATATTAGAAACCATGCATGAGTCCCCAGACCTAGTTTTTCTCCCTAGGTCTGGTTTTAGAATGCTGGTGATAAACTAAGCCTGATTTATTATATATTTATTATATGTATTGGAAAAGACTATAACTCTAGGTATCTTTGGTCAACCCTAAGAGATATAGCAGGGGGATGGGTGTGGCTTAAATGGTTGGGCATCCATCTCCCATATGGAGGGACCTGGGTTCGATCCCTGGGACCTCCCGGTAAAACTTAAAAAAATATATATAGAAGGTGCATGGGCCATCAGGCCCTGTGTGCAGGTACACTGTCAGACCCTGCGAGTGGATGCACTGCCAGGCCCTGTGAGCCATGCAGCAAGATGATGATGTAACAACAGGAGAGTGACACAAGGGAGAGACAAGAAGAGATGCACCAAAAAATCAGGAACTAAGGTGGTGCAGGCAGTAGGACGGCTCTCTCCCACATCAGAAATTCTGAGGATAGAATCCCAGTGAAGACAGGAGAAGGATGAGAAGAGGGGGCAGGAAATGGACACAGAGAGTTGCCCAGTGAATGGACAGAGAAACAGCAAAAACAGGTGTGTGTGTGTGTGTGTGTGTGTGTGTGTTAAAAATGGATAAAATAAATAAATAAATAAATTCTTTTTAAAAAGTATAGGGGAGTAAGATATGGACTATAGTTAATTTGACAATTCTCTTTCATGATTTGTTAACAAATGTTTCACAACAATGCAAAGTATTTGTTGTGGGGTGATGTGTGGGAGCCCTGTATAATGTTATGCATGTTTGTTTTGTAAGTTCACAATGTTTACTGAACACTTATAGTTTATGTATGTTCATATATGAATGATATACTTCAATAAATTGTTTTTTAAAAATTTAATTCATTCCTGTGGGTGTGAACCATTTTAAGAAGGACTTTTTGATGAGGTTACTTCAGTTAAGGTGGGTGTGGCTTAATCCTATTGCTGGAGTCCTTTATAATGGAATGAATTCATACAGAGAGAGAGAAAGCCACAGGAAATAAGAAACTCAAATTAATCAAGCCCCATTTGGAAGAGAAGGGAGAGACCAGGAGATGCTACTGTGTGCCTTGCCATGTGACAGAGGCCCCAAGGATCACTAGCAGCCAGCCCCAGATTACCACAGTCTTCAGGGAGAAAACGTTACCTTGATAATGCCTTGATTTGGACTTTCTTTTAGCCTCAAAACTGTAAGCTAATAAATTCCTGTTGTTTAAGCTAACACATTTCATGGTATTTGCTTGAGCAGCCCAGGAAACTAAAATAAGCTCTAGCACCTATCCCTTCCATCACATCCTCTCCTCTGTTCCTGGTTCACAAAACTACCTGCAGTTCCCAAAATATATCCAGCTCTTTGAAGTTGCTGTGTTTTTGCTTATAACCTTCTTGGAACTCACAAGTTATGTTTACTCATTTCCCAAGGTTAATTTAGGTATTCATTCTTTATACTCCCTTAGCCTTTGATACCTCAATTATGACCTTCATATTAACCTCTCACACACTTAGAAAATTACCTGATGCATAGAAAGCATTCAATAAATGTAGGAACATTTTCATCAGGCTTAACTACCCATTGGATTTTGAGTGGCTTAAAAGCAGGAACTACGTCTTATTCATCTTTGGACCTCCAGTGCCCAGCCTTGTGTCTGTTCCAAGGTTGATATCTGAGACAAGTGGATTACTGGAATGAAGGAAGGGAATACTAATTATAGCTCATAGACTTTCACTTTTGTTACACTTCAATAAATATCTGCCATTTCTAAATTCTATGCCTTTTGAAGGTTGTATCCATGCTTAATTACTTACTTTCCTATGAAATGTGTTGATAGCCATTTTGGTCAATAAGCACAGCTACCAAGACACTACAAAGCCAGAATATCCCTGACATGGCTACAGATTTCTAGAGTGAGTGCAGTTGTGGATGGCAAAGGCATAAAGTTGTCCTGTGTGTCTCTGGCTTCTCACACCCTTTCTGTGCTGATAGTAGAGATAAATCATACAAAAAGCTAACTCTTTACAATTTCATCTTCAACCCTATCATCTAAATACTAAAATTATCTCAGATAATTGAGAATACTTTATTTTGAATACCTATATCCCAAAACTCTTCACATAACTACCAACAGCTTCAGTTTACATTGTACAGTGCCACAACAACAAAAACAATCTTTAAATTCTGATACCACGTGCTGTCAAATATATTTCTCCAATTTAAAAATTGGCCCCAGAATCAAAAACAAAGAAGAAAATGGCTTAAAGGTTTAAAAAAAAAAAAAAAAAAAAAGAGCTGCAAAAAGAAATGAGGTGTTTTTTAGATCTTGATTGCAATAATCAATAAAATTCAAGTGCCATTTTTTAAAAAAATTATGTTTGTTCAAGCCAGCCTCTCTCTCTCCCCACCCTCTTGCTCTCATACTTTCTCTTTCTAGTTCTCTAGTTCTCTATCCCTACCTCTATATCTGTATCTATCTTTGTCTTTACACTATTACAAAACAAGAGGAGTCTATCAGGCATCAGAGTCCATATATTGAATCATCTGTAATCCAGATCTCACACTTCCTGGCCTTTTCAACTCCAGTAGCTTTTACAAGACACCCACAACACCTCATAGAGTGGGCCTTTTCATTACGAGGGATGGGTCCACATCCAAGTACTTGATATTGTGGTTTTATATCTTTTCCCATCTTCTTACCTCCTTCTCCTGCTCTGTCATCTCTTGAATTTGCTCTCTGCCTTCACTGTAAACATTACTCCTACAAACGCTGACAATTATTAGAAACTTGTCAGTCCTTCTCTGACTTTACTTTCCCACAAACCTTGCTTGTGCCAGGCATGGGACTGTCGTTTAGAAATTTTCTGTCTAGTAGCCAAAGTGCAGGACAACATTTTTCTACAATCATTCTCAAAAATATTAATAGGTGTTATGCAGACCAAAATAAGTTCTGGGTAGGTTTTAGATAAATAGTGTTTTTTATTACATTCCTAACTTAGAAATCACTGGTTTATATTGGCCTATTAGGAGAAGTCCTGCAGTAAAGGAGTTAGGCGACTTTTGACTGACTTCTAATTTCCCACGTTTTTGTGACCATAGTGTCCTTTTTTATCTGATAATTCCTCAGGTAATTTATGGTTTGTGGGGCACAGCTTGGAAAATTATGGCAAACTAGGAAAAAACACTGAATTTAAACTTGGAAAATTGATGATGAGGATGATAATATTAGTAGCTGATATTAAGTACTCAAAATATGCCAAGTACTGTTGTCAGTGATTTATATGTATTAATAGATTTAATTTCACATAAAATGAATGAAATACTATTATTAGTTCCAGTCAACAAATATAGAAACTAAGACTCAGTGAGATTAAATAATTTGCCCAAAGTGACATAGCAGAACTGAGTCGGATTTTATCTCAGGTAATTAGGCTCCAGAGTCTAAGCTTTTAGCCACTATACTATTCCACATCTGTTACCTACTAGTTGGATAATCTGAAGCAAGTTGCTTTAATTCTCTAGATTAACATTCCCATTTAGCAGACAGGATGAATGTTAGGTGACATGGCTGTCATAAAATCAGAATTTAACAGAGCCTAATGCAGTGTCTGAAAACTATAGTAGGTATTCAGAATATTTATTAAATAGAAATCCAGAACTCTAGATTTGCTCATCCTCCTGGCTGTATACACACAACTATTGGTCCCTATCATTATCAGAGGAATGAGCATAAAGCTGTGCTGAACTGCTTCAACTGAAAATTCTTACTCTATAAATTCAACTGGACCCATAAAGCTATTCATTAATCTTTCATTTACCCATGTTGATTGCCTATTGCAATTCATACCACTGGCACTTCAAACACACTATGTATTCCTCAAGCCAAGATGGCTCCGTGGATGATTCAAACCTGTCAATTTAGGAGCTACAGGACATCCACATATTCACTGCCTTGCCATTTCACCAAATGTTACTATCCTTTCTCCATCATTTTATCAAAAGAAAAGAACTCTTTCATTCCAAAGCTAATATCCAAAGTATACCTCCCACTAAATACCTCCCACTAAATCTATAACCTAAATACCTCCCACTAAATATCTCCCACTAAAATCCATATCCTCCACTTCATCCAGGATGTGGCTCCATCAATCACTCCACCATCATCCATTGTATTTTCTCTCTTTCTCCCCGCTCCCCAGCCCTCCCAGCCCTCCTTCCCTGACTTTCTTCCCTGTCGCACTGTTTTGGTTTCCTAGGCTGCTCAAGCAAATATCATGAAATGGGTCGGGTTAAACAACGGGAATTCATTCACTCATGATTTGAGACTGGGAAAAAGTCCAAACCAAGGCATCATCAACACCACGGTTTCTTCCCAAAATCTGGTGCTCTGGGGTTGGCTGCTGGCAATCCTTGCTCCTTCGCTTGACGTATGGCAAGGTACATACCAACAGGTGGTGGCGTTTCCTGATCTTTGCCTTCTCTTCTGTGTTTCACTGGTGTTCAGCTTCTGGCTGTTCCCTCTGGCTTTCTATCTCTATTCCTGAATATCATTCTGCTTATAGACAATGCCAGTGATACAATTAAGACCCAGCCTGATTGAGGTGGGCCACATCTTCTATATTTTTCTTTTCTTAATTTTTACTGGGAGGTCCTGGGGATTGAACCCAAGTCCCTCCATATGGGAGATGGACACCCAACCATTTGAGCCACTTCTGTCCCCCTATGTGGGCCACATCTTAACTGAAGTAAGGTCATCAAAGGGTCCTACCTACAATGGGTTCACATCTGCAGGAATGGATTAGGTTTAAGAACATGTTTTCCTGGGGTACATGCAGCTTCAAACCACCAATCACACATACCACACTCCCACTCCCAAACCATATCCATACCATAAGGGTACCATCCACCCATGCACCACCTACCCAGCACAGCATGCATGTCCATTTACTCTACTGTATCATACCTACTTCTTCTGTATTTACCCCTTAACACCAAACTTCTCTAAAGAATCTACTTAGGACACCTATTCCACACCTAAAATTCACCTTTCAACCATGTGTAACTCAGCTCTAGATATCTTTTGCCAGCATCTTCCTAATTGACAAATGCAATGGTCTTTGGTCAGTTTTGATTCTCTTTAGCCTCCCTGAACTTTGTTATGTCGATCTCCTTCTTTAAACTCTCTCTTCCTCAAGGATCTCTCTGATACTACATTGCTTTGTTTCCTTTTCTGTTATTTCAGCCAATTCTTCTTTCTCTCTCTATTGGCTTTTTCCCTCACCTTGCATTTTAAATGCAGACTGACCCCTACTGTTCTCACCTCTGCCTTCTGTCTTTTCCCATTACTCTCTCACTAGGAGATTATCCACTCCATGACTCTCGCAATCCTTTTATGCAGATGATGCAAGAATCTACTAAATTATAATTGTGGAGGAAAGAAACCATGTCAAATTCTTCTTTCTAATTCCCTGAGTGTCTAAGTCTAGCACATCATTATACATGATGGGATGTGTATGTGTATATGTGTAGTATATATATATATGGGCAAATTATTTCCTTGATCTAGCATTGCCAAATAACCAAAATAGTGCCTGCAGGCATGGGATATTTATTAACTTGAAATGCTAAAACAAATGCCTAGAAATTTCTGTTCTGCCTCTTTGAAGGCTTGGGAGGAGTTCAGGTCTCTGATGGCCTGGGGGTTGAAGGCATTGCAGACACTGCTCATTGAGATGGACTAGTAGTCAGAACACCTTCATTCCCTGCAATCCCACTCAGGCCAAACTTCCATGCATTTTACCATGGAGGAGGAACAATGCAGTCCCCTCATCCCTGCCTTTCCTGACATTTTCCTAGAGAATGACTCCTGCTGCGGGGCCTCTGCCTCACAATGGGTTCGGCAGACAGTCCAGTTCCTATTGTTCCCTTTAGGAGAATATCTGTGGCAAAAACTGTATAAGGTTAAAAAATAGTTGCCCCTAGTTTCTCTTCCATTTCACATGCCTTTACAGCCATTACATTCTTCAATAACTCCAGGTTGTTAACTCTATTTCAGTAGTGGTGGGTACAATTTAAATGACACTAAACTATACCTAAAATGAGGTACTCAGGGTCATCAGCACTGGAGACCCAAAGAAGAAGAATAAAAACATAGAACACTACAGAACTGAAAATAGCTTTAATAAAGCTATCCACATGAAAACATGGGGTTTCCTTTTTATCCCCCATAATGGGATAAACTGCATACACATATTGAGAGAGAAAAGGAAACAGCAGCAGTAGCTACCAAAGGAAAGAGGATGGAGTGTCGTGACATCTGGATTTGCTCCATTTCTATCCAACCAGCAGCCAGAAATGAGTAACCAAGTGGTGTACGTTGCAACACCCTTACTTAAGAGACCTGACTGTGTACTTCCCCACACACCGCTCACAAAATAAGGATTTCAAGAAATCCCTATCAAGAAAATATCATTGGAGTGCTCAGACACAGCTGCCATCAATTAACATTTAAGCAGTTATTAGTAATCAAGGTGGGATGCACTTGGTTGAGGAAAGTAAATAATTAAAACAAAACTCTGGAACTTCAGACTGAGCATTAATGAGTGGGCTATGTGTATAGAATTACTTGAAGATTCAGCATGAAATTTCTCAGAAAAAGTGACTCATTTACACTTTATGCATTTGCCTCATAGATATTCAGTAAATTTTGGCTTCTGTCTTTATTACATCCCTCCCTTGGAACATAATAGGAGTGTTTCACAATGAGAAGCTTTTTGTATGTACCTCAGTGTAAAAGTCTATATACCCATAACTGATATATATATATAAAATATTGCTTTACAGAATACTTGCCATTCACTTACCTCATAATTATCCCCACAGTTTTGTAGAGTAAATGTCATTAGTCTTTCTTTAAGGGTGAGGAAACACTCTCAGTAAGGTTAAGTGGTATATCCAAAACCACACAGCTGATGAATTTCCAAAGGACAATCATGTTTAGAACAAACATGCCCCAAGTCCTGGCCACTTTGCAGGGTTCCAGAGTTGCAAGATGAGAGAGAGATACCATGGGGCAAGCCTGAATATATTCTATATGCGCCCATCTACCCACACACACAATCATGAGCAGAGACTCTTACAGTTGTGAGAATAGATGCCAATATAACATAAGAACTCTTTTTAAAATTTCATTCAATGATTTTTTAAAAAATCAATATCTTTATTAAGAAAACAAACTACAGAAAAGCTGAAATAGTTTTACACTAAGTACACAACTTAGAACACACATAACTCATAACTTACTATTTTATAATTAACATTTTGTTATTTGCTTTATCATGTTTGTCCAACTGGACATCTCTCTACCCATCTATCAATTCACTTTTTTAAAAAAAAATGTATTTCAAAGTAAGTTACAAACATCATTAGTATACTCCCCTTTCCCCATACTTCATTAATAAGAATTCAATATTTGCTTGGTACCAAAACTGACTGTATTTTAAAAATTGTTTGACATTTGAATTGTTTTCCAATTTTTCATTAATATAATTGTATCAGTTATATATTTCCATATAACAGAACACCCCAAAACTTAGTGGCTAAAAACAATAAACATTT
Source organism: Tolypeutes matacus (assembly GCA_026826555.1). Taxonomy (NCBI): domain Eukaryota; kingdom Metazoa; phylum Chordata; class Mammalia; order Cingulata; family Chlamyphoridae; genus Tolypeutes; species Tolypeutes matacus. The sequence goes on from JAKSZT010054556.1 coordinate 733,120, forward strand.
TATTTGCTCCTGGTTCTGTGGGTCATTAAGGTAAGTTGAGATAAAATGGGTGGTTTTTCTGCTGGTGTCACAGGGGTCATTCATGCAACTGCAGTCATCCGACAGCTCTTCTGGAGTTGGATGGTACAAGATGGACTCACTCAATAAATTTCCAGAATTGGAATTACTGTATATAAAGGTATATATACACATAGCCAAAGAGCCCTATTAATTATATAAAATATTTTCCCATGGTTTCTTTTTGGAGTTTTTAAATTCAAAGTCACTTCTGTTCAGAGAAATGAGATGTTGAGATGTTGGCTGGATTGAGTAAAATGAATCTTTATTGAGTACCTATTGGCTAGGCATTGAGAAGGATACAAAGGAAAGAAATACAATACATGGTTTTTGCTCTTTAGGAACTTATACTCTAGTTTGGAAGACTACATCAACTCTTATAAAATAGTCAAATTATAAGAACTTATATAATTGGCAAAGTGCTTGCTTTTTTTCCCTTTATGGAGAACAGGCTATGCTATGTGTTACTACTTGAAATCTATTAAGTATTATAGAAATGATTATTTAGTGACTGCCCTTGAATTTCAGAGAAGGAGGGTTGAGTGAAAGTCCTCCAGATTACCTAAGGCTTTGTTAGAGAGGTGGGATTTGATTTGTGCCCTAGATACAAATTATACAGACTGAGGAAAAGTGTACTGGGTTTGCAGTCATTTACATGAAATGTGTTATTTTATACTATTCAAAAAATTTATCATCCTAGTTTCTCAAAAAAAAAAGGCAAAAAAATCTCTAGAATATATAAGCCATGCCTAACAAAAGAAAACAGGCCAATATGCCAAGCCCTCGATCTTAATGCTTATACTGATGAACCTTATTCCTGTAAAAATGAAACTTAGCCTAATTATAGTTAATGCCTAAGAGTTACCTCCTGAAAAACCTCCTTGTTACTCAAATGTGGCCTATCTCTAAGCCAAACTCAACAAATGAACTCACAACCTGTGTGGGACATGACTCCCAGGGATGAGCTCCCTGGTACTGAGGGATTATTACCAAGCACTAGCCAGTGATGCATTGGAAAAAGACCTTGACAAAAAGGGTGAAACATTAAATAGAAAAAGAGTTTTTATGACTAAGAGATCTCAAAGTGAGTTGAGAAGTCATTCAGAGGTTTTGCTTATGCAGGTCTCAGGCAGATCTCACAAACTGCCACAGTAAACAAAGCCTCAAACAAGAGGGTTCCTGAGGGCTCTAGGGGTGTCTGGACATCAGAGGTAAGGCACATGGCCTCATGAAATCAACACCTCCTTGGCAGGTCCTATTTGGGAAGATATGATAATCTATTTCCCTAACATAACATAGTTATTCTCTCAAAGATTTTTTTATTAGGCACAACTGAATTAACATTTATAACTTTGATTTATAATAAGACAGATTGCATACCAATAAAGAAATGGGAATGTGTAGGAGAGTGTTTTACAGCTTACCGTTATAGGTACTATCATCTCATTAGAAAAATTAAAACTAAATACCAAGTTACCTAACCCACACACTGATCTGCACCTACCATTGTTTCAGCTTCCACTTTCCAAAGACAGGGAAGTGGAGAGGTCTATCAGTAAAGGAAACAATTATGGGTGCGGGAGATGAGACAGACAACAGTTCCAGTGAGATTTGAAGTTATCTTAATTGCCTTATAAACATGTTTCTGTTGAGGGCTTACTATATGGTGTACATAAACTTATTTCTTGGTGAAAGAAATATGAATAAGTCAAAGTCAAGGAACTTGACCCAAAAAAAGGAGAAAAGAGACATATAAATAAATCAGTACATGAATGTGGTAGGGAGGTTATAAGAATTGTGTACATGGTAATGAGAGGGAATACAAAGGAATGAGTGAGGGAAGAATAACATTTACAGTGAGAGAATCAGAGAGTATATATCTAGAGAACCTGAGAGTTGGGGAGATGGTAAGGGGTAGATGCAATACGGAGAAGATAAATTGTAGGGAAACAAATGGGGTATTTGGCTGGGAGGGGCACCTCAGAGAAGGGGGATGATAGAATTTTGCTAGTAAAGATAAGAGAGAAATGAAAGAAATGAAAGTACATGCTGATGGGTCCCAGCCCCTGAGGTTCCTTTTGCAAATGTTAACATGTGTCTCCATCCATGTGTTGGTTAGATCCCTGGGCTGAGGCCATGTTCAGAGGCTTAGACCCCCACAGGAAAACTTATTCAGTTATCTGCATAACCAAAGGAGGTACCACTGGCAATAATCAAGTTAATTTTCCATTTCACATCTCTAGGTGAAAATAAAACTGTTCAAATTTTCCTATAAAAATCAGTAATCATAATCTTTCAAGTATATCAAATACACTATGATATATCTATGTGTGTATGTATGTGTATAATTCCTAGATTTCAGTTTAATTTCTTCCTTTCTATGTAACTAAGAAATCAATAAAGGAAATGGTCACTCTTCAGGATATATGTATAATTTTATCATAAGACTTTAGGAAACTCTATTCTTAACTAAAGAGGCACAGTAACACAGAAGTGGAAACTGTATCTTAATGACTGGGACCAGAAAGAAAATATTCCTTTCAAAAGATACTTGTCAAGTAATGGAGAAAAGAAAGCCAAAGACTTGTTGGTTCCAACTGTTAGCTACAAAGAATAGGTTTTGTAGAACCACAGCCTAGCTTTAGTTCTATTTTTTCTTTGAATAAACCGAAAAATTAGCAATGGATATAAAATGGCATAGAGGAAATCTTGCTGTAGTTGTACTTTCTACCTATGTAAGTTTTACCTGAAATTAAATTCAGCACTAGATGTGTTATTATTGAGGAAAAGAGAGAGAGAGAGAGAGTAGCATGGTTGTGGAAAGGTTGTGGGAATCTTTGCTTGTTGGACACTTAATATAATGCTGATACACATTATCCTGATATGAGTCTTATTGAAATTGCTCTTAGTATCCCTATTTTATAAATTAAAAACTAAGATACAGAGAAATTTAATGTTTTTTTTCAAAATCAAACAGTGTATGAATGAGCATTCTACCACATGTTCTATAATATACTACTTTTTTAGTATTTTCAGAAGAAGAATTAAGTAGGACAGAATTAGAGGAACACAAGGTAAGGTATGAAAATGTAGGAAGAGGTTTCAATTCCTAATAGCAAATGAAGGTCAAATTTTAATCATCTGTCACTCATTCCTCTCTCCTGTCTCCTCTGCATTGCTCAGAAACCACAGAAAGCTGTCTAGAGAGAGACACTAATCAAAAAGTCACACTCAGCTATCCCGTCTCACCCTAGATAAATTCATACAATTTCTAGAAAGCCTTCTCTGTCATACTTTGGCAAGATGCTTGGTCAAGCTCTGTCTTAAGAATGTTGAACAATGGGAAAAAGAAGAGTAAGAGCATTGCAAGGGAGATTATTCAAAAGGTTAATTGCTATATGAGCAGAGAAGTGTGAAAAAAAGACCAAAAAAGACATTCGGCCTCCTGCTAAACTTGCCTTTCTTCCTTAAATGCCATGAAACTTAAATCTTTATAAGGTAGGGAGCAGATGTGGCTCAAGTGATTGGGCATCCATCTGTCATATGGAAGGACCTGGGTTCGATCCCTGGGATTTCTCAGTAAAATAAAAAAAAAATAAAAAAAAAATAAAATCTATGTAAGGTAGAAAAAGGGGCTGTGGGAGGAGGGAGGGTGGTCAGGCTATTTATTTGAACATTTGATAAAAACCTCAATTATATTCCCTTCATAATCCTGTGTCATTAGAAGCAAAATGGTATATTTGGCAACCACTTAGATATAAATGCCTGCAACCTTCCTATAAGACCTGCTTACTTTTGCTTTCTTTCTCCCTTTCTCTTTTTTGTCATTGTAGCCAATTACATTGAGATATGATTTTCAGCCAGGCAATGTAGCTCTGGCATCCGGGGTCCCACAATAGCTTGGCTGGAGACCCTCATGGCCTCTAATATAATCATATTTTGGCAGGGTTATTATGATGACAATAACTGGGAACAAATATCTCTATACAGGGAAAAGAGAAAAACAAAACAAAGCAAAACAAACAACCCTTACCATCTAATATTTCAGTAAGCCTGAATTTGTAACACAAATCCAAAAGATGAAGCCTACATAATTAAATTTAAGGTTAATTCTTGAAATTGGTGAGGATAATTAAAGAATGAAAGAGGCCAATTGTGTTTGAAATTACTGAGTCTGATCCAATCTTTCACTGGGCTCCATACAAACGTTGCATTATGTATAGGTTAATGTGGTAGTCTGTGATATAGTTACAATTTGTACTCTGGTTTAGCTTACAATGTGTCACTAGGACCTAGGGTATCTTTCATTTGCATTTTAAAATCAAAACTGTAACTACCAGTGAGCCAAATGCCCTACACTCCTGGTTCTAACCTCGAGTGTCTTTTGGGCCTGTGTTTCCTCATTTAGCCTCAGGGGTAGTATCCAAAGTAATGAGAAGTGCTTTGTCTATATTCAAAGCCTGAGAGCCCCTGGAAATGGATTTGCCTTGATAATTCACAAAGAGCTCATTCTCTTTGCTTGTGCCTCCAATACCATAAGCAATAATTAAATAGTATCCTCCATATACACACAAATACACACACTACATACCCATGCACATATACAGACATTTGCTGAAGGGAAGTTGTTTAACAGTGTGGCACAGGAAGCATGCTTGTGTTTATCTGTCTAGAGGCAGAATGTGTTTCACCTCATAATCCAAGTAACTCAAACTTAACTTGTGGCAAGAAAAAAAAAAAAAAAAAAAAGGAAGAAGAGCTTAGATGGTGTTGGCTGGAACCCAGAAACCTCAGATTAGAAAAAGGGTGAACTGGGGCACAGCCTATAAGTAAAGCTGGCAGCCAGCATTATGCAAAGTTCATTGGAGGGAAGCAAAGCCTCCTCGGCAATGCAGTGATAAAGAATTAGAATTTTCTGAAAACAGTAATAAGAGCTCAATACAATGACTTGACCAATCCCGGCATGTATGGCAGGGAACAAAAAAAAGGGTGGATCATGCAAAAGAAGATATGCCAAACTTAAAAAAATAAAAATAAGAATTCAGACTAGGCCAGAAGGGCAATTAATCTCTTTCCCATTTCTATGAGTTTTAAGCAGTGTCTGTAATTAGTTGTGGGTTTAAGCTACCTGTGTGATAAACTGCATACACTTTTCATTACATGTGTAGGTTTAGTCTTTTTCAGTAACTATGTTTGTTGTTATTACATAAAATCCCAGCTAAAGTATGTTTTCAGGTGTTGTTTTAGACAGTTACCTGGCCTGGGTGGAGCTCAGCTAGTCACAGGTAGAGGTTCTAGTATGCAGAGCTGCAAACCTGGGGTTGGGATACATTCTGTAGAATGCAGCTTTAATCATGATTAATGCTGGCTAAATTTGTGTGCACATATATGTTGTGTTGCTAGAAGAAAGGAGAGGGGAGTCTGGGAAAGAATGTCCTATCGTAATACTTTCTTTGTACTTCATTAAAGAAAATGGCTTTATTACCAAGTAAAGTTACAGTCTAGTATCAATCAGTTGACAAATAGCTCTTTAACATCAAATGCCATCAGGGCCTTTAGGTGCATAAAAAGTTCAAAGTAACATTATTACTTTCAAAAAAATTTATAATCCAGTGTGAAAATAGTTATGCACAGCAAAATTCATAGGGAACATAAACATGTAAAAACCAACTGCTAAATTACAAGGTTATACTCAATCCAGAACTATTAATTGATTCCCTACTAGATGCAAGTTATAGGAGGATAATTGTATAAGGCAGAGTTCACACTCTAAGGAAGCTGACAGTATTTTTGAAGAGATGTGATACATGTCCAAACATGTTGGCATTCAGGAATTAGGTCCGTGAAAACGGTGCTGCGGATGAGAAAGAAAGAATAAGACAAAGAGAAGAAAAACTGGGATCAGGGGACTCTCCGAACGATATGCAGAGAAGAGCCCCGCCACCTCATAAGGTGTGGCTTTTATTTTAGCTTTAGATCAAAGAAAATATGTATGTACATATATAAATTCAATAGATACTTGACAGTTTACATTTTACTAGAATGAGCAAGTCTTAAAAGTTAATGGCTCAGTTCCCCTTTTCCTTCCTGAAATTCACAGACATTGTAAATCTTACAAGCTCAGGATGTTTCCCCACCTAGCTCCTATTAGCATGAGACCAGAGGGCTTGTTTCCTACATTCCAGGGTGACCTTCTTTTTTGTCAGTTGCCATGGCCTTTAATTGAAACTCCATCATTTCCCCCTTTTTTATTAGTTAAAGCTCATAGGAACCATTATATAAGCTGATACAAGGTGACCTCCTGTCACACTTGTCTTCTTCCATAGACTCTTGTGACTGTGCCTGTCTTAGGTTGTTCTCCTCTGGTAATCTTACCCGTCATTGACTACCAGTCAAGCTTTTGAGCTCTTACATGGAAGGCAATTCATTAATATTTATGCTTCTTCAGGTTCCTTAAATGAATATTTTTTGTGCAGATATTTAGTATTAAGATCAAGGGGTTATTAGTAGAATCTTTCTACTAAGTAATGCAAAATTAGTTTTTCATGGCCATGGTTCTTAACATAAATGCATTTATTGGGTCTAATTACTCTAGCCTTGACAATACAAACAGTTAAAACACATATAACAATAATTCCAAATCCAATCCAAAATTATATTTGAACTGTTTTGTTTCCACCAGTGAAATGGCTGCATCAGTGGTTTCTTTCAATTCGTTTGATACATGCTCAATGCCTTCTTTTGCAATTCTAAAAGATTTATAGAAACATTATGCTTATATCCAATCAAGTGATTTTTCACTTCCTCCCAATCATGTTCACTATTATTATAAGCCAAAAGAGTAATACAAATAGAACTTTCATTCCAATCACATTCCAGAGCTCTTAACAAGTTTAAATTATAAATTTGATTACCCAAATGTATAATAGTTGTTTCAAGATCATTCATATGATTATTCAGTTCCATATCAATGTAAGACTGGCTATGCCGCATCTCACTTGCATTTTTATGCCAGTCCTTAACATATTGTTGATTCTGGACTCCTTGATGCAGGGCTGTGCCAGTGACAGCTGCAGCAGTTATGATGTGAATCAGTCCCAAAATTCCTGCTATTAAAAGTCCAATCAGTCTTTTAGTTCTTTTTAAATAATGGTCGAGGAAATGCCACAGTAACTGGGGTTCTTGAGACTGCTGCCAATGTCTGGTCATCTGAACCGGTAACCATAGTCCTTTTCTTCTTCTTGCTATAAAAAAAGAGTTTGATTTTCCTGCAAATATGAATTTTTAAAACATGTAAATAAGGAGCAATTGAAGCAACTAATATTCCTTTCACCAAAAATTACTGTTCCAATGATATAACTATAGGATCTCGTACACATACTGTAAGAAATTGAGTTGATTTTCTTTTTAAGATAGTAATATCAGTTTTGCTGCCTTGCCTTACAAAAATTGGACCAGTTCCCCAAAATAATTTCCACTAATAACTTTGAGTTTTGTTAAGTTTAGTGTCCCATGGTTGTGGGATATATCTTCCTTGATTTTTCCAAATTATTGAGCTGTTAGTAAATGCTGTATTACCAAAATTCCAGAAATAAGGATTACTGTCATTAGTGATTATGGTTAAATTATTAATGAACCAAGATATGGTTGTGTTTTTAATAGGTTTCGGCATCCCTATAAGGGCCCGATCCTTTACAATTCCATAGGAATCATTAAACAACACAACCTCTGTAAGCCCATGACAAATATGCCATTTGTCATTAAGTAGTCTGTTGTGAGATTGATTAAGATAAATTGGGTAAGACTCATTACTCTAAGTCAACAGCTCTAGAAAGGTGAGTTGGTTATGTATGCCCAATAAGTGTAATTATGATGTGGTATCTTACCTTAACCTAATACTTTACCTATAATTAATCCAATGTAAAACCACCATGTCCATAGTTTAAGTCTTGGCAGCATCTTCAACTCTAGGCTTGATTCTTCTGGAGGGGATCCACTGCTCTTCTCCTGTTTCTGTAATGATAAGAGCAAAACCTCGGCCCCCAAATTTTACCTCTCATTTTTCCCATTTATTGGATGTTTCATTTTTCCAGTATATTGGTTGTCCACATTTTTCATTTACATTCCCTTTTTTCTTAACCTCCCAATGTCTTTCTGCTGCTGTGGTATTAGAAATTTGTTGTCTATTAAGAAAATTTAAGGTAAGCAATGCTTTAGATAGTTTGTCTTTAGCAGATTCTCCTCCATCTCCCCCTTTTTGTTTTTATAACATTAATTTTATTGTTCATAAAGAGGGGTTTGGGAAGCGGCTGTGGCCCAATCAGCAGGGCTCCCGTTTACCATATGGGAGGCCCCGGTTCGGTTCCCAGGGCCCCCCGGCCAGGGCAGGCCCGCCCGCACGGCGTGGCCAGCCGACCCAGCGAGCACAAGCAGCAAGGGGGGGACAAATGAATAAATAAATAAAATCTTTAAAAAAAAAAAAAAAAAGAGGGGTTTAACTGTTATATTCCAATCTTTTATAATATGTATACATACATTCACATGCTTTCCAAACCAGGGGACACACTGATATACTTGACTTATTTTTAGCTAGAGTTCTTGATAGATACAAGTTAAATGTTAATATGTATATTTAGTTTAATAAGCTTATACTGATAATTAGAGAGAGAAACATGAATAACATAATCAATTAAAAGATTAAGTTAATATTGAACAAACTTACAGAATGACAGATAGAGCAGTTTTATATATATATACTTATCAATATTTAGCTTTTAGCTGGGAAGTGTTGAATTAGCAACTGATACTACAGTTTTGGTTGACTGTGTTTAGGATTAATTTGATACTATAGATGCCAACTTGTGAGTATTTTGCTAATTCCTGAGGAAGGGGCCAGCCTCCCCAGGAAGGAACACAACACTCCTAGGGCAGTATATTTTAAGGTTTATGCATCAGTCCCTGGGAGAGTGGCCAGCTCCTCCAGGGAGGAATACAACACCTTTTGAAATATACTTTATCTTTTAGAATTTGTTACAAAACATCCTTGATGTGCTCACTATTTTAGTTTCCATTTTTTATTATTATATATAGCAGAGGTGGAGTAAATCAGATAAACTTACGTTAAAGCATCTGCCTTTGGGATTTTTAGGTAGAGAGGTAGTTTTATAACACATTATTATACTTTAAAATAATTAAAATTATGATTAATAACAGTATACTTTTATTTAATATTACAGTGAAACATTATTAAATTTTCAGCAATTTTATACACCTTTAAAGTATTTATATGAACTTTTTATTCATATAACTTTAATTCTCATAAAATTAGAAAATTTCCCTCAATTGCACAACAGTCTCAAACACTTTACTCAACATACATCACATGAACTTAACCACTTTCAGTATTCCACCCCCTTCCAGGCAACAGACCAAACCATTTGTAACAGTTTGAAACAAAAAGCTTTTTTGAGAAAGCAGGTTTAAACATCATGTTCCCCCAAAAGCAACAAAACCTGTCTCTCCAAGGAAACATCAAGGCCAAAGCATAAGAAGCTACTTTGATAAAACACTTTCTTTTTTGCATACTGATTATTCAGGAGAAAAACTCTGTTAATTTTTAATAAAACAGATTAATGATTTGAGAAACTTTGAGAAAGAACAAAACTTTGTTTTAATAGCTAGTCATTTTATCTTGGGATAAAATTACTTTCTTTTCTTTAATAGTAAAATCACATTCTATATACCTTCCATGCTTAAGTTACCACAATAATTTTAGAAGTTGTTTCTAAGCAAACTTCTGACAACATGTAATTACCATCAACATTAAACAAACTTGTTAGAATAATGATTTAGTTTGTTTATATCTATTTTTATTGTTTTAAATTAATACTCATATTTATTTATTAATATAAGCACTTATTTAATGTTGGCCAGTTGAATAGAGCTCTTTTAATAATTTTTATTCATCAATTTAATATTACCATCCGGAGATATCGAAATATACAGACACTGAACAACCAGACAAACACAAAACAAGTTACAACACATCAATAGAAACATATATCTTTGATTTCACTGCTTTTGAGAATTTTTCTGGAAACTGTATTGCTAAGTTTTCTTACTTTTCCAGTGGCTTAATTTTATTAGCTTCTATTATCTCACAGCCTTATCAATATGTAAGCAGTAGGAGGTTTATAAAGTTGCTGTTGGAACTGAAGGGTTAACATCCACAGCTGGAGTTGAAGAGCTATTAACAGCTTGAAAAGTGCCCTAGGGATCCCTTCCTGGTTGCCCTGGCAACACAAGCCTCAGCAGCAGGCTCGGGATGGTCACTTTCAGAACATTCATAGTCATACAGGTGGAAATTGGCCTCAAGCTGATCAGACACAGAATCTTCCACCTCTGCATTTTCAGAGGGCTTACTAGATTCTGTTTGAAGAGGCTTAAGAGCCAGAGTAGTAGGATGTTTAGCTGTCTCAGAAAAGTGAGGAATATTTAAATAAGCTCCCCATTGGTGTAATAAGTCTCTTCCCCATAAATAAAGTCCTACATCTGCAACATAAGGTTGCAGAGCAGCCTCTTGTCCTTCTGGACCTTCTACCTTAAATATCTAAGTACTCTGGTAAACATCTGTCATTGTTCCAACGCCACTGAAAACTTTAGGCACCTTTTGCAAAGTCCAAGCTTGTGGCCAATATCTTTTAGCAATGATAGAGACATCAGGCCCAGTATCCACAAATCCTAAAAATATCTTTCCATTTATTTTTATGGTAATTTCAGGCCTTTCATCTCCAATTGCTGTTTGCCAATAAACTTTAGGCCTAATGGAACCAAATTCCTTTGCACATTTTAAAGGAGGTTTAAGATACGGTAACAAAAGAAGTTGAGCTATGCTATTTCCTGATTCAATCTGATAGGGAGTTAAAGTTTATACCAATAAACAGATTTCTCCATCAAAATTGGAGTTAATGATCCCGGTTTGCACCAAAACACCTTGGGTCGTAAGACTGTTACGGCCAATAATGAAACCTACATTGTTTTTTGGGATAGGCCCTTTAATTCCTGTTCTTATTTTTTGCATGCCAAGTGAAGGCGTAATGAACTTGGTTTCAGCTGAGGGAAGAGTGAGCTGCTCCGTTGCTGACTGGGTAGGTTTGAGCAAGGCTGGGAAATGTGCTCATATTGTTTGTCTGAGGGCCTTGAGCGAGGCCCGCTTGGAAGTTTCCCGACTTATTAATGAGACTGCCATTTTTAGAATGGCATTCCTTGGCCCAGTGCAACCCCTTCTGACATATAGGACATACGCGAGTCGGTATTGATCTATTATTGCCACTAGGTGGCGCTCTTACACCAGTTTTGGTTCGTCAATCTTTTTTCATATGACCTGGTTTCCCACATTTAAAGCAATTTAAATTGTTAATCATAGGACTATGTCCCTTTATAGTGACTGCAAGCTCAGTCGGTAGAGCATGAGACTCTTAATCTCAGGGTCTTGGGTTCGAGCCCCACGCTGGGCGCCATATGTTGGCATTCAGGAATTAGGTCCGTGAAAACGGTGCCGTGGATGAGAAAGAAAGAATAAGACAAAGAGAAGAAAAACTGGGATCAGGGGACTCTCCGAACGATATGCAGAGAAGAGCCCTGCCACTTCATAAGGTGTGGCTTTTATTTTAGCTTTAGATCAAAGAAAATATGTATGTACATATATAAATTCAATAGATACTTGACAGTTTACATTTTACTAGAATGAGCAAGTCTTAAAAGTTAATGGCTCAGTTCCTCTTTTCCTTCCTGAAATTCACAGACATTGTAAATCTTACAAGCTCAGGAAGTTTCCCCACCCAGCTCCTATTAGCATGAGACCAGAGGGCTTGTTTCCTACATTCCAGGGTGACCTTCTTTTTTGTCAGTTGCCATGGCCTTTAATTGAAACTCCATCACAAACATAAAATAAATTGAAGAGGGAGACAAATTGGAAGGAGGAAGAAAGGAAGGGAAGATGGGATTTAGCGTATTGCCATTGAGAGCCATTGAAGGCTTTTGAACAGTGTTTAAGAACAGGATGAAAAAGTTTTAGGAAGATTATCATGGAAGACTAGTTAAAAACTAACCACCTAAAATGGGCAAGGCAGGGTTAGGGTGAGGGACTTTTTTTTACTTTTTCTGTCAGTCACACAGCCAGGTTTGAAGTGTGCAGAGTTGAAGTGGAGATGCAGCCTAGTGCTGCTCTCAGGCTTCTAAACAAGAGCAAATGCCACCCCCCCCGCCACCCCCCCACCCCACATCTTTTGCTCTCCATCTTAATGCTTTTCCCTTTCTGCTTGATCCTTTAAAATACAACTGTAGAGGTCTCATGCTGTTAAAGGGGAAGATGGGATTCTCTCAGTTTTATAGAAAACCATAAAAAGGAAGATTCTTCAACAGGGCATGAGCTCTAAGGAGGTGAAATTTCTTAAGTGTGGAGACTCTGGATTTTGCTTGTTTGTCTTAATCTCCAGAATCCAGTACAGAACCTGGAATATATTAGGACTCAAATATACTTGTGATAATCAACTGGATTAGTCATAAATTTAGAGAATAAAAAAGAACTATTTTGGCATGAAATGATTGATAATTGATGGACCTATGTGGCTGGTCCATTTGTTTTTATAAAGATTTAGTTCTCATTTACTAGAAAATCTTAGATTTTTGAGTTAAGAAGAGCCTCAGAAAGTATCCAGGGTAATTTCTTCTTTTGCTGCCTCAGATATTACCTATGGGTCAGGTAGAAGGGATAATATCTCAATTTTCCATATGGAGAAACTGAGACTATAAAAGGTTAAGTGACTTCCCCAAAGCAAGTTAATACATGATGGAGCTAGGCCAGGAATCAGCAATCCTATTTGTCCAGTACTTTTTACACTATATTGTACGGCATTTTTGTATGACACTTGGGACATTATATAGTCCAGGCTGTTTAAGACTTTGAACAATTTAGGAGTGTCTGAAGTAACATAAAAGATAGTAAATTCTCTTAGTTGGAAATGTTGGCCCTTTGTAAATAATGTAATCTGGGTCTAGTTCTAGGGTTACAGAAGTAGAAGTACAGATATGATTTTCAAGAGACTTCTACCCTGACCTCTTGATAATGTCTTCTAGGAAATTTCTATAGAAGTGTCCTTGGCCTCTTACAAGTTCATTCTTTCTCAGTATACTTTGCCCATTTTCTATACATCCTCCCTCATGATGGCATCTCCTTTGAAAAATTGCTCCTATTAAACTAAATTTCTCTGTCACTGTAAGAGACATAAAATTAAAAACTATCTGTCTTTAACCATGCCAGGCTTCTTCCTTGTCTCCCAGGCTCCATTTATCAATAATTAATATATAAAGAAGACTGAAATCCATTTCAATTTCAAAGGCCCAAATGTTTCTCTGATTAATAAAAAATTGTGCTCATGAAGATGGACGGACATGACACAGTGAAATGATGGAGGGCCCAGCATTAGAAGGGATTCTATTTGCGGGGCTCCTTGGGCCAAGTGGTCTACCTAGTCAAGAAGTAAGCCGCATAAGAAGCAGTACTGCAGGAGCCCCGCCCACCAAACCTGGCATCTGTGCACCTGTGAATCCTTGTCAGCAATCATCATCTTGATCTGTTGGAGTTACATCACTATCCAGATTTTTATAAAGACAATTAAAGCGTTAATTCCAGAAGCCACTCTTAAAACTAAAAAGCATCTGATTTACTGAACAATTGGTATAAATGCTATTTTATATATACAATATTTTCAGATAGTTTATAGCAGGGCATTGAAACCCATAGACATGTGGCTCCAGGGAAAAATGTCTGGGTCTTACTAATTTTCTGATCTCCCCAATTTGTGTCATTGGCTGATCTCTCTGGACCACTTGGCATTCAGTTCATATGTTGTTTGCTGTCAGCATCTTCTTCCTTCTAAAGGGAGTTTCAACACCAGCTGCAGGGAATTCGATGTCCTTCTTCAAGTGTCCCAGTTCTACACAAGTGTGGACCTTCCATCAAATGCTTGAGGTCTAGCATTGCACAGATCCATTAATACAGAAGGTTCACTCTCTTGTTCTTACTTTCCACAATACTAACTCCAGCAGTTTGTTGCCAGGAACAGACAAGAAGCTCCAGCCTCTCTGTTCTGACAAGTTCCCATTTCTGAGTGTCTTTGTGGTACGGAGCAATGGGAGGAACTTTTTCTTAGCCTCGGGATCTTTGAACATATAAAGCAGTTTCAAGTGAAGAAATTTACAGGGGTACTAAATAGTATGTGGGTGAAATTGGACAGATAAGTGTTGTTTGACTTAAAAACCCTTTCTTCAGAGAAAGTCTAAATACGGGAGAGAGAGCTCAGCTCCCATGCACGTAGAGGAAGAGCGCCTTGCATATCTCACTGGCTTTACCTCACAAGGGCTTTCTCTCATTTGGCCGATTTTAATTCCATATCGAGTGCTGTAAACACCAGTGTAACCAGTGTATGGATTTTTCTTACTTTTAATTTGATGATTCTGAGGTTCTTTCCTCTCTTGTTTCTACCACTGTAAGAATTCAGACTTATTGCCCATCTTATGTGTCGAATGAAGTGGAAAACTGAGTAAATAAGATATTTCAGGTCAGGTTGTGGAAATGGCCCTAATTATACTTTCTCTTGACATAGCCTCAAACAAAATATCATTGAATCCAAAAATTGGGGAGATAGAAAGGACCTTGGGGAACAAATAATTGCACAGTTTCCCACTAAGACTTAATGAGCTGAACAATAATGATAGCTAACATTTAGTGAGAATTTACTCTGTACAGGTATTTTGACAAGCATTTAGCATGTATACACTCATGAAATCTAATTGAACTACGAGCAGGTAATATTACTTTCCCCATTTTACAACTGAGGAAACAGCTTTAGAGAGGCTAAGGAATTTGCCCTTAATCCCCTACTCATAGGGGTAAAGCTAGGACTTGAATCCAGGTTATCAGACTCCAGCACACACACTCTTCACCATGATGTTCTTCCATCAAGTGAATCCTCTGTAATGGTAGAGCCAGAAGAACAGTGCTCCAGACTTCCTAGCCAGAGTGCTTCTCCTGTGTCCCAAATTAGAATCAAGGGGAATGACATCAGTGATTCAAAAGTGGAAGCATGGGAACCCAGGGGACATTTTAGTCATCCATGGGAACAATAGGTCAAACAATTTGAAACCAAGACAGTTCTCTGTACTCATATGACATAAAGCCATATCAAAATATTGACCTATTCAAGACTTGGTTCTGTTAACTAAACATCCTCTGGGATGATATACTGGAGCTATTCTTAGAAACTAGGGAGGGCCATGTAAATGTAGAATATTCAAATGTGTATTAATCAGCCAAAGGGGTGCTGATGAAAAATACCAGAAATTGGTTGGTCTTTATAAAGGGTATTTATTTGTAGTAGAAGTCCACAGTTACCAGGCCATAAAGTGTAAGTTTCTTCCCTCACCAAAGTCCATTGCCATGTGTTGGAGCAAGACAGCTGCCAATGTTTGCCAGGGTTCAGGCTTCTTGGGCTCCTCTCTTCCTGGGGCTGAGTTTCTCTCCAGGCTTAGCAGCTCCGTTTCTTCCACAAGGTCAGCTATAGACTATGAAGCTCTTTAGGCTTTGCGTCTCTCCACAAGGCCAGCTGTAGACTATCAGGCGAATGGCTTGTCTCTATCCCAGGGCCTTCTCTCTTCCTCACAACCAAGCGCTCTTACTTCCCGGGGCTCTAGCTCAAGACTCCAACATCAAATCTGCTCCCTCTGTTCTTTGCCTTGCCTTTTATATTTGATTACCCCACTCACCAAGGGGTGGGGCTCAATGCCCTACTGACATGATCTGGTTAGCACCCTAATCATAACTTAATCATGCCCAGATTAACAGACCAGTTTACAAGCATAATCTAATATCTATTTTTGGGATTCATAATTACATCAAACTGCCAAACTGCTACAAAATGTAACCAGTATAGTGACTTTTCATGCAAAACCACATGAGACAGGCCTATATTTCTTCCTTTCTTCCATCTCTCTCTTCCTGCCTGCACTGTCACTTTGAGCAATGCCACCAATGCTATGGCAACCTCACTGCCAAGGCCCAGGAGAAACCACAGCAAAGATGGTATACGAGTCCATGATTACAAGTCAATAACAATTTTACAATTATGTCTTCTATAACAAAATTAGAAACAATGTTGTAAGGCCTCAAGAGGAAAGAATTAATTACTTAATTAAATTAAAAAATATCTTCCTTGTTTGTCCAAAGTAAACACCTTGGAAAATAACACAATGTCATTTGGTAATTACTATGGAATAATATAGGAATAGAAACTGATTGGTGTCCAGCAAAACAGCCATCACATTTTGCCTTCTAATTATGACAGAGCTCTACGCAAACATGGTGAGCAGTGTACCTGCTGGTACTACATATCAATAACACTCATTACCCCCATTAAATACCATGGAAATGTGCAGTAACACACAGGGGCCTCCCTGCAGTGAGGCTATGGCAGAATCACTCATTAGGCTGGGAACTACCACTCGATTGTCTTTTTTTTTTTAATTTATTATTTTTTATTGTGGGTAAAAATCAAAATTTTCACAATACATATCAATCGATTGTCTTTAATTACTTCCAAAATACGTGGTAACCTGCTCACTGCTACAATGAAGCAATATCACTCATTACTTTCCTTTTTTTTTTTCTTTTTTCTTTCTTTTTCTACTTACTAAGGAACCCTGCAGTAGCCTTATTGTAATGGTGATGCATTGTAATTTATAAGGATTTAGTCACATAGATTTGTGTGCTTTTAGACTTATAAACACACAGATACCCAATGTGAAATGCATGCTAAGAAAAATATGCAGAACTACCACTAACTTTCTGTAAGATCACTTTTCTCATGTTACTGAATTGTGGCAACACTGTTGTAATCCTTCCCTTTTATTCTGGAAATGAGAATAATAATTGCACCATAGCTGCATGGAATCCAGGGCATTTGTAATTATACCCAGTTACCAAGGAATACAGTAATTTCATACCTATTACCCATAGGTATCATTTACGTTTATTGCCCTCTTTACTCAGCCACCACTTTGACTCTGAATTCCAAGTGGCAGGATGTTTTAGTGAGGTATTCTTGTGACAGAGAAAAGGAGACATGAGAGTGGAAGGGAAGGACAGGAAGGGGTGTCCACTGCTTTTCAGGAAGCTCTTGGGTTTGACCTAGGATGCACAAGGTTTACCCAGGCCATAGTCGAAGGAGGAAAACAGCTTTTGGTTTGGGACTGTTTTCCCATAAAACTTTGGAGATAGGGAGGTTTGGGGAGTTTTGTATTTGACACCTTATTTGTCTCAAAATGTGCTATGGTGCATTCATGGAGGGTGAACTAATTCTTAATCAGGTATTATCCTGGCATATGAATTGATGACTTTGAGAACAGGTATTTGAAAAGCAAATGGAACCTCATTGTTACTGTTTTAATAAGAAAGAAGAAAATAAAGTGCTATGCCAATGTATTCATTACTTTGACTTGAACAATTTATTCTAAAAACCTGTCCCTGGAGACAGTTTTGCATGTAGGTATTCAGTAGTCCAACCTCATGCCAAAAGAAAGAATGATGGAGGGATGGTTCCTGAGTTGTGGTAATTGTTGGAGTTATTTGTAATATTATGGTTGTATAAGGAAGATCTAGTCTTAGAGTTATCAATAATAAAATTGAATCTGTACTGCATATTTAAGATGAGTACCATTTAGTCATAACAATTACTCTGCAAATTTCTCGATGACGACACCAAGCCTTCAAGAGATTAAGTGACATGCTCTGGAATATTCTGCTAGAATAGCAGTATAACAATGTAACAGTTGAGATTTTTATCTCAGTTCATGCAAGCTCCAAAACTGGTCCTTTTTCTGTCCTTCTATCATGCCACTTCTCTCATCTACCTTTGGGTCCAGTTCTAATGGCTTCTACTTCTAAAATGCTTTCTAACAAACTCAGAAAACTGCTCAGAAAGTTTGCATTACAAGAAAATTTTCTCAATAAATTTATCTTCCTTATATGTGAGAGAGACTCAGAGTACATTAAGCCCAAACTACCAGTGGTTGTATTTTGTCTTTCCTTACCCTGTACTAACAGCCAAATAACAGCACCATTTTTTACCCAAGAGTGGGTTCTTTAAACTTATTCACCATTCACAGATTTATCCAGAATGTTGGTACAAGTGGGATACTCACCCCCAAATTCTGCTAAAAAGGAAAAGAGCAAAGCAGAAGATGAGAACCTGGAGGGCTACAGTTGGATTTTGGCCTCAATTCCTGAATCCACATGGAGGACAGATCCAGGTCTTATGGCTTGTTTAATTAGTTAACTATCAAACATCCTTTTCTTTTCTAGGATAACATTTTGTGTTTTTATTATTTTCACATTCTTTTCTAATGTCAATGCTTTGTAATAAAACTAATTTTTTCTTTCATTTCAATAAAGACATTGATTCAACTTGGAATAATCTACTTGGTGTCTCAAAAAAAATATTAGGTGAGTAAATCCAATACATTTTAAAAAGGGAAACTACCCAAAATAAATGTATATATATTATACAAATTTATTTGTCTGGGATCTATTCAGGTGCATTAAGAGTATAGTTCCAGAGCAGCAGTAGCGGTGGCGGTGTCGCTAAGGAGCTGGACTCCGGGCATGCAGAGCTGACCTGCCTGGCACCCGCAGCCCTCTCCTATTTCCTCCTCATTCTATTGGAACCCTAAAAAGAAAGAATAAAACAACAACAGGAAAAAGAAAAAGTATAAAATTGTGACAAAGACCCAGCTGGGTTCTCTTGGTTCCCTGTCTGCTGCTGCAACAATGAGTGGGAAATCCCTGCTCTTAAAGGTCATTCTCTTGGGTGATGGTGGAGTTGGGAAAAGCTCACTTATGAACCGTTATGTAACCAATAAGTTTGACTCCCAGGCTTTTCACACCATAGGGGTAGAGTTCTTAAACCGAGATCTGGAGGTAGATGGACGCTTTGTAACACTTCAGATCTGGGATACTGCAGGGCAGGAACGTTTCAAGAGCCTTAGGACACCCTTCTACAGGGGAGCAGACTGCTGCCTCTTGACCTTCAGCGTGGATGACCAACAGAGCTTTGAGAACCTTGGCAACTGGCAGAAAGAATTCATCTACTATGCAGATGTAAAGGACCCTGAGCACTTCCCCTTTGTAGTTCTGGGTAACAAGGTAGACAAAGAGGATAGGCAAGTGACTACTGAGGAGGCACATGCCTGGTGCATGGAGAATGGGGATTACCCTTATCTAGAAACAAGTGCCAAAGATGATACTAATGTGACAGTGGCCTTTGAAGAAGCTGTCAGGCAGGTGTTGGCTGTAGAGGAACAGCTGGAGCATTGCATGTTAGGTCACACCATTGACTTGAACAGTGGCTCCAAAGCAGAATCTTCATGCTGTTAGAAGTAGGGAACCTTTTGAAAATGTGCCCCAAATTGGTCAGATAGTAGTGTAAGAATAACTGTGCCCCTCTAAGAATGCACACACACACACACACACACAAAAGGGTAAGAGATAAGGTTGTGATTTTGAATCAGAGCCTTTCAAATTAAAGCTGTAGAACGATTAAAAAAAAAAAAAAACTTTATCAAGGCAAGTGTATTTTGTATGATTTCTGTTATTTCCCTTTTCTTGGGTGTACCAGGACACGTCAGAAAGCTTTAGTCCTGAGAGACACAGATATTTTTCAAATCACAGTTTAAACCCAGAACTCAGCCGTGTGAATGAGTTAAAGAGCTACAGTTATCCCTTAAAGAGTTCCATTAATCAACAAACAATTGTTACCATCAGACTTCTGCAAAGCTGTTTCTGACATTTCTGCCAAAGGAAAAAAAAAGACTCTGAGCTATACTATAATAAAAAATATAATAAAGCAAACTGGGACCTCCCAAGCTTGAATTATGAAGTGGCTGTATAATGCAAAAGTATAATTATGTGCACTGCCTTGTTTAATCCTTATGCATAGTTTGCCCCTCTCTGGGCTTTAAAAAAATACCACCTCAACAACAGATACACTAATGACACTGGAAATTGATTGTACTCTTGCTTTTAAAGTGACAGGGTACTAGTGAATGGATTATGCTTAAATATGCCAACCAGGGAAGCGGCTGTGGCTCAATCAGTAGGGCTCCCGTTTACCATATGGGAGAAGGCAGGCCCGCCCGCACGGCATGGTTAGCTGACCCAGCGAGCACAAGCAGCAAGGGGGGGATAAATGAATAAATAAATAAAATCTTTAAAAAATAATAATAATAAATAAATAAATAAATAAATAAATATGCCAACCACCCTTACAAATAAATGGTTGGTTTGCTTTTACTTCTTAAGTCTACTTTTGCTGTATAGAGATGTTGTTTCTCTGACAACCTCTTATCAATTTAGCAATGCTGCTTAGTATATGGATCTGGGTGAAATGATCTCTGTTCATAATTTAGATGGTTCTTTCGTCTACAATGCTGGGCTCACAGAGAAGGCTTCAGAAAAGATTGGGAAATAATGGGATTTTCTCACAAGGTTCCTTAACTCAAATACTTATTTTAGAAAAAGGAACTGATTTCTTATATGTTGCATTGTATGTTCAGCCAGCCAAATTAAGGCATTGAAAATGATAAGAGAGCAGACTTAGAATGTTAGAATGGACTTTCTCATAATTAGCGTTGTCCATCAGTGGAATGGACTGCCTTAATAGTGAGCTCCCCTCCATTGGAAATATTCAAGGAGATGCTGAGTGATCATCCGTTAAAACAGCATAACAAGAGTTTCTGTACTGGCTAGATGTTCGTTCTAAGGTCCCTTCCAACTCTAAATTCTATGACTCTATAAACCATGTTTCTGTGCCATGGATAGTTAGATTTATCTTAAGATAACACCTCAGACTATGAAGAGGGACTTTAAAATTTTCAAACTATTCTGTGATCAGCCTTTAACAACAACTACATAGTTCTTCACTTTGCTTTTGCACTGGGGCAGGAAAAATTCTTGATCTCTGAGCAATCTTTATGTGCCCTGATGGAAACATCCTAAAGATAACAAAATGCAAAAATGGTTTGTCAATTTTTGATTATCATGATTACCAGTTACATACTGTACCATGCAGTCTAGTTCTTGTTGGTTGATCTATTTATCCAGCATAGCTTTTAATCTGTACTTTATAACATCTACGATAAAAAATAGTGACCCAAAGTAGTGAGGAACAGTTAGAAATGACCCCAAAAAGAGACCTAGGCCAGGAAGGGAGTGGAAGCTTTCACAGGAATACAGCCTAGAACTCTCCATTGTAGCCACATATGGAATCAGCCTTACATGTGGGACCTTATGTGCATTAAGAGCTCTGGGACATTTTTGGCCACACAGACTAGTGGAGAAAGGTATTACAACCCAGTCATACCTAATACTTTCAATTAAGATATAGCTCTGACTTCATTGACCAACTAACTTTGATGCCAGAAGTCATAGCCAGAACTGGGACCCCACGGCTCTTAAGTATAGGTCCCCATCCTGCCTCTGCCTATAGCCAGCCACAATGATTTCCAAATTCTATGATCATTTTGCTACAATCATGTTATGGTGAAAATCTGTACATTGCTGTAGTCAGAACTGTTAAATGCTAATTGTTTTTAAGTGCAGGAGACCTGGGGCCTTCTCTTTCTACTTGCACTCTGCTTATAATAGTTTCTATTTGTAGATCTCAGGCCTTCATAAAGACTTCCACCAACTCATAAAAGTCCTTGTCTCTATTAGCGTGGCATGTAGTCATTTGAGTAACAAGTCACGTGAGTATTCCATTCATAGGCCTCCTGTCCACCCAAGACAAGTGTTAATTTTATTGGCAGGTCAACTGAAACCCCTTTCCTCTTAGGCATACCATTTTTTCCCTGCCAAATCACTACACAGTATCTTCATGGAAGCATTTAACATTGTGACAAAAACAGTGGCATTTTGGTGAGTACCACACAATAGGGTGCTGACATATCATTTGGGTAAGATTAAAAATCACCAAAGGCTGAAATCTGAGCACCAGAAACTGTGCATATATGTTTAGATATTGACTGTATACCCTGGAATGTGCAGTGCGATGTTGTCAGTAGGTGGGGTTTTTTTTCTTAATGAACACTAGATTTTTCACATGAGATATTTCTAATTAGAACTATATTCAGTTTTTAAATGGTCCATTAAAACATCATACAGAATTTTAATTTAGTTTATTTTATATATTGGGCTAACATTCAGGGGGTTTCAGATTCCATGTCTTCAGTGGCTTGGTGAATTTCAGGTTAATTTGTGCCTGCCTCAGCCATCTCTACTTTATCCTGAGGTATTCCACAATCCTCTTGTTGCAGGTGCTGCTAAAAATCTCAAAATTGTGTATCAGATATTTTATTTCAACTGTTAAAAAATCATCTGTGTTAAAGTGAATAAAAAGTGCATTTTGAATAACCAATAAAAAAAAAAAAAGAGTATAGTTCCAGCATTAAATATGAAGTTCTTTTAAAATGCTTTTATTTAAAACATTTATCGCATGAACAATATGTTTTAGCAATGGAAGTAAATACTATTAAAAATACTTTCTCTGATGTTTCCTCAGAGTAAGAGTGGGTAAAGATTACAAATAGATGAACTTGTTTCTAGTTTACCAAAGCAGTTGTGGTAGTTAGAACAGGTCACCCTCACAGGCCTTTTGAAAGAAGAGCTTGACACTCCATGGTGGATTTTGTGGATGCCAGGCAGTGAGTGAATCATACTGTTTTAGAAAGCTGCATTCATCTGCAGTCAGGTCACAGAAACAGGTCACCAGGCAAATGTTTCATTATCCTCTGGGGTAAACTGGAATTTCCTAGGAAGATATGACTCTATTTTTCTGAGAAGGCTATTACTGAAATTATCCAAGAAAAGCAACTATCTCCCTGTTGTTTAAAAATTTGCCAAAATGGAGAGAAAATAAAACTCAGAATAAGAAAACTTGAATTTTGGCACTGAGTTCTGGACCTGGTCTCTGAATCTCCTTGGTGAAGTCACTTTCTACCTCCAGACTTTGCCACATCATCCATGAAGCAAGAATAATACCTTGAGTGCTTAAAATTCAGGGACTAAATTAGATGAAATGATGAGGCTAGGAGTTCAACATTTCAAATTTCACCTGGAAAAAACTCATTTTTTGGATACTTAGGAAGTATGCATTTGTTCCTTCCCTATGCTAGACCCCTGAATTTATAACAGCCCAATTTATTGAGTTTAATTAATTCACTGATGGATTAATTTATTTTTTGATTTGGATACTTTGTCCTCTCAAAGCAAAGCTCATTTGAACCCATTACACTTTGATTCCCCAAATACCAACGATAAGTTTTGTGTAAGTGTTTTGGTTCTCATTGTGATATGAAAGCTGATATAAATGTGTTTCTTCCAGCCCATCCCTACACTTCCAACTTTTTTTTTAAGCTACGGTATACTTGGAAGCTCACCATTTTTTGATAATAATTTTGAGAACTTCAGGGCGTTCTAAATGCTTATAGCTTGGGGCTAGATGTTTAGTGTTTATGTCCACAGGGTACAAAGCCTTTCTCAGTTCATTAAATTTTGATTTAATTAATGCTGCCTTAACTTTATAGAGATGGTGCTCTTTGTTTTAAGTTGAAGTGTGCTGTCTAGGATTTATTTGTCCTTTTCTTAGGTTATAGTGTCCAGTCCTCATTTTAACATAGCTCAGAAAATAAGAAAGGGAAGGTTTAGTTGTTTAGTTAAATTCCATAAAAAGAATACTTTAAGACACCACTACTTCTGACAACGACCACACTACCAACCAAATCAAATAAAACTTGTCCAATAAAAAGTGGCCAGGAAAAGAAAGAGTCTGGAAATCCAATTCTAGTGCTACTGAAACTCTGATGAGGGATTTAAAAAAGTAAGGTACGTTAATTATGCTTTCTCTAAACCAGTAAGGAGTGAAAATCCAGTCAGTAGTTTAGTTTCCAAATTATTTCTTCAGGGAACATACCTAGAAACTATTTTGTGAGTGAGCTATTATATATCTGGAGGATATCATTTGATTACAAACAAGCAGGGATTTGTGAAATATCAATTTTCATTTTACCTGTCCGGGGAACACTCTACCAAGAAACTTATGCAACTAAATCAGCCATTAGTCATTTGGTATTTCAAGTCAATGTTTCTTAGAAAGGGCTAACAAGGATTTGCTTAAGGTTGTAAAAACAAATTTCTTTCCAGTTTATTCCTCTAGCCATTTAGACAATTTCTGTCACCCTGTGCATGTGCACATGTGTGCATGCATATGTATATATACTCAGAGCCCTTCATTTGTCTTCCATGTTCCTCATCTGCAAAATGTAAATGATAATAACTGCCTTATAATAGCATCTGCATAGTTGCCAAGATCAGTACAAAATATGTGTTACAGTCACTCTTCACATACAGGTGGACCTCCCTACACAAAGTTGGGTTTAGATGTCATGACTGATGACACTGCATACCATTAAGGTATGAAAAATTTATTACTCACATGAGAATTTCTGGAGAGAGCAGGCAGCCTCCAAAGTAGGTCCAAAAATGGTTTGGACAAGCAGGAAGGGGTAAGTGGCTTGGAGTTTTATGATAGTCAGGGGTGGGTTTTATGTTAGTTAGGGGGAGAAGGATTCCCTTGCACAGGCCAGAGCTTGCAGGAGTTTAACTTCCTACTGGTGCCAAAGGAAGGAGTACCTGGGCTTTCTTATACATTGTTGGGTCAGAATGGTAAAGGGGAGTGGTGAGGCTTGAAAGCAGTCAGTAGTCAAACATCAAAAATAGAGTCAAACTCTACTATGGAAGATAAGAATTCAGCACAGTGCCAATAGTGTGTCCATTTGTTGTTATTGTTGTTGTTAATGCAATAATAAGCCTATGTCTTTTTCTCCTGCTTCCTGGCTGGAATGATGAGACAAGAATTGTAGGACATAGATCTAAAAGGGAATCACTGTGAACAGGACAGAATTTGAGTGATTGCTTGTGTTTTCCAAATATTATACCAGAGTAGCAAATTATTTAGAGTGCTACATTTAATATCATAGGTATAAATTACAGTGGGCTTGGATTCACAACACTTGGGCTTAAATCTTAGCACTACTGAACAGCTGTATCATTCTCAACAAGTGACTTCCATACCCTGAAACTTACCTGCTTAATGCAAATAATATCACCTATTGCACTGGGTTGTTGCTAAGAATAATTGAAAGGTGATACATGTGGTAGTGTGTTGCAAATTGTCCAATACCTAGTAGATGCTCAGTGAACAACTGCTGAATATACTTCTGTATATAATCCTCTAGTTCATCTAATTACTTTGGGAATAATTTCCTTTATTTTCAATATAATGATAAGGACAATTACATTTATTTTACATGATTTTGACAAGAATCAAAAATCAACATTTCTCCAAAGAAGATATACAAATGGCCAAAAAGCACATGAAAAGATCCTCAATATCATTAGCCATTAGGGGAAAATCAAAGCCACAATAAGATACCATCTCACAATCACCAGAATGGCTACTAATTTTTTAAAAAACCACGGAAAATTACAAGTGCCGGAGAAGAGAATGAAATAGGAATACTCATTCATTGTTGGTGGGAATGTAAAATGGTGCTGCCACTGTGGAAGACAGTTTTGCAGTTCCTCAGAAAGTTAAGTGTAGAATTACCATATGACCCGGCTACCTTACTTCTAGGTATATACCCCAAAGAATTGAAACCAGGGAGTCAAACAGATATTTGTATACCGATGTTCATAGCAGTATTATTCACAGTTGTCAAAAGATGGAAGCAACTCAAGTGTCCATCAACCAATGAATGGATAAACAAAATGTGGTGTATACAAATGATGTAATATTATTCAGCCATAAAAAACAGTGAAGTTCTGATACATGCAACAACATGAATGAACCTTGAAGACATCATTTTGAGTGAAATAAGCCAGACACAAAAGGGCATATACTGTGTGATCTCAATGAAATGAAATAATTAGAAAAAGCAAACTCATAGAGTCAGAAACTAGACTACAGGTTAGCAGGGGTCAGAGTGAGGTCAGGAATCGGGAGTTAATATTTAAATTGTACATAGTTTCCATTTCGGTGATGAATGGTGGTGATGGCAGCACAACACTGTGAACATAACTAACAGCACTGAATTATATATCAAATGTGATTAAAAGAAGAAATTTTATTGAAATATCTATTTGAGTTCCTGCTAGAAAAGTGCTTTTGAAAAAGGAAGGAGAATGGCAGACAAGGCTGAAAAACATCTATCACACCGGTTAGACTCATTTCAAGATGTCAAGACCATTAGTCAAACCTCTGAGTAGAGTCAAAACAGCCATAGCCTCTTTCCTTATTTCCTTTCCCCCTTTTTTCATGCCTCCCCAAAGCTAAACTTCACTACAGAGATAGATATTCATTGATTGCTTTCTGGAACAATTACTCTAACCTTTATCATAAGAAAGTTGATAAAGGCAGAAGCAACCCATTCATTGTGCTTCATTATCTACTAATACCTGTGCCCTCCTCCTCAACAGCTGTGGTAGCCAATATTATGGAGGGGTGTGCTGCTTAGTGGGAAGATGCCACATCCTCATGGTTGCCCCATCGAGGTCAGAAGGACCATGCTGTGAACTGTCATACCTCCCCTCTGCCTCACTACTTCCTGGGGGATTTAGCCGGCCCCCTGGAAGTCTTATACTTACTTAGTAAATGGCAATTTTATGCACTTAAGGAAAGTAACAATTTGGAATATACACAGCTTTCTTCAACTGTAAGAGGAAGACATATTTATTTATAATCATTTTCCCTCGGTATTTGGAAAACCCATAAGCTAGCACCTATACTGTGGGAACTTGGTACTGAAACCCTCACCATCACACAATGTCCTTGACCTTAACTCATCAAGTTACATGTTTATTCAAGGACGAGCTATATTATGGTATTTGTATTAGTGGATATTTTTATCATTTTATAAAATTTTATTAAATCTGGAATATGCTGAATATGAGTCCAATTTTGGGTACTTTCTGCTTCTCTGATTGGAAAAATTTCTTGGAGGGATAAACCAATGCTTTTCTTTATTTTCATCCCAAAACACAAGTATGGTTTTGGTGCTTAGTTATAACAAGAAATATTGCCATCCGACTAATTGACTGACTGATTCCATAGCTTTTATTTTCCTAGAAGTTAAATAGTGTTCATATTTCAACAAGGGCTTGCTCCTCTGTGGATCATACATTTAGAATCACAATTTACAACATCAGAGCCTACCTACCAAAATGCCTTCAAATTAATAGCAACTTTTGTTAAAATATTTTGGAAACATTTGCAAAATGCAACTGACACTGACATATAATAGGAATGGTTTCAACAAGGCAGGAAAAGGCATATTGACTGACAGGAGCGTGCTCTGTTACCGTGACATACAAGCAAGAATTCAGCCCCAATCTGTTGGAGTCTCAAGGCTCACAAACCTGCCAGATTGCCATCTTTGTGCTGAATGCAAAATAATCACAGTAGCTAGAAATGATAAATTGTGGTTAGCTGGTGTGGGAAGAAACGTTTAATCACTCTCTGCTTTTCACTCCACAGCTTCTAGCCGTGAAATTTGTATTCCCACTAGAAGAGATTATTTTCCATTCTCAACTTCTGGAAGTAAGAATGTTTCATTACACTATCCCTGCATTTTCTAACCTATGGCTTCCCTTCATAATCCACATTTATGCTTTGCTTGTTAATAATATTCACAAAATGGATTTCAGTGACTCACAATTGTCTATAAAGTATCAGTTTTCAGCTCTAAAATTTCTTAGGCCCTTCCAATCTGGCTTCTCCATCATCACTGTTTTGCCATCTGTTGTATCAATGTTTTATTGAATTTTTACAGTGTGCCAGGTCTTGTGCTAAGTATCTTTATTAGTCAGCTAAAGGGGTGCTGATGCAAAGTGCCAGAAATCTGTTGGCTTTTATAAAGGATATTTATTTGGGGTAAAAGCTTACAGTTACAAGGCCCTAGAGAGTCCAACTCATCTGTGAAATGTAGATGATAAGAACTACCATATAATACCTGCATGATTGCCAAGATCAGTGATAATTTATGTGTTACAGTCACTTGTCACATACAGGTGGACCTCAAAATCTCTTGCCATGGGTTCAGCCTTCCTTTTCCTCTTAAGACTCCATAGGCCCAACTTCTTCCAATCTCAGCTGTAGGCTGGAGGGCTCATTTCTTTCTGGGTTCAGCAGCATTGAGATCTTCACAAGGTCAGCTGTAGACTATCCGGTTAATGCCTCATCTCTTCCTGGGGCTGCAGGATCAAAGTTCATTCCTCTTCTGTGTCTGTGGAGCTCTCACCCTATTCCTCTATATATTTCTTTTTCCACCTCTTTGATTGAGCTTCTGTTTATATAGCCCACCAAGGGTGCAGTGAACCCTTGCAGTGAACTTCTTTAAATGACCAAATGCGCGCACACACACACGCACACTGAGTCACCCTAATGAGGTGGTTGAATCAAAGCCCCAGTCTTGGTTTAATCAAGCAAATGTAAAGCCTTTTAATTTAAATCAAAGGGTATCATGCCCAGAGGAACAGACCAGTTTATAAATGTAATCAATATCTCTTTTTGGAATTCATAAATAATATCAAACTACCACAGCATCTTACATACCAATCCACTGGGATTGTTCTGGAGATAAAATAAAAAGGGCATTAAATGTATCGAGCAAAATATAAATTCAAGTCTTCAAGGTATTGTTCCTGGAAAAGCATACCAAAAAAAAATTTTTAAGGAGGTATCTGGGCTTGAACCCGGGATCTCGTACATGTGAAGCAGGTGCTCAACCAATGTGTTCCACCCACTCCCCTAGACTCATTTTTAATTCTCTCATTTAATATGTTGGATCAAAGAATTGTGATTTAACAATGGATTTTTGAATAGTTATTTTTCCTAGTAAATATACCTTTATAAAAAAGACAAAGGAATAAATCTTACATGAAACTGACATTATAAAAAAATTTTCAAATAACCACAGTTTCAGTTTATTTTCTTCTTTCCAAAGGTTTCTCTCTCTGTCATCACTTTCATCTCACACTTTCTTTCCTTTCCTCTAATTCCACACATGCACACACACACATTTCATTTCTCCTAATTGGTCATTTAAAGAAGTTCATCACTGCCATCTCACATTCAATATATCACAAATCAAACATATGCTTATTCCAGGACAACTTTAATCTCTTTTTATTTCTCTATCACCACCGATTCCCATTCTAAATGCTACAGCTGGTAGCTAGGTCACACCACAGCCTTCTTCTGGGAACAAGGTATACTTCTAAAGCACATTACTTCTTTCTGGAATCCCATCATGGAATGTTTGGAATACAGTTCTTCAGTCCAGATTGTTACTTCTCCACCGATGCTCATGTCCCTACTATCCTTTCAGAGACCAACCTATTACTATAATTATTCCCAGGATTTAGTGATTTTGTGTGTGCACAAGCTATATACTAATTCTTTTCTCTTTAAGTAATAAACTTTATTTTTAGAACAGTTTTAAGTTTATAGAAAAATTGCACACATATTAGAGTTCCCATATACTCCCCACACACACACAGTTTCCCTTATTTTTATGTTGCATTACTGTGGTACATTTCTTGAAATTGATGAAGCAATATTGGTACATTATTAGTAATCAGGGTTCACTGTGTGTTGTGCAGTTCTGTGGGTTTTGACAAATGAGTAATATCATATATTCACCATTATAGTTGCACACAATATACTTTCAGTGCCATACAAATGTCCTGGTTCCACCTATACATCACTCTCCCCCATACCTACCAAACTGATCATTTCACCTTCTCTATAGTTTTACCTTTCCACAATATCATATAGTTGGAATGATACAGTATGTAGACTGGATTCTTAAACTTAGCAATATGCACTGAAGGTTCCTCTATGTTTTTTTTTTTCATGACATAATGATCTGTTTCTTTTTATCACTGAATAATATTCCATTTTATGGATATGTCACACTTTATATATCCACTCACCTATGGAAGGGCATCTTGGTTGTTTCCAATTTCTGGCAATTATAAACAAAATAGTTATAAACATTTATGTGAAAGTATGTTGGCATAAGTTTTCAACTTATTTGGAGAAATACCTAGGAACTCAATTACTGGATTTTGTGGTAAGCCTATGTTTAGCTTTGTTTCAAAGCTTTATCATGTAATTAATCTTTTTCTTCTTTCCTATGTATCTTCATATATCCCTATTTTCTCTCATACTATTATTACTCTACCACCCAAGAAAGTATATTAGTTTTCCATCTTTACCATTTAATCCATAAGTCTCTCTGGAAACCTAGAATTAGAAGGGACATCAAGAATTTCAAGTAGGAATTGACAATGATGGCTGGCAGCAGTAGGTGGGGACATATTAGTGATGTTCAACATGGTTGCCCCACTTTTTCTCAACTCCTGGGAAAATGTTGGCATTCCTGAAGGGTAAGAGAGACACAAGTGAGGGGAATCAGTTCTTTTCTACTCCTTTCAGGATCTTTGCTACAGATAAAAACAAAATAGCCCCAACTTAGAAATCTCAAGTCTTTAAAGGTGAGTGTCTTTTCCTGATTAAAAATACATGGGAAATTATATATGAGTCTTACTCTGTTACATTGGGGAGCATATATTCCAAAGTAAGGCCCATTGACAGGGTGTTGAATTCCTGAGATTGTCTGCCCTGCCTGTAGTGTTTAGATGTCTCTAGAGCCCCAGGGCACTGTTTATTGTGGCAGTCAATGAGATTCTGCTGAGACAGGCATAAACATAACCTCTGGAATGACCTCCCAGCTCACTTTGAAATCTCTTAGCCATAAAAACTCATTT
Organism: Tolypeutes matacus; assembly: GCA_026826555.1. Lineage (NCBI taxonomy): Eukaryota > Metazoa > Chordata > Mammalia > Cingulata > Chlamyphoridae > Tolypeutes > Tolypeutes matacus. Next base: position 764,174 of record JAKSZT010054556.1, read on the forward strand.
GTATTTAATATTTACCCCTTTTGTTCCAGGTCTTTTTCCAAATGCATTGCTAGTTGATACTTGGTAATAATCCCTCAGTGCCAGGGAGGCTTATACCTGGGAGTCATGTCCCATGCCGGGAGGAAGGTAGTGCATTGCTCCTTTTATTTGAACCTATAATCAGTACTATACTCATTAAATATATGTCCCAGAGACCTTAATCTTTGGTCTGTTCATATGCCAGTTGAACTCTGAATCTCAAGGGTTGCAACACCTACTCTCCAGTCCATTGGACTTGCCCAGGACAACTAAGAAAAGGATGATGATGGACAATGCCCATTCCCAAATCAGAGAGTATCTACAACTGAAATCAAGACAGTTCCATCCATTTACCCCATGGTATCTAAGACTCCTCTCAATCAGAAATAGAGTGGGCATCACCATCCCTAAATCCTCAAGATTGAGAAATGAACAAACACAAGTGGGTAATGCAACTATGGACTAAAAGAGACTTATTAGAGCAATGGAAGAACTTGTATCATTGATATCAAGGCAGTGGCCACCAGAGGTTCTGAGGGGAGGGAGAGGGAAGAATAGGGGCATATTTTGGACAATGGAATTGTCCTGCATGACATTGCAATGACAGATACAGGCCACTGTACCTTTTGTCAAAACCTATAAAATTGTGTGATGCAAATTATAAAGCATAATGTCAACTATAGTCTATGGTTACTAGCAGTGCTTCAATATGTGTTCATCAACTGTAACAAATGTACCACACTAATGAAAGATGTTGTAAATGGGGGGAAGTGGGGGAGGGGGAGGTGTGGGTTATATGGGAATCCCCTCTACAATTTGTACTTTTTTTTTTTCTCCTATATTGTTGATGTAACATTTATGTGATCTAAATCTTCTTTAGATATTGAAATATATATTTTAAAAAACATGGG
>JAKSZT010054556.1:785102-816455 GCA_026826555.1 Tolypeutes matacus
AGAAAATAGAATATTTAAATTTTGTCACAAATATTTCTAAGAAATATCTTGTTTTCTCTTAGTATTGTCACTGCTGGGTTCTCTGTTTTAAAAAGCTCCCACCTCTCTCTGAGTCTATGGATCATATTGTTCTTTGATTCATTTCAACAAGCTTTTCTTGAAGCACCTTTCTATAATGTTATGAATCATATGAGCAATCAATAAATATTGGATGATGATGGATAAAGTTTAAGCCACAGAGTAAAGGTTGCGTTGCTGAGCTGACAGAGGTCAGTTTTTATCAAGCACAATAAATAATAATTTCATTTTATGTACAGATTTCAGATGGTCAGATCATTCAAAAGGAGAACATAATTGAAACAAAATTCCCTCAGAGGCCAGTGGCCACTGGTGAACTTTCAAATATATAATACAATTAAATATGACTACAATAAACAGGTAATAAAATTTTTGCCTTCAGCCTCTCAGACTATTTGTTTTAACTACTTCAGTGCCCCAGGAAGCACATATATCCTTGGGTATGTGTGTATATGGATGGGCAAGTATTCTCTTGCATTTTTTCTGACAGTCATTTGTAATCAGTGGGCCTGTCAGACCCAATGCTTCAGTTTCATAACTGTAATTGTATGGTCTGCCTTCCTATTCAATTGGTACATGCTTTTTCTTATTTCTCTTTTTAAAAAATCAATAAATGTTTTGTGGTGCCTATAATAGATAGAATCATATTTTACCATATTATGGAGTTGATATTTTCACATTTTCAACATTTATCCCTCAAAAAGACCATTGGATCTGTCAGACCCAAGACATAGATTTGGAATTAATTGGATTGTCTGGTCCCAAGGATGTATAATAATATGAATACATTTCATTATGGAAATAAGGAACTATATCATAATTTACCTGAACTATAAAGCTCTGAATCCTATGCACCTAAGTAAAAAAACTTTTTTATCCTTTCCTTCAACCCATTTACCTCCCCCTACCCCATTTTCCCCTCATCTTAAAATGAAGATATAGAAAACATGGATAATTTTACATTTAAACCTGAGATTGATGTTGAAACCACTAAAACACTATTGGTGTATATGGGTATATAAATTTTATGTATATATAAAGTCAATATATTTGTACATACATTCACCACACATGTATATATGCCATGAAGAGCTGAAACAGCAGATATGTCTCTGTATTTAAGAGTAAATTATATTCAATACAATTCTACAAATATTTACTGGCTCTAAGGCAGTGTGCTAAGAGATGAAGATGCAAAGATGAGTAAGACCAAAAGTGCGGAAGGAGAATGGAAATAATTTTCTGCAAAATAATGAGTAAATTCATCTCTTTTAGTTCTTGGTTAATAGCTTGGGTCCTCTAAGGATCAAGTTTGCACCAATGGTTCTGTAGTGACTTGAACAAAATACATTTCAAAATAATAATAGGATGTTGACTAAAGACTTCGGGCTACCTGCTTAAAATCAGATTCATTCACATTTCATTGACATCTGTAAGAATGCAATCTGCAGGAAGTAGTTTGTCCACTGGGTAGAGAGCATCATCAAATGTTTCCATCTTCCTCTGAGGCATTCACTATTAACTGCTGTTAGAGACAGATTTCTAGACTGAACAAACATTGGTTTGTTCTGGTAGGACAGTTCCTGAGTTTTGATGAACATATACTATTTGGAAAGAAAAAAACTGTTAGAAATAAACTTTACTATTTTAAGTCGCACTTAATTGATTAATTTGATGAGTAGAATTTAACATTTCATTTCTAAATTTAACTTAATTGCTAAACATGAAGACTTGAAGCTCAAGAAGAGGAAAAGAAGGAAAGTTTCCAGGTAATGAATCTTCTCATTTGAAAAACTGATTTACCTAAATCTGCTGGGAAGTCTGAGACCCACATTTTTTGAGTGGATTTATTAGGAGTAGGAAGGAGTTGGGTTAGAACACAACTCTGCATAAGGACGGAGTCCCTTTAGGACTCCAACATAGGGAAGGGATGAGCAGATAATGATAGACTGGCCATCTGGCAACTGAGATTCCCACTTGTTATGCCTTTTGAATATATACTTGCTTTTACCCTCAATAGCTCACATTCATCTGCAATCTTCCCGTGGTCTCTGAAAAGACAAGGCAATGCACCATATTTTCATGTGTCGAGTGAAAATTTGGGACTGTGATTTGCATGATGCAGCTTAAAATTAGTCATGGAGAAAAAGTTTCTTAAGAGTAGCTTGAATTATCTGGGTTAGATGTTTATTTTTAAAAAATTCACTAGAGAGTAGTCTTCCATTCTATTATACAAATCTCCTTTATTTGAGTTAATTGGTTGAACCACATGAAATTATCATATTTATAGAACAAAACTTGTCAAATGTTGGCAATTTCATATGGTTTTGCCTAATATAAAAATTGCTTTTGCTCTTTGAATGACTATGATAACATGAGCTGTATTCCCATGGAAAAAATACCCCCATGCACACAACTTGAAACTTACAGTGAAACAGCTGATATGGGGCCAGAATTACATTGGCAAGGCTCTGTATTGTCCTGGAAAGTACCTTACAAGGTGCTGCTTGAAGTTTTGTGGGAAAAAATACTCTATTCAATAAATTTGGGGGGTACTTTGTGAAAGAAACCCTTCTCTTAATTATCCACCATGGCAAATTCATAGTAAAGTCTGGAAAACCTGGAAGCATATTCACTAATTTATTTAAATAAATTCCTTAAAGAATGCTGTGGTGGATGCCATAATATCTTTTCTGGTAGGTAGGGTATTGACTAACAACTTGTGGTTACCTGCTTAGAATCAGATTCATTCCCTGCTTCATTGTTATCTGCAAATATTCATTCTGCAGGAAGTATCAACATTTGATAGGAGAGTAATACATCATTTCATGAAACGCAGTTTGGGAAATGCTGCAACAGACTGGAAGCTTCTTGAGGACCTGACACTTACCTGTCCTTTTACCTTCAAGAGCTAGCACTGAGCCTGCATCACACAGTGTTAATTTTCCAAACCAGAAAATGGCAACTTTAGAGACATAGTTTGTAAACTAGCTCTTGTCCGGTATACGCTATTTTGAAGGAAATTATATCTACTCTCCTCATTCAGCAAACTGGCATTTCATAAGATAAGCTATGCACTCTACTTTGAATAAATTAAGATATTTACCTTAGAATACATTTCACAGCTAGGGTATAACATTCTGAACACTGTAACATTATCCTTCCTTAAAAGGTATATGTCTGTCTTTTCATGTAACACTTCCTTTTTCATTCTATGTGCATCTGCAGTAATTACCTGTGATTGTTGGAATGGGTATCATGTGGGAGTTTCTTTTCTCCCCCGTAGTCTATTTTTAAGCATCCAACGTGGAAACTTGCTCCATGAATATTGTCTTAGAATATCAATAAATCTAAATCCACAACCCACAGTGATTACTTTCTTTACTCTGGCAGTGATGGTGGCACAATTTAGACATAGTTGCAGAGCAAACAACAAACAAGATGCCTTAGTAGGGACTCAAGTTTCTGGGTTACATTAATAATAGTGGTATGAAATTACCACCACAAAGTCTTTACATAGTCCTCCTCCACTTCTTCCACCTCTCACTTTAGATTTGGAAGTATATCCCTAACTGTGGGCCCTTTTTACTCTAAAGCCTCCTCTATTATGGCACTTACCACCCAATACCATAATACTTTTCATGTCTCTTTCTCTTGATAAAAGGTAGAGACTATGTCTTAATCATCTTTGTATCCCTACCACCCAGCATAATGCCTAGGGGCAATTTGTAGTGGCTTAATAATACCTATTATTAGAATCCAACCACTTTGTATCAAATTTCTAAAGCCAGCATGGGGAAAGAGAAGTAGGCAAGCTCCGTGTTTGCAAATCTGTTGTGTATTTTGTGCTGTAAGCCTCTGATAAATGCAATGGTGTTATCCAATTAACTTTCCAGTACTCAGGAGAGAGCCTCACAGGTTCTGCCAAGTTGCCATTGACCAATCTTGTCTTTTGACCTATGCTCATTGCATTGAGAGTAGGAGGGTTGTTGGCAATGCAGCAGTTTAAAGTATTAACATTATATAACACATAGATTATATAAAGGAAATTTGGGCCCTTAAAGAAAAAAATAATGGAATTTAATAAAGTGCAGGCAGTATGATTTCATTAGTTAAATCAGTACCTCAAAAAGTTTTAATATAGATTTTCTTTTAACTCCCTGGGTGAACTTGAATGATACTTTCAGTTTTCTTATGACAGAGTTCTTATTTGTAGTATCTGAACAATATTTTTTTCAAAAATTTTTATTAGAGAAGTTGGAGGTGCTCAACTGGCATATGGATGGATCAAAGATTTAAGTCTCTGGGACATATATTTATCAAGTATAGTGCTAATTATGGGTTCAAATAAAAGGGGCAGAAGAGCCATGTGTAGAGAACCTATAAATGAGTCTAACTCTGTTATACTAGGAAGCGTAAATTCCAAAGTAAGGCCCATTGACAGGGTGCAGAATTCCTGAATTGTCTGCCCTGCTTATAGTTTCTGGTTGTCTCTAGAGCCCTCGGGAGCCCTGCTATTTGAGGCACTGTTTACTGTGGTAGTCCATGAGATCCTGCTGAGACATGAATTAGCATAACTTCTGGAATGACCTCCTGACTCACTTTGAAATCTCTTAGCCATAAAAACTCATTTGTATTTACTACTTCCCCTTTGGTCAAGGTCTTTTTCCAAATGATTGCTAGCTGAGAAATCTACAACAAAGCTTCTAGAGCTGACAAGTGAATTCAGTAAAGTAGCAGGATATAAGATCAATGCGCAAAAATCAGTAGCATTTCTGTACACCAGTAATGAGGAATCTGAGGAAGATTATTCTTTTTTAATGCAAGCAGTTAGAGCTATGAATTTCCCTCTTAACACTGCCTGTGCCATATCCCATATGTTGGGATATAGTGTGTTTTCATTTTCCTTTGCCTCAAAATATTTCTGAATTTCTCTTGTGATTTCTTCTTTGATCCATTGGTTTTTAATGAGTGTTTTGTTTAAGTTTTACATATTTGTGGAATTTTCAATTCTCCCTCCATTGTTGATTCTTAGATTCATTTCATTGTGGTCAGAGAATTTACACTGCATGATTTCAATATTTTGTATTTACTGAGCCTTGCTTTGTGTCCTAACACATAATCTATCCTGGAGAATGGTCCATGTGCAGTAGAGAAGAATGCATATTTTGCTGCTTTGGGTGAAGTGTCTATATATTTAGGTCTACTTGGTTTATAGTATTTTTCAAGTATTCTATTTCTGTATTGATCTTTTGTGTATATGTTCTATCCATTATTTAAGTGGCATACTGAAGTATACTACTAGTAATGTAGAACCAATATTTCTCTCTTCAAGTATGTCAGTATTCTTCATATATTTTGGGGCTCTGCCATTAGGTGCATATATATTTATAATTGTTAGCTTTTCTTGTTTAATTGACCCCTTTATCAGTAAAGAGTGACTTTTTTTGTCCCTCATAACAGTCTTTGTCTTAAAGCCTATTTTTTTTAAAGCAGTTTTATTGAGATATATTCACATAACATAACAATCTAGTTAAAGCCTATCTTATGTGATATTAATATAGCTATCCCAGCTCTCTTTTGGTTACTATTTGCATGGTATATTTCTTTCCATCCTTTCCCTTTCGATCTACTTGTGTCTTTGAATCTCTTATAAATAGCATAAAGTTGGGTCATGCTTCTTTATTTATTCTGCCAATCTCTAGCTTTTGTCTGATAATGGAGGGCTTCTTTCTGCCATTCTGCTATTTGGTCTTTGTAAATCCTATACCTTTTTGTCCCTCAATTTTTTCCATTAATTTCTACTTTCATATTTATTTGATTTTTGGTAGTGTACCATTCTGATTTCCTTCTTATTTCTTTCTGTATATCTTTTTCATGGCTTAAATTTAACATCCTACATCTATAACAATCATATTTGATTTGATATCAACTTAACTTCAATATCTTACACAAATACCATATACTCTTTTTACCCTTCTATAGCCTGAGCATTATTAATGAGTTAATGTATACATGCTTAGTACTTATCAGAGTTTAACATGTGTATATATAGCAAAGCCTATCAATGGTAACCACCTGCTACCAAATAAAACAAATATACATCACTGTCAGGCCTTAGCTCTTATCCCTGATCCTATTTTCTTACTATTTTGAGATGCTGAACCCAAAGAATTCTCTTTTCTCAAAGAGGTATCTCAAGCCACCATTGGAGGAATAACTCCCTCAGGAAATCTACTCTCCCAGAAGCCTCATTATCTCAGACAATTACCATGCCACCCCCCAACAATTCACAGAGCATCATTCTACAACAGAGGTCCCATTGGAGCAGGGTAGGGGGAAGAAGTTCTCATTATCAAGTCAATATGCAAATTAGAGGAAGTCCTTAATCCCTCAAAGAAAGATTCCTCATCAAGGAATCTACAAGCAGTAATGTTCCTGGTTTCCCCAACTGGAACCAAGAACACATTGACCCACCCTGAGATAAAGGATGCTATTCTAGTCTTGCTACAGTATCCATTAAGTTGATGTCTTTGAGGTGGCAAGGAAACCTAATCCAGATGCATGTAAAACTTACCAAACAAGATTTTCACAAGCAATATTCAGCCCAATTTTCTGGCTCATAGATCTAAGATCCTGTTTGTCATATACTATGGAGAGAAGCCATTGAAGATTTACATAAGCAGAGGAACTGGTCTGTCCCCCAATCCTCTGTTCCTAGAGTATCCTGAGGAGGTGAATTGAAGCATCAGGCTAATGATGATTTCTTTTGTATTATCCATGGAAAGACTCAATAGATATGACTGATCTCCCTGACATGACAAGATTTTATCCCAATCATAATCTTCAAGCTGTGAACTCCCACCCCCAGATTTCCCCGAAATCATTCAAATGAGAGTCAGCCCCCTAAAATATAAGAGGATGACTGCCTTCAGGGAAGTGGAGGGTCAAGGCATTACTCATGTAATTTATATAAACAACATATAAAGAAACATACTTTTTCTTAAATGAGCCTTTTTCAGACAAGCATACTTTTTGTGCTTAAACTCTCTGGATAATTTCTCCAGTTCTCCTCTCTGTTATGTGTAGATCAAGGCATGGCAATTTAGCCAGGACAATTGAGAAATTAATAACTGAAGCAAGAGTTTAAGAAATCCATAGTAATGATACAAATGAGACCAATCAAATTAGAAAATCAAAATGAAAACACACTAAACACTTAAAGATTTAATTAGAAAAAGTTCCAGGTTCAGACCACACTGAGGCCATTTCATAGCAGCACACTAGTTGGAACCTGAAGAGGAGTCATTAGGGTGGAATGTGACCTTGGGGAGGAGGTAAGATGTGTAAGACCTGCTCACTGCCTCCTTTACTCGGTCTGCCTTTCAGGGCTAGCCCCTTAACATTTTAGGAAAGGCAGGACTATATAAAAGAAAAATGCAGGCTTCTCTTCAATTTAACCTTCACAAGAGACAAAATTTAGTCTTTTGTTTTTTCCAACAATAAGGATATTGCAATGGGTTTGAAACCTCTCACCATAAACCATCTGAAAATATTTTTCAAATTAATACACAAACTATGAACCATAAATTGGCTGCTGATCCTGTGAGCCATTTGCATTGGCTTTTAAGTCCAATACAGCATATCAGTTAAGGGTCACTTTTTCCCCTCGCAACATATTGGTAAAAAGGGGGGAAAAAAGGCTTGTGAGTTTTATATGTTTAGAATGAATCATCTTTCTTTTCTATGGCCTCTTTCATACAAATTGTATATCTTCCAAATGCTTTATAGAGTTTTATAATATAGGAGAGTGTAAAGAATAAATTATAAGGAAAAAGGGAGAAAACAAGCTTCCAATCCTATCTGAAGTTTATATGGTGCCTATCTTGAACTCCCTATATGCTTTGCATTATTATTACCCATCTTAGATTTTAGCCCACTTTATTACACATTTCCTCTTCACACTATCACTGTGTGACAGATCAATACTGCCATCAATCACATTTTTATCAATGAGGAATCAGAGGCAAATTGGGGATTCTACAAGGTTACTGTCCTGATTTGAGTTTTTTGTGGCTTCCAGAAAATCCTGTTCTTAATGTGAAGCCATTCATTTGCATGTAAACCTGTTTTATGTGTGGCCCTCTGGTTAGATTCAGTTAAAGGACCTTTTGATTAGATCACTTTTGACTAGATTGTTTCAGTTAAGGGCCTTTGGTTAGATTTTGGGACCCAGGGTGGATTAAGAACTAGAGTCCTGTATAAACTGACGACAGAGAAAGAGAGCTGCTATACCCTGCCATGTGATAGAGGACTCCAGGAACATTTGCAACCCAGAAAGACAGAGAAACCCTGAGAGACTGAGAGAGAAGCCAGAGGTTGGACCCCACAGAGCAGCTCAAAGCTGAAGCAATAAAGCCCAGAAGAGAGTGGAGAGATGAACCACATGTTTTATCACCCACAGTTGAGCTCGGGGAGAAAGTGAGCCTGAAGGAGAAGGCAGAGACCCACTGCCATTTTCCTCTGCCACGTGGCAGGAGTCCAGGATTGCCAGCAACTGAACTTTGGTGAGACAGCATCTCCAGCATCTCCAATGATGCCTTGATTTGGATATTTTCACAGCCTCAGAACTGCAAGATTTTACCCTAATAAATTCCCATTATAAAAGCCAACCCTTCTCTGGTATCTTGCATTGGCAACCTTTAGCAAACTAAAACAGTCATGCAATAAATACAGTGGCTAAATTCTACTACTCAAACCCCATAGGGGTTATTGGCATACACCAGAATATAAGCATGGAGTAACTTTGGGGGATGGGAGGGGGTGATAGGGTTGGGTTATTATAATACACCATCTACCCACCATTCACCCCAAACAAGCCTTTTGATTTGCAAATAGTGTATAATGTATAAACATGCATACAGTTTCTGACCAGAGGTATGTGTTTATAAAATTGCTATGGAAAAATTTGGAATACAATTCTGTTAAGAACTACTTGTGTACTTGCATTAAAGTGAGATTGAGCCCTGAACCAAGGCTGTTGCAATCTTGTAGCCATCTGTAATTTAGCATCCCCTCCCTGTACTATCTTTGTAAGTTTCTACTCTGCTATCGCCTTAGCCCATCCAAGCCTTTTCCCACTCATTATTTGCTGCTAATTCTCACTCTTCTATTTCATAATATCCTTCAAAAGTTTAGGTTGAAATTGTTCCTCAATCCAACATCCCCAAGGAAAAGCATACTAATTTTTAAAATACTGCTAATGCTTTTCCTCCTCCACCTCTGCTGGACAAACTGCCTCACATCACCTAGTTTGTGGTTCTTTGGTGTATCAGTTTTAGATATGGTGAGAGTGGAGAATCCATGTACCTTCTTTCTGAATTCCTTTGCTCTTGCACCATCACAGACAAGCTGACATGTTTAGTGGGAGGGAGCTGCTTGAGCAGGGATGGGATGGGGAGAGGATCAGGCAGGCTCTGCCTGAATAGTGCCAAAGGAAAATACCTGTCACTGAACCTGAGAACACTTTCTCTTTCAGAAAACAAAGCTCCTCCCTAGGGCAGGTGCAACTATAATCTAAATCAAGAGCTACCACCTCATGAGCAGGGCCTAACCTTTTTCTTTTAACTTTAATTTTTAAAATACTTTAGATTACATAAATCTTATATTAAAAAAAAATACAGGGGATTCCCATATGCCCCACTCCCTATCCCTCCCACAATTCATTAACAACATCTTTTATTAGTGTGGTAATTTGTTACAATTGATGAACACATATTGGAGCATTGCCACTAAGCATGGTTTATAGTTTACACTCTGTCCCATACAATTTTGCAAGTTATGACAAAATATATAATATCCTGTATCCATCATAGCAACATCATTCAGGACAATTCCAATGTCCCAAAAATGCCCCCATATTACACCTGTTTTTCCCTTTCCCTCCCCTCAGAACCTCTGGTTTCCACTGCCTCCACATCAATGATAAGAATTCTTCCATTGCTAGAATCACAATAAGTCTATAGTAGAATAACAGTAAGTCTACTCTAGTCCATTGTTCATTCCCCAATCCTAAGGATTCTGGGATCTAATCTTTGTCTTGACAACAGCATTGCAAGAGAAGTATTAGCTGATAAAGAGTCTCATTTTCTTTTAGCAAAGTTTATGCATTTACATAGAGAAGACTGAATTCTCCTCATTCCACAATTCTTTCAAGATTATGCATACAAGCAAACCCTTATCACTTATACACTTACACACACCTACACATATCCACAACATCCTACTAGGGTCAGCGAACATTTTGGTGAGATAGGTGTGAGTAATATATGAGTAGATTAAACACCACAAATGACTAAGAAAATCTGCAAAATGTGTTTCTATTCAATAATATATAAATAATTGAATAGAAACACATTTTGCAGATTTTCTTAGAGAGATATTTCAACTGCAAATATAAATGCCTTATGTAACAGTTATGATTCCACAGGGGAAATTATGCTTCTTCCAGTGTTACCTCCAAGACACTAGCTTTGTTTACATCACACCTCAAGGTAAAAGTGGAAAGTTAGGGTGGCTCCAGAGAGCCCAGTTACCACTGCACTGGCTTGGAGAACCTTAGGATGTAAGACACAATTCAAGAAAATAGTTCATTACTCAGGGATTGGCTTCCTGTCTCTTCAATCACCTCCTCAGTCTGGGTAGTGAACTGGAAGCAGTCCTCAGACAGGCAAGGATAATGGTCACCTCTGACCAGAAGCCAGGCTATGGGCTCCAGATCTGAAACACACAGAACAACTTCTTCCCTTTCCAGCTTTCCTTCCACCAAATCAACTAGCACCAGATGAATAAAGCTGTGGATTACAGAAAGTCAAGCTTAAGTGACAGCTAAGCAGTAGCAAAGGAATGAGTTTCCATAAATGCTTATTTGTTTATGAAGAGTACATGGAAGGTAGAATAAATAAACCTGTAGTCATTGTTTCTTTTTTGAAGTTTTTAACTTGTCATCATAGGTTAAGTAACTGTCAAGAGAGCTCATACTTGTGATATTTTAAATAAGAGCTGAATGAAATTGGTGTTTCCCTACGGTACATAAATGTTTCTAAACATTACTATTTCTTTTGTTCTTACAAAAATTATATTTAAATGTGAAAAATAAAGATATATATCAGTGTGTGAAATGGGATCAAGAGGTGGAATGAAGTGAGGGTGTGAATGGAGGAAAGTCAATTTATGTTATACGAATGCTCCTCATTTGCACCGATTTTTGTATATTTTAGCTCTCTGAAGGCTAATCTAGTTTATTTTCAATTGTTCCTAACTATTGACTTTAATAGATCCTCAACAATAAATTGTTTTACTTAACTGATCTTAAAAAATTCCATATTGTATTATGGTTAGTGTTTAGGGACACAGCTTTTCTCTTTTCCTCTCACTTTCTGTCCTCTAAAGGAGTTTCTCTTCCAAACTTTTCCACTCTCCTCAATTTGCTTTTCATTTTGTGTTTGTCTTCCCACCTTCTTTGTCCTCTCCTCTAACCATTGCCCTCTATTTTTTTTTTTTTTTTCAGCAGTCCTGTTGACTTTTTCTTCTTATTTTTGTTGCAGCTGCAGCTTTTTCCAGTTTTCTCTATGCTGCTGTTTGCTGGTGTCACAAAAACTTAGTTTCTTTTGTCTGCATTTAAAAAAAATTTTTTTTTGCTTTACATACATATCCTTCCCGTTCCTGTATGTCCATTAACTTGTAGGTTTTTAGAAGAGCAAAAAGAACAAGAAACATCAAAGTTTCAAAATCACAGGAAAACAGAAAACTCAAGATTGTCTCATCAGAGATTGTATCTTCAATTCTACGGTAGAATTAAGATGGGACCTGTTGAAAAAGTGAGAGGATGTAAAGGAAAGCTGCGCTATCTTGTATATCATTTAAATTAGAGAACTGAGATGTTAAATGAGTTGTTCACATGAATAGTCAGCTTAGATATATCACTAAAAAGAAAGTAGGCAAGTTCCATAGTACAAGTATAGTGGCAAGTCCATCTCATGACAACAGATAAATAAGATTCAAAGGAAGGGGGCAGGGATTTTGTCTTTCTGGCTTCATCATCCAATTCTATCCAGCTAATTTATAAATCCCCAAAATTTGAGGATTATAAAATGCCCATTTGACTTCAACAAAAACCATCTAAGCAGCCCTCACAAGAGGACAATTTTGTTGTGTACCATAAACACACACACATATACAAACACACATACACACAGACATGGGCACATTGGATAGTGTCCTGAGAATGACATACTAACTGATGAAAGTGGAAAGACAATCAGATATTCAAACGAATATCTAGCAAGGTGGCTCTCCTATGGAGTAAATGTTTGAACAGTTTTCAGAATATTTTTTGCAATTTTATTAAGATATCTGATGCCGTGTAGATATAGACACTATGGTGTGTGAAATCTATAGGCTTTTCTAGCCTGCACATAATCAAGTAGACAGCTTCCAGTTTCTTTTTTTTAATCATCCTATCTTATATCAACAATGCTTAAAAGAACATTTTTACATTCTACCTATATTCCCTGAACTATATTGGTATATATGCTCAGTGTCTCTGCATGTGTGTCTGGATGTGTGTGTGCACACATGCATGTATTATATATTTTTCCAAGCACAAAAATGCTAGTTCAGTATGGTATCCCTAGAAAAAAGACAGGTAGACTGATTTGATTTTTCTGATTCCAATACACTGTGCTATCAATAGGCTGAGATAGCTCAAAGATAATGCTGAACATGATAAACAACCAGTGGCATAGCAGAGTTCCACAATAATGCCAATGCTTGCCATCCCCATTGCTCCACAGGGAGGATCTAGTGACTGCTAAACTAGAAATAACAGGGATTTACAATGTCCCTAACACATACGGACCCAGTGGGCAGCCTTGTTGAACAGTTTCTTGCTTCTTGTCATTTAGGGAACACAGATTTTGAAATCTACAGATCAGTACTAGAATAAAATATCAAATGAAGTATAAAACTCTAACCAATCCACATTCAAGCCTCATAATATTATCAGCTGCCCTTACCCACCCTAATCCCACATCCCACAAAGCACAGAACTAATACTGGAAAAGAATTTTATGTCATCTTATTTCCTCACAATTGGATGACCATTCTTCACCCTGATTTTGATAAATTCACAAGCAATATCTTTGAGTACAATTAACATCTGTTTCCAGTTCATTATCCCTTTTCAGGAAAATGGGTGGTATTTCACAGGTGTTTAAACAGGATATGGGCATCCCATCACATGTCAGTGGTCCGAGCTACAGGTCTGGCATCAGGCACACTGCCTAAAATGTGATCACGTTTAGAACATAAAAAGCTAAATCAAAATCATGTTCCTCTTAAGAACCACCTATACCAGATAAGGCATACTCATGGACACATCCAGGCCTCCTATCTGTGAAATTCACGGTTCACTTTCAAGATGAGAATTGTGGTTTCTCTACAAAGTGTGGGAACCAGAAAGGCACTGAGCATCTGAGGTAAAAATGAAAACAATTTAGCTGTGCTGAATGGCACCTTTTGTTGTTGACTTCCACACATATGTACCTTTGATTCTTTTTCCAAGTCTTCATTTAAATATACTAGTGTCTGACAAAGACAGGAAATATCCACAGTCAAAGTCCTTTTGATCACTGTACTCAGTTTTTTCACAGACCAGGGATCTAGAATATGATGCACATAGAGTTATCTCTCCTTCAGAAAGTCCACATTCTGTCAGATGACTTGTGTTGTGGTTGTGATGATTGTTTTTCATAATCCTCAGCACCAAATGTTTCATTTTGGAAGGGTATCTCACCCACATCACATGGTTAACTCGAACCCAGAACACAGGTTCCACTGGGGAAAAAATAAAGGCCCAGATGCCAGAATGCAGTGGGTGCAGCTGGAGATGGGATCCTCTAGGGAAGGCTGAGAATGCTGGTGTCCTTCTTCATTTGCTGTTTGCTAATGAGGCCAAAGTGAGTCCACCCCTAAGCCCAGACAACCTGAGAAGGGTGTGTGATTCATCTCAGCTCTCTTCCCAGATTACAAGCAATTTGTAAATTATATTCAATTCCACTCCTTCTTGTTTATCTGCCCTGACAGTCCATGGCAGCTTTCATGTAGCTTGGAGACCAGAGGGCATATATGACCTTTCTTAAGCTGTTCCCAGCTGTCATAAGTGCCTCAGTCCCTCTTTTATTTTTTCTATCTGTTGCTTCTTTCACAGCTCCCTCTTCTTTTCTTGATTTCCTGTCTTGCTTATTACACGTCTTTCTCTCTCTCCCTCAAATCACCTGCGTCTTTCAATTTTGTTACCTTACACACTGTTAGTTTGTTCCATTCCTGCCTTTCTTTTCTTTAAAAACCTTTCTTCACCTGTATTTTATAGTCTATTTGTACTTTTCTGTTTTTGATAGAAATAGCTCAGTACTTGACCCAGGATACTAATGCTTTCAGAAAATGTTGAGTGATGAAAAAGCAAATAAAAATATTTCTTATTTTTCTCTACTTCTCACCTTCCTGCTCAACCTCATCTCTATTTCACATTTCCCCTTTTTAACTCCACTTTCTCCTCTTAAGCATTATTTTTCCTACACTTACCTGCTATTTCAGATCTTTAAATATGCTACAGTAGTCAGGTTGTAACTGACTACTGACCTGTGTTGCTTACTGCCAAAAATATTCTGCAAGTTCAGGCTTTTGAAAGAAACAGCAGAATTATATATTATGTTTTATATGTCCATTTGGGAAACTTAGAACATATGGGTGCTTGGCAGAAACATCATCAACTTTGGAGTAGTGCTCCATCATTTCCACAGAGCACATTCTTACAACCTATCACTGTCTTCTAGAAAATGGGTATCAATGCGGATTGAAAATAAATGGGAACAGGAATGTTTCTACATGTTCTGTGGAGGACTGGATTAATAAAAATTAACAGATTATTGCGATAGAAGTGTCATTTTTGTGTGGCAATATGCCATTGAGCCATTACCTTTGCAATGCTCATTCTGTAACCATAAGGGTTTCTTTAAATGAAGGAAATCTTTTCTAATACTCAGGGCTTAAAGGCTCAACTTTGCTTTTTTTGACTTTCTTTTTCTTCCCCAAATGCTGGCAGGAACAACTTTTTCATATCTCATTCTTTACTTTTAAAATCTAACCTTTAGCTCTGAAAGATTCTCTCTAAGCAAAAGATGGAATTTCTGAACTATGAAAAGCAGGGGCAAATATTAAATTTAACTACTTCCCTGGAAATCAATGCAGGGAGCTACTTTTCCTCTCCTCCCCAACACAATTCCCACAGATGCTTTCATCCTAAATCTGGAGAAAATTTGGATGTGCAGAGTGAACAGTGAACAGGGTACGTTTTCTCAATGTAACCATGGACCTGTTGCCATAAATTGAGAAATAGTCCACTCAGTTCTATTTTCTCCATGACTAATTTTTTTCCTTTGTAGGTCACTTTAGTACTTGGCTTTTATGAAACTCTAAAGAACCTTCTCCATCATATTAGATGATCCAAAATATTCTTGCCTCAGCAGAGTTCCAGGTCTTTCTCCTTTCAGTAATAGCTATTTTAAGGTGGAATTATGGTCTAGGGATCTCAAAGACCTAGTTATTCTTAAAGTCATTGTTATTATTGCTTAAAGTCATTGTGCTGGTTGTTAAATATTTAGCAAATTATTATGAAGCAGAAACACTAACCAGAGGCATTCATAAGTGGTGAAAACCCAACGAGATTTCTCTTTTGGTTCAGGGTAAGAAAGTACAAAGACAAGTTCCTCTGTGTCAGAGCCCTGAGGACTGATTGCTCTTGCTGATTCTCTATATGTTGACAGCAGTTGTTTCTTGTTCTTTTTTCTCACTTCTTTTGGTATCCCTATTTTTTTCCTAAGTCTTAAAAATGAGGCTCATTTTTGTTGCTGGGTGATGAAGGCAAAATAAAGGCCCATTTCACTGACCAAAAGCAATGCATTGCTTTAAAGCAATGCTAGCTGAGTGCCTTGTGACATCAGTCTCTCTGGCTTTATCCATCATCACCAACAGTTTGTCTTTTGCAGCTTTGAGGTTGATGAGGGACAGGACAGATATCATTACCTGAACACAAAGAAACACAGGGGTATACAAGAAACCCTGGATCCAGAACCCTAGTGTGTCAACACCCAAACTAAATACCTGGAGACACAGAGGTCTTAAGAGTGTGCCCAAACATGTGTTTATTTACTCCTTTATTTTTGAGTTTACATGATCCCTGGATTATCAGAATAGTCTCCTAGTTGGTCTTTCTGCTTCTGCCCTAGCCTTTCTTCAGTCTATTCTCAACTCAGCAGTCAGAATGGAACTTTTAAAACCGAAATAATTTCCTCTTCTTCTCCCCCAAAGGCTCTTCAGTCACTTTGAAGTAAAAGTCCCTGTCCTCACAATGAACACACTCAAGGTCCCCAGTCTTCTTTCCCACCCAGCTCCTTTTAGCCTCCCCTCACTTGCCCCAAACCACTCCCAAAGACTCGCTCACTTTTCCTCAATGTCACCAAGTGAATTCCCACCTCAGGACTTTTGCACCTGCTCTTCTCTCTACCTATTACACTCCTGCACCTATCCACATGATATTTGCTCAGCACCTTGGGGTTTTTCCTCCTTCTCAGTAAGACCTCCCCTAGTCACCCTATCTACAACTGCAACTCTTCCCCCAACACACCCTACCTTTTTTCTTGTGTTATTGTTTTCCCTAGCATTTATCAATAGTTACCACACTGCATATCTTACTTATTTACTTATTTCTGAGGGGAAAAAAATTCTCCTCACATGCACTCCAGGGGCTCTCCTCAGAAAAGCCAAGCCCCCAGCTCTGGAGAGGAAGGGGCGATGGACCCGCTGGGGGACAGGGTCGGGCCGCGACTCGCCCAGATTTCTCTCAGGCCGCGCTTCCAGCGGCAGCACACGCAGCCCAGTGTCAGCGACCCACGGCTGCCCGGCCCAGGCTGCTTCTGGTGCATTATGAGTGGGGGACACCCCCATTGCAGGGGGAACCCCCTGCCCGGCCAGGCGCCCTCAGCGAGCCGCCCTCCGAGTAGCTAGCAAGCTGGCCAAGGATTGACAGCGTCCCCAGGTCCGGTCTTTCCCGGTGTTCCCGCCCTGTCACCACTCCGCATTCCCGTTGGCTGGCTTCCTGTCAATCACCTCACCCCGCCCATGTGGCGGAGCGATCCCGTGGGCCAGCCGGACCCCACGTTGATTGGACGGCTGGCACTGTCCGTCACGGAGCGGGCCATGCCCTCTTTTGGGGGGGAGTCCCGGAACCAGGGCCAGACCTCATTGGCCCGCTGAACTCGCAGCGCTCCTGTTCCCTCAAGTCCCGCCCAGTTCACGGGGTATTTTGGAGCCTAGGCCACGCTGACCTGTTGCGCGTGTTCTGGCTGGACGTAGGGCGGGATCCAGGAGTGCAGCAGGGACCGAGTATCTGTCCTGCGCTGCGGGTGGGCAGCGGAGTGAGTGAGGCCTGCGCCTCGGGACCGCAGCCCGCGTCCTGGCCCAGCGGTAGCGGTGAGATTGCGGACCCACCTTGGCGTAGGGGCAGGTGCCGGCCGTGCGGGGGGCGCCCGCGGGCTCTGTGGAGTGTGGGCGAAGCGGGGTGCAGGGCCTGAGGGAACCCCCATAAGCGTGGAAAAGTGGGGCGAGCTTCCTTCCCCCTCCTGCGTTTCGGGAGTGCCCATATGGCGGTCCAGGTAAAGTTCCCGCTCGCTCGCCACGCGCTGGGGTCCCGGAAAGTTGTGCGCGGCGCCAACGCCGGTCCTGCGCGCCCTGAGGCGGGTTGGCAACGTGGCCGCCTGGGGCTGGGGGCGTTGCTTCCGTGGGCGGGTGGGGGGCGGAGGATCCTGTTGGGGGTCCAGGCTCAGACGGCTGTGCCGCAGCGCGGGGCCCCACGTCAGAATGAGAGTCCAGGGCCCACGCCACAGGGCGGCTCCCCTCCTCCCACGGTCCTTACCCCCCACAGCCCCTCCCCCCACGGTTCTTACCCCCCACACACACACAGCCCTTACCTCCCCATGGTCCGTCTCCCACCACACGCCCCACTACGGTCCCCCCTCCTCCGGTATTATCTCTTGATTTTAGCCATTCTGATATGTGCATAGCAGATTTTAATTTGTATTTCCCTAGTGATGAAAAGAATTGAATAGTTCTTCTTTGGTAAATGTGTAAATGTGTATTCACATATTTTCCCATTTTTAAGTACTGTCTGCCTTTAAAAAAAAAAAAAAAAAAGAATTTTGTTGATACGTCTCAACAAAGCTAAAATTCATCCAAAGTACACAATCAGTGGTATTTGGCACAGTCACATAATTATGCATTCATCACCTCAGTCGTCATCAGAGCATTTTCATTATTTCAATAATTATCATAAACTAACAAATAAGAAAATCCATCACCTCTTGATCTCTGTGCTTCTGCTGCTGTCTACAGCTCCTATTTCTGGCTATTTTTGCACAAATATTTTTTTCTTTCCTATATAAATTGATTCATATTTACATTTTATATAAATGGAATCATACACTGTGTTACACAATACATTTAGTTCATAGTAATGCAGTCTTCCTGTATTTGTCCTGTTGTGTCTGGCTTGCTTCACTCAGCATACTCTCCTCCAGGTTCATCCATGTTGTCATATGGTTTATGACTTCATTTCTTCTTACAGTTGCATAATATTCCATCATGTTAATACAGCACAGTTTGTTTATCCATTCATCAGTTGATAGACACCTGGGTTGTTTCCAGCTTTTGACAATTGTGAATAATGTGGCTATGAACATAGCTGTGCAGATGTCTGTTCGTGTTGCCGCTCTCAGTTCTTCTGATATATGTCCAATAGTGGTATTACAGGGTCACATGGCAATCTCTATTTCAACTTCTTTAGGAACTGCCAAACAGTCCTCCACGGTGGCTGTACCATTCTGCATTCCTACCAACAGTGACTAAGTTGTGTTCTCATTTTCATTTGTCTCAATACATTTACTGACTTCACTTGCAATTTCTTCTTTGACCCACTGATTATTTAAGACTGAGTTGTTTAGCCTCCACACATTTGTGAATTTACCTTTTTCCTGCTTGTTATTGATTTCCAGTTTCATTCCCTTATCTGAGAAGATGCTTTGTATAATTTCAATCTTTTTATATTTATTGAGAGCTGCATTGTGCCCTAACATGTGGTCTATCCTGGAGAAAGATCCATGGGCATGTAAAAAGAATGTATAGCCTGCTGAGTTTGGATGCAGCATACTGTATATGTCTTTTAGGTTTAACTCGTTTATCATATTGTTTAAGTTCTCTATTTCCTTGTTGATATTCTGTCTAGTTGTTCTGTCTAATGATGAGAGTGGTGTGTTGAAGTCTCCAGTGATTGTTGTAGAGATATCTGTTTCTTCCTTCAGTTTTGCCAGTTTGTCTCATGTGTTTTGGGGCACCCTGGTTAGGTGCATAGATATTTATGTCTGTTATATCTTCTTGGTGGATTGTCCCTTTTATTAATATTTAATGACCTTCCCTATGTCTTATAATTTTTTGCATTTAAAGTCAGTTTTGTCCAATAATAGTATAGCTAGCCCTGTTCCTTTTTGGTTACTATTTGCATGGAGTGTCTTTTTTCCACATTTCACTTTCAGGCCATTAGTATCCCTGGGTCTAAGGTGGGTCTCTTGTAAGCAGCATATGGAGTGCTCATGTTTTTTTCTATACATTCTGTCAGCCTATATCTTTTGATTGGCTAGTTGAATCCATTTACATTCATTGATCTTACTGTAAATACATTATTTATTTTCACCATTTTATTCTTTGGTTTTCATTTGTCACATATTTTGGTCTGTCTTTTTACTCTTTTGGTTATCCTTTCTGGTATTCTTTCTCTCCAGGCGTCTCTCTCCTGTCTTTTTCTTTCAGGCTCTAAGGCTTTCTTCAATATTTCCTGAAAGATGGATTTTTTATTACACTCACTCTTAGTTTCTGTTTGTGAATATTTTATACTGACCTTCATATTTGAAGGACAGTTTTCTGGATGCAGAATTCTTGGCTGGAAGTTTTTCTCTTTCAGTCTCCTAACTGTATCATACCACTGTCTTCTTGCCTCCATGGTTTCGGATGAGAAATCTGCAGTAAGTCTTACTGGACGTCCCTTGTAAATGATGGTTTGCATCTGTCTTACTGCACTCAGAAGTTTCTCATTATTGTTGACATTTGACATTCTGAGTAGTATGTTTCTTGGAGTACGTCTATTCATATTTATTCTGATTGGGGTAAAGTGGGCTTCTTGAACATGTAGGTTCATTTCTTTTGGGAGAGTTGGGAAATTTTCAGCAGTTATTTCCTTAAATACTCTTTTTGCCTCTTTTCCCTTCTCTTCTCCTTCTGGAACTACTATAACATATATATTATTGCTTTTTGTGTTGTCATTCAATGCCCTGAGCCCCTGCTCAATTTTTTCCTTTTTTTCTCCCTCTGTTCTTTTTTCTCTTCAAATTTGGCTGTTCTGTCTTCGGTATCAATTATTCTTCTATCATTTCAAGTTTTATGTTGTATGCCTTTAATGTGTTTATTTATTTATTTATTTTTTAAACGACACTTAGATTACATAAATGTTACACAAACATTATAAGGATTCCCATAAGCCCCATCTCCCACACCTCCCAGAACATCCCACATAAACATCTTTCATTAGTGTGGCACATCACCTGCAACAGATATACACATCCTGGGGCTTTGCCACTAAGCATGGACCATAGTTCACATTGTAGACCACACTCTCTCCCACACAGTTCTACATGTTATATGCTGATGTAAAATGGCCTATATCTGTCATTGCAGTGTCACTCAGAATAATTCCCAAGTCCCAAAAAAGCCCCTGTATTACAATTGCTTTTCCCTCTCCCTGCCCCCAGAGCATCCAGTGGCCACTGGCTCCACATTAATGTTGTAATTTCTTCCATTGCTTGAATCACAATATGTCTGTAACAGAATACCAGTAAGTCCACTCTAGTCCATAGCTCTTCCCCCAATCCTGGGGAGTCTGGGATGGTGATATCCACTCCACCTCCAAGTGAGAGGGTGCTTCTATCCCATGGATAAGGTGGATGGGGTTATCCTGCCTGCAGCTGCAGACTCTCTCCATTCCCTGGGATGGCCGTTGTCCATCATCATCTCCCCGCCAGATGTCCTGGGTGACTCCATTGAGCTGTGGAGTAGGAGTTGCAGCTCCACCGAGGTTCCAGGCCCAGCTGTCACATGGGCAGGCCAAAGACTCCAGTCTCTGGAAGTACACCTACAAACTCCAGCACTACATATAGGTTTGAATAGAAGGAACTGTTGGACCATGTGCAGGGAGGACTTATTTGAGTCCAACTCTGTCACTCTCAGGAACACAGATTCCAAAGTAGGGCCCACTGATAAGGCACCAAACTCTGGAGTTATCCACACTTGTAGAGGACCTGTGTGTCTCCAGAGCCCTCAGGAGCCCCTCTCTTTGGGGTGATATCCACTTTGGAAGCTTATGATGTCCTACTGAGTTGTGCATAAGCGTTACCTCTGGGATGACCTCCTGACTCACTTTGAAGTCTCTTAGCCATTTGAACTCATTTGTCTTTACCTTTTCCCCCTTTTATTCAAGGTCTTTTTCCAGCCATATTGCCCGTTAGCACTTGGTAGTAATCCCTCATTGCCAGGGAGGCTCATCCCCGGAAGTCATGTCCCATGCTGGGAGGAAGATAATGCATTCATATGCTGAGTTTTGGCTTAGAGACAGGCCACATTTGAGCAACAAGGAGGCGCTCAGTAGGCAATCCTTAGGCACCCCATAACAATAGACTATTTCAATTTCAAGAGCAAAGACTTGTAAGGCTAGTCATCAATAACAAGAGCACATCAGTGGATCATCCTCCTTAGCCAGACACTGCCCCTGCATTTGGGGGACTGTTGCTGCTCCCTTGGAGAATGTGGCAGAGCTCTCCAGGATGGGAATTCAGTATTCTCTCATTTATTGAGTGATTCTCCACCCACTGTGACCATGCCCCATGAGCATTTGAACAATTTTATATATCTTTTATGTATATTCAGGTGAACTTCCTCCCATGAACCCCCCATCCCTGATACCCCCCACCAATGATCCTCTCCTGCCCCGGTTTTAACCCTTCTGTGATCCAAAGCTTCTTTAAAGATGAAGCCAATATAGTAGCCAAATACAATTAATAGGAAAATGAAATAATGATAAGTTTAAATGTAAGAGATAAAATACATGAAAACTTAAAAAAAAACAAAAATAAAAATAAAATAAAAGTAAAGGATTGGGATATTCAAAACATGGGGCAAAAGTTTTTTTTTACATTTTGCCTTTTATCACTGAAATATCGGGTGTCTAGTCTGTACCGTGGCACCTTCCCCCTCTCACTCCCCAGTGTCTATTTTTCATTTAATTTTCAAAGAAGTTTTAGGTCACAGCAAAGTTGCACACAGAATACAAGAGACTCTCATATACCAAATGAAAAACATTTCCACTGACCACTAAATACACAAATGGGTCCTCCTAAAGATGGGAGCCCTACTCCTTCCTGCTTATTATGTGGTCTCTACCCACTGATACAACACATTGTGACAGGATGAACCCTCACACACTCCCTAGAAGCCTGCTCCAGATGTGCCATGTCCTGAATGCCCCCCAAACCAACACCCTAAATGCCATGTCCTGAATGCCCCCTAAACCAACACCCTAAACCAGTGACACTTCCTTGTCATATTGCCATAAGAGCATTCCCACCTCTGCGCTTTCAACCTCATACTCACAAATCTCAAGTGTTCACCTGGTTCCTTTCCCATCTCTCCCCCCAGTATCCTGGGTATTCTAAGCCACCCTTCCCAATCTACCCACCTGTCAACCCTGTACCACCAAATGCAATAATATCACTACCCACCTGTCCTGTCCCTTCAATATGCAACTGCACTCTATCACATTACCATAGATTACGTCCCTATGGCTGATGGCTCACAACTTTCTCTTCTCTTTTTCTTATAATTCTATCTTTCAGGCAGTGGTTCTCGGAGACTGCTCAATTTCCTTACTTCATATCAGTGAGGTCATGTACTGTTCATCCTTCAATGGCTGCCTTGCTTCACTCAACATAAGGTCTTCAAGATCCATCCATGTTATTCTGTGTGTTAGCACTTTATTCCTTCTTACAGTTGAGTAATATTCCATTGTATGTATGTACCACATTTTGTTTATCCAACATCTGCTGATGGGCACTGGGGTTGATTACAACTTTTGGCAATAGTGAACAATGCTGCTATGAACATGGGTGTGCATATATCTGTTCATGTCTTTGCTTTCAGTTCTTTTTGAGTATATACCCAGCAGTGGAATCACTGGGTTATACAGAAGAGCTATAGTTTTTTGAGGTACTGCCAAACTGACCTCCACAGTGGCTGGACCATTCCAAAATCCCACCAGCAGTGGATGAGTATTCCCATTCCTCCACATCTTCTCCAACACTTATAGTCTGCTGTTTTTTTCATAGCCACCATTATAATGGGTATAAGATGTTATCTCATTGTAGTTTTGATTTGCATTTCCCTAATAGCTAGCGATGTCGAGCATTTTTTAATGTGCTTTTTAACCATTTGTATTTTTTCCTTGGAGAAGTGTCTTTTAAGGTCACTTGCCCATTTTTTAAGTGGGATGTTAGTCTTTTTATTTTCGAGTTGTAGGATTTCTTTATATATGCAGGATATTAGGGTCCTATCAGATATATGGTTGCCAAATATTTTCTTCCATTGGGTAGGCTGCCTTTTTATTTTCTTGATAACGTCTTTTCAGGTGCAAAAGTTTTTAATTTTGGGGAAATCCCATTTACCTATTTTTTTTTTTTTTTTTTGCCGCTTGTGCTTTGGGTGTGAAGTTCAGGAAACCATTTCCTATTACAAGGTACTGTAGATGCTTCCCTGCATTATCTTCCAAGGTCTTTATGGTCTTGGATCTTATATTTAGATCTTTAATCTATCTTGAATTGATTTTTGTGTAAGGTGTGAGATGGTGTTCCTCTCTCATTCTTTTGGATATGGATATCCAGTTCTCCATGCACCACTTGTTGAAGAGGCCATTCTCTTCCAATGGAGTGTGTTTGGTGGCCTTGTCAAATATCAGATGACTGTATATGTGAGGATTTATATCAGGACTCTCAATTCAGTTCCATTGGTGAATGTGTCAGTCCTTGTGCCAATACCACGCGGTGTTAACCACTGTGGCTGTAGTATGTTTTAAAGTCAGGTAGTGTGATACCTCCAACTTCATTTTTCTTTTTCAATATTTCTTTGGCTATTCGGGGCCTCTTACCCTTTGAAATAAATTTTGTAGTTTTTCCAATTAAAAAATACAGTGTTGATTTTTATTGGGATTGCATTAAATCTGTAGATTAGTGTGGTTAGGATAGATATCTTGATGATATTTAGTCTTCCTATCTACGAACACGGAATATTCTTACATTTATTTAATTCTTCTTTGATTTCCGTTAACAGTGTTGTGTAGTTTTCTTTATATAAGTCCTGTACATCTTTAGTTAAATTTATTCCTAGGTATTTGATTCTTTTGGTTACTATTGTAAATGGTATTTTTTTCTGGATTTCCTCCTCAGATTGCTCATTATTGGTGTACAGAAATG
Organism: Tolypeutes matacus; assembly: GCA_026826555.1. Taxonomy (NCBI): domain Eukaryota; kingdom Metazoa; phylum Chordata; class Mammalia; order Cingulata; family Chlamyphoridae; genus Tolypeutes; species Tolypeutes matacus. The sequence continues at coordinate 809,918 of JAKSZT010054556.1, forward strand.
CAACTGATTTTTTATTTTATAACCTGCAGTGTTACTGAACTCCTTTATAAGTTTTAGAAGCTTTGTTGTAGATTTCTCAGGTCTTTCTATATACAGGATCATGTCATCTGCAAATAATGAAATTTTTACTTCTTCTTTTCCAATGTGGATGCCTTTTATATCTTTTTCTTGCCTCAGTGCTTGAGCAAGAACTTCTAAGACAATGTTGAATACGAGTGGTGATAGGGGGCATCCTTGTTTTCTTCCTGAACTCGGAAGGCTTTTAGGATTTCACTCTTGAAGATGATGTTAACTTTGGGCTTTTCATATATACCCTTTATCATGTTCAGAAAGTTTTCTTCTATTCCTGTCTTTTGCCGTGTTTTTATTAGGAAAGGGTGCTGTATTTTGTCGAATGCTTTCTCTGTATCTATAGAGATGATCATGTAATTTTTTTCTTTGAATCTGTTTATGTGGTGTATTACATTGATTTTCTTATGTTGAACCATCCTTGCATACCTGGGATGAATCCCACTTGGTCATGGTGTATAATTCTTTTGATATGTTGTTGAATGCAATTAGCAAGTATTTTGTTGAGGATTTTAGCGTCTAGGTTCTTTAGAGGAATTGGTCTGTAATTTTCCTTTCTTGTGGTATCTTTGTTTGACTTTGGTATTAGGGTAATGTTGACATCATAGAATGAGTTAAGCAATGTTCCTTCTAATTCTATTTTTTTAAAGAGTTTAAGCAGAATTGGTGTTAGTTCTTTCCACAATGTTTGGTAGTATTCACCTGTGATGCTGATTGATCCTGGGCTCTTCTTAGTTGGGAGGTTTTTGATGACTGAGTCTATCTCTTTACTTGTAATTGGACTGTAAATTGAGTTCTTCAATTTCTTCTTTCATCAATGTAGGCTGTTTGTGAGTTTCTAGGAATTTGTCTATTTCCTCTAAATTATCATCCTTGTTGGCATATAATTTTTCAAAGTATCCTCCTATGATTCTCTCTTTATCTGTAGGGTCAATGGTGATATCCCCTTTCTCATTCCTTATTTTGTGTATTTGCATCTGTTCTCTCTTTTTCTTTGTTAGTCTAGCTAAGGGTTTGTCAATATTATTGATCTTCTCTAAGAACCAGCTTTTGGTTTTGTTTATTTATTCTAGTGCTTTCTTATTCTCTATTTCATTTAGTTCTGCTCTAATCTTTGTTATTTCCTTCTTTCTACTTCCTTTAGGTTTAGTTTGTGGTGGTTTTTCCAATACCTCCAAGTGTTCAGTTAGGTCTTCAATTTTAGCTCCTTCTTTTTTAATATATGTATTTATGGCTATGAACTTCCCTCTCAGGACAGTTTTGGCTGCATCCCTTAGGTTTTGCTATGTTGTGTTGTCTTTTTCATTAGTTTCAAGGTACTTACTGATTTCTTTTGAGATTTCCTTCTTGACCCACTGTTTGTCTAAGAGTGTGTTGTTTAACTTCCATATCTCTGTTCCTAATCTGTTTCTCTGGCCCTTCGTGATTTCCATTTTCATTCCATTGTGGTCAGAGAAATTACTTTGTATAATCTCAATGTTTCTGAATTCATTGAGTGTAGTTCTGTGGCCTAGCATGTGGTCTATCTTGGAGTATGATCCATGTGCACTCAAGAAGAATTTATATCCCTCTGTATTTGGGTGTAGTGTTCTGTATATGTCTATTAGGTCCAGGTCCTCTAATGTATTATTCAGAGTCTTTGTTTCTTTATTGATTCTCTGTCTAGATGTTCTATCTAATGGTGATAATTGTGTATTTAAGTTCCCCGCTATAAGTGTAGAGGCATTTATTTCTCCACTTAGTTTTTCCAGTGTTTGCCTCATGTATTTTGAGGCACCCTGATTAGGTGCATAAATATTTATGATTGCTCTCTCTTCTTGTAAGATTACCACTTTTTCTAATATATAGTGTCCATCTTTGTCTCTTTCAATAGTTTTGCATTTAAAGTCTATTTTGTCCGATATTAGGATAGCTACTCCTGCCCTTTTTTGGTTATTGTTTGCTTGTAAATTTGTTTTCCAGCCATTCACTTTCAGCCTCCTTGAATCCCTGTGTCTAAGGTGGGTTTCTTGTAGACAACATATAGATGGGTCATATTTCCTTATCCATTCTGCCAATCTGTGTCTCTTGATTGGTGATTTTAATCCATTAACATTCAGTGTTATTACTCTCAGTGAATTTCTTACATCAACCATATTTTCTTTGGGTTTATGTATGTCATATGTTGTTTTTATTTCTCTTTTTGTCTTTTTAGTTGTTTTTACACTCTCCTCCAACTCTCTCTCTCCTATTTTTTCCTTTCAACCTGTAGAACTTCCTTTAGTATTTCTTGAAGTGCAGGTTTCTTATTGGCATATTCTCTTAATTTCTGTTTATCTGTGAATGTTTTGAACTCTCCATCATTTTTGAATGCCAGCTTTGCTGGATAGAGAATTCGTGGCTGGAAGTTCTTTTCTTTTAGTACCTTGACTGTGTCATACCACTGTTTTCTTGCCTCCATGATTTCAGATGAGAAATCAGCACTTAATCTTATTATGCTTCCCTTGTGTGTGATGGTTCTCTTTTCTCTTGCTGCCTTCAGTATTTTCTCTTTGTTTTGAGCATTCATCATTTTGATAATTATATGTCTTGGAGTAGGCCTGTTGGGATTTATACTATTTGGGGTGTGCTGTGCTTCCTGGACATGTACATCCATGTCCCTCAATAGGGTTGGGAAGTTTTCAGCTGTTATTTCCTTCAACGCTCCTCCTGTTCCCTTTCCCTTCTCTTCTCCCTCTGGGATGCCTATAAAGCGTATGTTTGTGCGTTTTGTGTTGCCAATTAAATCCCTACGTCTCTGCTGGATTTTTTCTCTATTTTTATCTATCTGTTCAACTATCTGTTTGATTTCAGACGTACTGTTCTCCACATCACTAATTCTTTCTTCTGCCTGTTCAAATCTGCTGTTATGTGAATCCAGTGTCTTTTTGATTTCTTGGATTGTGTCATTCATCACCATCATATCTGTTAACTTTTTGCGTATGTTTATAATTTCTTCAGTATGTTCTCCCAATGTCGTCTTAATATCCTTAATCTCTTCCTTCACTTCATTAAGTTGGTCCATAATATTTGTTTGGACAGCTTTGATTAGTTGTTCAATGTTCTGCATCTCTTCCTGGTTTTTAGTTTGATCATTGGAATGGTCCATGTCTACCTGTTTCTCAGTATGTTTTGTAATTTTTTGTTGCCCTCTGGTCATCGTTTTATCTTGATGGATTTATTCAGTTGGTTAGCTTCTCTCTCTCTCTAGAGTTTTATTTAGTTGGTGGTTCTGTGTGTGTGTTTTCTCTTTTACTCTTTGTTCTTCCTGTATTTCCTTGCTTTTTTCTATGTTCCCTTGAAGGAAAAAGATTAGGGCCAGAGGAATCGAAAGAGATAAGAAAGGAAAAAAGGGTACTAGTAATATTGATAAAAGTTAGAAGAGTGGCTATATCAGACTTAGTAAAATGACTATTAAACTCTTGTAGGCAGTGTAGAGTAATAGGGGGGGAAAGTGGAGTACTTATAATTGAATGGGAAACCAAATAGGAAAAATATATAGAATGATTTAAAAGGCCAGAATGATGAGAGAGGGAAAGAGTAAAGAAAGGGCTGAAAGGAAAAAGTTAATAATAATAATAAAAAAAGAAAACAAAATAGACAAGATAGAAATCAACACCTGTGAAGTTCAGGACTAATGAAAAAAGGTGGAATGTAAGAACCACAACAGAAAGCAGAAGTTGGAAAGTTGAAGGAAGGAAAAGAGATAGCGTTGTTAGACGAAATCAATATACACAGTGAATGGAAAATCAAGGAAGAAGAAGCACAGAAAGGAAGAAACAAGGTAGTAGCTCCTAATTTTAAAAAAGGGGTGGGGTGGGGAGGAAAAAGGGAAAAAAAGCAAGAAACGAACAAAGAAAAACCAAACAAACACACAAGCATGCAGTCAAACAAAGCTAAGGAAGAACAGCGTTCTTAGGCCCTTGTGGAGCCTCTCAGCCTGCGTTCATCAATCAGTTACCCTGTAGCCTTCTCCCTGCAGGTTTTGAGGCAGATTTTAGTGATTAAGCTAAAAAAATTTTTTTTGAAGAAATAAGGGACCCAAAGGAAGGTCTCTTCTGGACCACCTCCTTCACTGAGGGGACCCTACATAGGCTCATGGAAACTTATCAAACACTTCCCAATGCCTGACCCCCTCCCAGGGGACCTGAGACTCTGACACTCAGTGTGGAATTATAAAATTGGCTGGTTCCGCCTCCTCCCGAGCCAAGCCTCTGTGTCCCATGGCTGTCAGGTAAATCAGGCTTCCTCAGGAGAGTCACCTCTCCCCTCAGCCTGGCACCACTTCTGGCTGGCTAGTTTGCTCCCAAAAAGCTGCAACGGTGTCCAGGCAGCCAAACCGTCAGAAAAAATCCCTCTCACACTTTGCCAGGACCCTCCCACTCTCAGAGAGTGCTCCCTCTCACTGGGTTACCAGGAGGGTGGGGCTTAGCCGTCTGCATCCATGATTTCTAGCTGGGGGAAAAACTCATGATTTTATATTGAGCCAGTCCACCTTGCTGTCCAGCTCCTTCCAGATTGATGTCCCCAAGGTTCTTGCTCTGCAGGCTTCAAGAAGAGACCACCTGGGCAGGATCGTGTCCCCAATTGGCTGTCTTCCATGAGAGAAATGGTGAGTGCCCCCTCTTCTGCCGCTCCCCCCCCCCATGTGTATAAGTCTTTTGATAAGCTGTTGGATTCAATTTGCAAGTACTTTGTTGAGAATTTTTGCATTTGTGTTCATTAGAGAGATCGGCCTGTAATTTTCTTTCAGAATCTTTATCTGGCTTTGATATTAGGATGATATTGGCTTCATAAAATGGGTTGGGTATTTTTCCCTCCCCTTCAAGTTTTTGGAAGAGTTTAAATAGGATTGGTGATAATTCTTTTCTAAATGCTTGGTAGAATTCACCTGTGAAGCCATCTAGTCCTGGACTTTTCTTTGCTGGGAGATTTTTGATGATGGATTCAGTCTCCTTAAATGTGATTGGTTTGTTAAGTTCTTGTATTTCTTGTAGTGTCAGTGTAGGTTATTTGTGCATTTCTAGGAATTTGTCCATTTCATCCAGGTTGTCTAGTTTGTTGGCATATAGTTCCTCATAATATCCTCTTAGGATTCTTTTTATTTCTGTGGGGTCACTTGTAACTTCTCCCCTTTCATTTCTGATTGTATCATTTGCATCTTCTCTCTTTTTTCTTTGTTAGTTTAGCTAGGGTTTTGTCAAATTTATTGATCTTCTCAAAGAACCAGCTTTTGGTTTTGTTGATTTTCTCAATTTTTTTTTTTTTTTTTTTTTTTTTTTGTTAATTTCATTTATTTCTGCTCTAATCCTTATTATTTCTTTTCTTCTGCTTGCTTTGGGATTGGTTTGCTGTTCTTTTTCTACTTTCTGTAGTTGCTCAGTTAAATCTTAGAGTTTAGCTATTTTTCTTTTTTAATATAGGCATTTAGTGCTCTAAATTTCACTCTCAAGACTGCCTTTGCCTGTATCCCATAAGTTTTGATATGTTATGTTCTCGTTTTCATTTGTCTCAGTATATATATATTTTTAAAATATATATGCATATATGTGTATTTGCTTACAAAAATGTTATATATATATATATATATATACACACATATATTTTAAGAGGTGCTTAGATTACCCAAAATATTACACGGAACCCACTGGGATTCCCATGTTGCCCACCTCCCACACCTCCCACCACATCCCACACAAACCTCTCCCACAGTGTGGCCCACCACCCTCTATGAACTTACACATCCTGGAGCCTTGCCACCAACCATAGACCACAGTTCACACTGTAGACCACACTCTCTCCCACTCAGTTCTGAGTGGTGTGTGCTGATTTAAAATGGCCTACATCCGTTGCCACAACAGTACTCAGGACAACCTCCAACTCCCAAAGAAGCCCCTGTATTTCAACTGCTCATCCCCTCCCTACCCCAAAAGTGTCAAGTGGCCACTGGCTCCACCTCATTGTTATAATTTCTTGCATTGCTAGAATCACCATATGTGAACAAGAGAATACCATCAAGTCCACTCTAGTCCATAGTTCTTCCCCCAATCCTGAGGGGACTGGGATGGTGATGTCCACTCCAACTCCAAGTGAGAGAGGGCTTATATCCCATGGATATGGTGGGTGGGATGATCCTGCCTGCCGATGCAGGCCCTCTCCATTCCCTGGGATGGCCATTGCCCATCGTTTTCTCCTCACCAGGTGACTTGGATGAGTCCATTGAGCTGTAGGGTAGGAGTTGCAGCTCCACGTAGATTTCACGCCACCTGGCACATAGGTAGGCGGGAGGCTCCAGTCTCTGGAAGTATACCTAAAAACTCCAGCATCACATATAGGTTTGAATAGAAGGGACTGGTGAACCATGTGCAGGGAGGACTTATTTGAGTCTAATTCTGTCACTCTCAGGAGCACAGATTCCACTGATAAGGCATCAGTCTCTGGGGCTATCCCC
>JAKSZT010054556.1:816855-859324 GCA_026826555.1 Tolypeutes matacus
GTCTGTTGATGGGCACCGGGGCTGATTCCAACTTTTGGCAATGGTGAACAATGCCGCTATGAACATTGGTGTGCATAGATCTGTTTGTATTTTTGTTTTCAGTTCTTCTGGGTATATACCCAGCAGTGGAATTGCTGGATCATACGGAAGATCTATTGCTAGTTTTCTGAGGAACCGCCAAACTGTCCTCCACAGTGGCTGGACCATGCCGCAGTCCCACCAGCAGTGGGACTCTTGCTGCCTTGAGTATTTTCTCTTTGTCTTGAGCATTGGACAGTTTGACAAGTATATGTCTTGGAGTTGGCCTGTTGGGATTTATACTATTTGGGGTGCGCTGTGCTTCCTGGATCTGCACATCCATCTCTCTCAATAGAGTTGGGAAGTTTTCAGCCATCACTTCCTTCAACACTCCTTCTGTTCCCTTTCCCTTCTCTTCTCCTTCTGGGATGCCCATAATGTGTATGTTTGTGCGTCTTGCATTATCGGTTAATTCCCTGAGACCATACTGGATGTTTTCTATCTTTTTGTCTATCTTTTCTACAATCTCTTTTATTTCAACTGTATTGTCTTCCATATCACTAATTCTTTCCTCTGCCTGTTCAATTCTGCTGCCATGTGAGTCCAGCGTCTTTTTCATTCCTTGACTTGTGTCTTTGTTCGCCACCATATCCATTACCTTTTTAGGTGTGTTAGCTATTTCTTCAGTATGTTCTCCCAGTGTCTTCCTTATATCCTTAATCTCTTCCTTCATTTCTTTAAGTTGGTCCATGATATTTGTTTGGATAGCTTTGATTAGTTGTTCGATGTAATGCATTGCTTCCTGGTTTTTATTTTGTGCACTGGACTGGTCCATGCTTTCCAGTTTCTCAGAGTAATTTGTATTTTTCTGTTGCCCTCTGGTCATCATATTATCTTGATGGGTTTGTTCAGTTGATTAGCTTTTCTCTATGTTCTAGAATTTTATTTAGCTGTTGGTTCTACGTGTGAGTTAAGTTTTCTCTTTGGCAGTTTTTCTTCTTATTTTATTTCCTTTCTTCTTTCTATGTTCCCTTGAAGGCAAAAGGTTAGGGCCAGTGGAATCAAAAGATGTAAGGAAGGCAGAAGGATAATAGAAATATTGATAAAAGTTAGAAGAGGGGCAAAATGATACTTAATGAGATGAATATTTAACTTGTGTAGGCAGTGTAGAGTACTAGGAAAAAATATGGAGTTCCTACAATGGACTGGGAAAACAAATGGAGGAATATATATATATATAGTGATTTAGAAGGCTAGAATTATGAGGAGGGAGAGAAATAGTAGAGAAAGGTCTGATAGGAAAAAGTTAATACTAATAAAAAAAAAAAGAAAAAAGAAGAAGAAAACAAAATAGATGGGATAGAAATTGACACCCTTAAGATGTGGGCGTATGAAAAAATGATGTCTCTAAGAGCACAACAGAAAACAGAAGGCAGAAAGATGCAGGAAGCATAAGCGATAGTTTGTAATACAGAATCAATATATACAGCGAGTGGGAAATTACTGAATAAGAAGCCCAGCAAAGACGCGACCAGCTGGCAGCGCCTGTTTAAAAAAAAAAAAAAAATAGAAGGAAAAAGGAAGGGCGGAGGAAAACGGGAATAATAGCAATAGACCAGAAAGTAACAGAGAGAAACCAAAGATCCACACAGGCAAGCAGTCAAACAGAGCTAAGGGGGGTCAATGATTCCCCTAGGGTCCACGTGCATCCTTCCTGCCTACAGGGTTCTATATGCAGGTCCTGAAGCAGCTTTTAGCTATTAAACTAAATTAAAAAGAATTTATTTTTCATTTCTTGAGGTGACCTCACTTTTTTTTTTTTTTTTAGCCAAATGCAGGACCCAAAATAATTCCTCCTCTACACCAAACCCCTTACGGAAGGGACCCTAGCTGGGCCCGTGGAAATTAATCAAGCACGTCCCATTTTCCGGACCCCCCAGGTTAGCTGAAGCTCTGATGTTAGTCAGTGAGGAGTGCTAAAGATGGCGGATTCCGCCCCTCCTGGCGCCGAGCTCCAGCGTCACCGGGCTGCTCAGAAAATCAGTTTGAGTGCAGATTCGCGTCTGCTCTCAGCCTGATGCTGCTTCAGGTCGTCTTATCTGCCCCCCAAAGCTATGGGGCGGTGCAGGCAGCCAGATCAATGTCTAAAAATATAAAATACCCTTTCCTGTCTTCCAACCGAACCCTCTCTTTTTTGGGAAGTGTCCCTTCCTCCTGGCTCCGCAGCGGCCCGGGTCTTATCCCTGGGTGGCTAGGGAAATCAGCTCCGTTCCCCGAACAAAATCCCCCCTCCGGTTCACCGGGTGCTGATTAGCTTGTTTGCTCTGTTCACACAAGGTCCAAGGGGCGCCAGGCAGCCAGATCCCCAGAAAGCAAAACTTTTTCGCTCGGCCCGTGGCTCCAAATGGCCGTTTTATTTTATTTTTTCCCCCTAACCGCGGCGCTCATCCGCCTGTGCCAACCTCCACCGGCATCCTCAAAACTCACGAATCTTCACCGTTCGGTCCACACCGCCGATCCGCGCCGATAGATGTCCCAAGCTTCTCACTCCACGTGTGCACAGCACAGACCCCCGGGCAGGACCCTGTCCACAATCCGCCTTGCTCTGGGAGCTTGCAGTGTGCGCCCTCCTACACTAACGCCATCTTGCCTTCCTCAGTATATTAATTGAATTCACTTGCAATTTCTTCTTTGACCCACTGATTATTTAGGAGTGTGTTGTCCAGCCTTCACACATTTGTAAATTTTCTTTTTTCCTGTCTATTATTGATTTCCAGTTTGATTTCATTATGATCTGAGAAGGTGCTTTGTATAATTTCCATCTTTCTATATTTTTTGAGAGCTACATTGTGACCTAACGTGGTCTCGAGAAAGATCCATGGGCACTTGAGAAGAATGTATAATGCGGTGAGTTTAGATGTAGTGTTCTGTATATATCTGTTAGGTCTAACTGTTTAATCATATTGTTCAAGTTCTCTGTTTCCTTGTTGATCTTCTGTCTAGTTCTTCTATCTAATGATGTGAGTGGGGTATTGAAGTATCCAATGATTATTGTAGAAATATCTGTTTCTCCCTTCAGTTTTGCTGGAGTTTGGTTCATGTATTTTGGGACACGTGGGTAGGTGCCTAGATATTTATGACTGTTATATCTTCCTGGTGGATTGTCTCTTATATATTAGTATATAATGGCCTTCTGTATCTCTCATAACTTTTTTGCATTTAAATACTGTTTTGTCTGATATAACTATAGCTATCCCTGCTCTTTTCTAGTTGCTATTCACTTGGAGTATATTTTTCTAACTTTTCACTTTCTGCCGGTTTGTATCCCTGGGTTTAAGGTACGTTTCTTGTAAGCCGCCTATAGAAGGCTCATGTTTTTAAATCCATTCTATCAGCCTGTATCTTTTGATTGGTGAGTTTAATCCATTCACATTCAATGATATTATTGTAAATGCACTATTTACTTCCTCCATTGTATTCTTTGATTTTTTTTTTTATTTTTATTTTTTAAAGATTTTATTTATTTATTCATTTATCCCCCCCTTGCTGCTTGTGCTCGCTGGGTCAGCTAACCACGCCGTGCGGGCGGGCTTGCCTTCACCAGGAGGCCCCGGGAACCGAACCCGGGGCCTCCCATATGGTAAACGGGAGCCCTACTGATTGAGCCACAGCCGCTTCCCTATTCTTTGATTTTTATATGTCATCTTATTTTTTGTCTGTGTTTTTACTGTTTTGGTTATCCTTTCTGCAATTCTTTCTTCTATACTCTCCTCCAAGCCTATCTCTCCTGTCTTTTTCTTTCAGGTTTTAAGGCTTCCTTTAATATTTCCAGCAAAGGTAGATTCTTTTTTGCATACTCTCTTAGTTTCTGTTTGTGAATATTTTATACTCAACCTTCATATTTGAAGGTCAGTTTTGCTGGATAAAGAATTCTCGGCTGCCAGTTTTTCTCTTTCAGTATCCTAATTGTATCATACCACTGTCTTCTTGCCTCCATGGTTTCTGAAGAGAAATTCGCGCTAAATCTTACTGGATGTCCCTTGTACGTGACGGTTTGCTTTGCCCTTGCTGCTCTGAGACTTTTCTCTTTATCTTTGACATTTGAAATTCTGAGTAGTATGTTCCTTGGAGTATGTCTATTCAGATTTATTCTGATTGGGGTAAAGTGGGCTTCTTGGACATGTAGGTTCATTTCTTTTGTGAGAGTTGGGAAATTTTCAGCTATTATTTCCTCAAATACTCTTTTTGCCCCTTTTCCCTTCTCTTCTCCTTCTGGAAGTAGTATTACATGTATATTTTTGGGTTTTGTGTTGCCATTCAATGCCCTGAGCACCTGCTCAATTTTTTTCCATTCTTTTCTCCCTCTTTACTTTTCTGTCTTTGATTTTAGCTGTTCTGTCTTTTGTATCACTTATTATTTCTTTTATCATTTTGAGTCTGCTGTTGTGTGCCTCAAATGTGCTTTTGATTTCAACTATTGTGTCTTTTATTCCCATGAGATCTGTTACTTTCCTGTTCGGGATTTCAAATTCTTCTTTGCATTTGCTCATTGTCTTCTTGTTGTCATTTATCTCTTTATATTGTCTTTCATCTCATTAATTTGATTTTGGAAATTTGTGCACATTTCGTTGATTAGTTCTCTCAAATCCTGACTCTCTTCTGGGGCTTTGATGTATTCCTTTTCTAGGGCTATGTCTTCTATTTTCTTAGTATAGCTTGTAATTTTATGCTGATATCTAGGCATTTGATTAGCATGTAGTTTACTCAGATGCTCGATTTCCTTTCTCTTTTGTAGGGATTTAGTGGCAGGAGCCTGTGGGTTACCACTGCTTTTTGATTTTTGGGTTGACCTGGATTTTTAGGATGGTCCTGCTGGTTGCTCAAAACTGGGCACTGGACACAGTAATTGCTTGTAGTGTTGCTTCCTAGGGCCTTTGGCTGGGAGCCTATAGAGGCCAGAAAAAGCCTCTCCTACTTATTTTTAATTTTCTTGTATGCATGTCCTTGGTCTGCCAGGAGATGGCGCTGTTTGGCAGCTCTCATTTCAATGTCTGGTTGGGTGTATTTGTTGCAACACAGATCAGATCAATGTGATAGCGCTTCCTGTCTGGAGGCTAGGAGCCTTGTAATTCCAACTTTCTCTGAGACAGTTCTCCAGCCTTCTCTGGCAGCCCCCTCCCTTTTCTTGGCTAGGAAATATTTCCACTCCCCTCTGAGTCCTCAACAATCAGTTCCTGCTAATAGAGGAGGAGACTGTGAGGGTTGTATATCTTTAACCCCTTGCAGGCTCCAAGACAAAACAATGGCGCAGCCCCACCCAGCCTGGAAGGGCTCTTGGGTCACAGCAGACCAAATTTGTAAGTCAAAAGCTGAGTCAGCCTTAGGCTGTGTCTGTCTCTCTCCCCTTTCCTGGCGTGTCCTCAACAGTTAGTCCTGGCTAGAAGAGAGGTAGATTGAGAGGGTCAGATTTCTCCAGTTCTTAGTCAGCTCCCAGGGCAAACCACTGTGTGGTCTCTCCTGGCCTGGAAGGACTCCTGGGACACAGCAGACCAAATTTGTCCATCAGAAGCTGAGTCCATCTTAGGCTGTGACCCTCTCTTTCCCCTTTCCTGGGGTGGTAGATCCCTGGAGACCTCTTTGTCTGTAGTCGCAGGCCCAGAGGCCTGAGAATTCTAAAGTGGCTTTAGTGTGGGGGATGATGCTGGCAGCAGCAGCCACTGGTTTCAACTCAGGGTTTTGTCATCATGATTTCCCTCCTTTGTCCTTCTCTCCTCTGGGTGGTGTCCAGCCTTTGCCTGCTGCCCTAAACCCTAGAAAATCTTTTTTGGGGCTGTTTCAGCCTATTCTCTAGCTATTTTTCTGGAGGAGAAGAGATTCCCCATTTTTACTAGTCTGCCATCTTCCCAGATGTCCCAGTTGTTATTCCTGAATTGACATAATGATTGTATTTCCACATTACTTTCTGTAAGGCAGTTGCTAGGGGATAGCTTCCAGTGTTCCCTCTTCTTTGGCCAGATAGTGATTTTCATGCTACTTATGGACTGGGTGTGGTAAGCTGAGAAACAGATTTTCATTTTTTACCCTTGAGGCAAAATCCTTGGAAAATCATTCACAATTGAAAGAGCTATTGACAACTGACTGACAGACAAAGGTAGGAACATTATTAATAATTTATTTACAGTTCAAAGTTTTGATTCCCTTCTTCATAAGTTGCCTAGTGGACCCATATGAATTAAAGTCAGGTTTCAAGAAAATCTTGTCATTTTATGTTTACTTAAAACACCCAACAGACAGATATGAAGGCATGTGAAAGTTGCAGTAGGTGATGTGACTACTTAGCTTACCTTACAATATTGGGCAGTATTTGGAAACTCTGTAGGCTTGGTAAATTTTGGTAATATGCACAGATACTAGATCTCCCTTGTACAGTATCTGACATTCCCATTTCACAGTTTAAGTGCAGGTTCATTGTATGAACACTGAGGTTACTTGATGGGGCACATATTAGGCTCTTCCACATGAGATTGGGAATATTTGTATCTATACCTGAGATTCTGCATCTGAATTGTGTCTTTAGTGAACTTGCTACATATGGCTGTGATGAGGACTGAATGATTTCCTATTTCTTGACATAGTTGACAGTAGCTATTGTCCTGTGTAAATAAGAGCTATGTCTAGGAGAAATACACAGAAGTGCACACACAGACAAACATGCACAATCACACTACATAGACTTACCTGTTGACAACCCACAACTCCAATTTATGCTAAGCCAGACCACCCAAAGGGAACCCAGTTGATTGCAGGAACTGTAGAAACATGATCAAAGATTTTTTCCTGAAAATCAGTTTTTCTCACCACACTCTCAATCCAGGCTTCCACATGGAATGCAGAATCACTGGGTTTTCCACACTAATGACATCGAGGAAGCCCCATCATAGTCATCTAGATTTCTTTCCTGAGCCAGAGAGATACCAGAATACATGCCTTTTCCTCTTGTACTTGAGGCTACCTGCAATGAAGGAAAGCAAACACTCCCTGAGGTTTGTATCATGCTGAGTGCTGTTTGCACAGGTTTTTTGCTTTCTTGGTGTGTCTCTAAAAAACCAGATGGGAAATAGTGATCGTGTCAAGAACACAAAAGCAAGATTAGAAGAAACCTGTGGAAAAGGCCTTGAGGATTTTTCTTTCAAGTCCATTTTGGTTGACAATTAAAAATTCTTAATCCAAAGAGGAAAAATGGCCATTAATGAAAAGACCTTTTGCCATACGCTTTCCAATCTGATGCTCCTTAAATTGAAAGTCCTTGGAACCAGGTATCAGGTAGTAAGAGATTCCACTCACACACACACACAGACACACAGACACACACACACACACACACAAGAAGATAGTACCTAAATTCCATGATCTGCATGATGTTTTCAAATCTGAACTTGACTGAAAAGACAGAAATGAAGAAAGCAACATATCTATTTCAAGCAAAGAAAGACTTTACCTTGGCATTGGATGGGTTTTCCTCTTCTGCTCTGCCATTAGGAAGCACCTTCAATGGGTCACCTGGGGGAGTTGAGGGGACACAAAGTAGCTGTCAGTACATTGGTGGCTGTGCTCATGAATTACTCAGGGAATCTTACTTATTGCACAAAGGGCCTCTGTTTATCAATGTTCTTTAAAAAGTATGACTTGAACACTGCTGACCCTTCCATATTAAGAATTTTATTCTTCTTCTCTGTATACATTACTTAATTTTCTGTGTGAATAACCAACTAAGTCCTTGGTTATTTATCTACTAATCACAATCAGTTCATTTACCTTTTTCTGTCTCCTTCTGTGTGTTGAAAGACAGATTCCTCACTGAGTAATTGAGGAAAAATTACTCTATTTTCTCCATACTACTTCTATGGAGGAAATGGGTTCAGTGAAAGCAGAAATAGTTGTCTCTGTAAAATAGGAATTTTGGGTAACCGCCAAGAATAAACAGTTACTTGTTTTGTGCCAAAAACTGACACTTAGAAAAGCAATTTCTTTGTTTTTGCTTTTTTTAAACTTTATTTTGTATATTTAATAATTGGAAATAGAAACAATAATTTAGAAATAAAAAGAAAATATAGTTGAATAAAAACATTCATTCTCAAGTAAATGTACTGGATACATATTAAAAATGTTTAAATCATACAATATGTTACACAATAATTTGGTTTTTAGTAATGTAATCATAGGTAATTGTCCTTTTGTGTCTGGCTTGCTTGCCTCAACATGCTTTCCCCCAGATTTATCCATGTTGTCATATGCTATACAACTTCATTTCTTCTTACAGCTGCATAATATCCCATCATGTGAATACACCATTTTTTTATCCATTCATCAGTTGATGGACACCTGGGTTGTTTCCAACTTTTGGCAATCGTGACTAACACTGCTGTGAACATAGGCATGCAGATGTTTATTCGTGTCACTGCTCTCAGTTCTTCTGAGTATATACCCAGTAGTGGTACTGCAGGGTCATGTGGGAAGTCTATATTGAAACTCTTTAGGAACTGCCAAACAGTCCTCCACAATGGCTGTACCATTCTGCATTCCCACCAATAGTGAATTAGTGTTCCTATCTCTCCACATCCTCTCCAACACTTGTAGTTCTCTGTCTTTTTAATAGTGCCCATTCTGATAGGTGTGAAATGAGATCTCATTGTAGTTTTGATTTGCATTTCCCTAATCATCAGCAATGTTGAGCTTTTTATCGTGGTTTGTGTTTTTTTTTTTTTTTTGCTATTTGTATTTCTTCTTTGTAAAATTGTCTATTCAAGTGTTTTGCCCATTTTTTACTTAGGTCATTTGTCTTTTTATTGTTGAGTTGTAACATCACTATATATCATGGATATTAAACCCTTATTGGGCATGTGATTTTCAAGTATTTTCTCCCATTGAATTGGCTGCCTTTTGACCATTTTGACAGAGTCCTGTGAGGTGCAAAAATGTTCAGTTTTGAGGAGGTGCCATTTATCTATTTCTTTTGTTGCATGTGCTTTGGGTATAATGTCCAAGAAACCACCACTTACCACAAGGTCTTGAAGATGTTTCCATACATTTCTTCTTGTCTTTTTATGGTTCCAGCTTTTATATTTAGGTCTTTGATCCATTTTTAGTTGATTCGTTATAGGGATTGAGATAGGGGTCCTCTTTCATTTTGTTATAGATATCAAGTTCTCCCAGGACCATTTGTTGAAGAGATTGTTTTCCCATTAACATGGACTTGGTAGGTTTGTCAAAAACCAGTTGTCTGTAGAGGTGAGGGTTTATTTCTGGGTTTGCAATACTGTTCCACTGATCGTGTGTCTATCTTTATGCCAGTACCATGCTGTTGACTACTGTAGCTTTGCAATATGTTTCAAGGGTAGGCAGTGAAATTCCTCCCATGTCACTCGTCTTTTTTAAAATACTTTTGGCAGTTTGGGTACACTCTCCCTCACAAATGAATTTGGTAATTGCCTTTTCTTTTTTTTTTGAAATTAATATATTTTTATAATTTTTAAAAAGATACTTAAATTACATAAATGTTACACAAAAAATATAGGGAATCCCATATGCCCCACTCTCCACACCTCCCACACCCTCCCACATAAACATCCTTCATTAGTGTGGCACATTCATTGCAACTGATAAATGCATCCTGGGGCAGTGCCATTGAGCATGGACCATAGTTCACATTGTAGTATCTGCTCTCTCTCACACAATTCTGCAGGTTATGGGAAGATATAAAATGACCTATATCTGCCATTGCAGTGTCTTTCAGGACTATTCCCAAGTCCTGAAAAGTGTCCCATATTACACCTGTTTTCCCTCTCCCTGCCCCCAGAACCTCCAGTGGCCACTGCCTCCTCATCAATATTGTAATTTCTTCCTTTGCTAGAATCACAATAAATATATAGTGGGAATACTAGTAAGTTCACTCTAGTCCATAGTTTATTCCTCAATCCTAAGGATTCTGAGGTGATGATGTCCACTCCACCTCTCATTGAGAGAGAGCTTCAATCCCATACAGCTGAAGGATGAGATTCTCTTGCTTGCAGTTTCTTGGTATGGTGGTTGTCAATCCTCACCTCCTTGTTAGTTGTCCTCTGTCATTCCAATTAACTGGAAAGTAGGTATTGCATTTCTGCTAAGGCTCAGGGCCCAGCTGGCACATGGACAGCCCACAGATTCCAGTCTCTTGGATGTATACCTACAAACTCCAGCACCAATATAGGTTTAAATAGAAGGGATTGATGAGCCATGTGTAGGGAAGCCATAACTGCGTCCAACTCTGTCACTCTTAGGAGAGCAAACTCCAAAGTAGGGCAAGTCACCAAACTCCGGAGCTATCTGCTCTGACCATTGGACCTGGGTTTCTCCAGAGCCATCAGAGTCCTCACTATTTGGGGTAGTATCCATTTTGGCAGTCTCTGAAATCCTGCTGAAATATGCATAAGCGTTACCTCTGGGATGACCTCCTGACTCACTTTGAAGTCTCTTAGGCATATACACTCATTTGTCTTTACCTTTTCCCCCTTTTATTCAAGGTCTTTTTTCCAGTTGCATTGCTAGTCGGTGCTTGGTAGTAATCCCTTGGTGTCAGGGAGGCTCATCCCTGGGAGTCATGTCCCACACTGGGGGCACGGTATTGCATTTATATGCTGAGTTTGGCTTAGAAAGAGGCCACATTTGAGCAACAAAGAGGCCCTCAGGAGGCAACTCTTAGGCACCCCACAATAGTGGGCCAAGTTTCAGTTTCAAGAGCAAAGACTCACAAACATAGTTGTCAATATCAAGGACTCATCAGTGGCCCATCCTCCTTTGCAAGTCATTGCCCCTGCACTTGGGGGACTGTTGCTGCTCCATTAGAGAATGTGGCAGAGCTCTCCAGGATGGGAATTCAATATTCTCTTGGTTATTGTGTGAATCTCCACCTACTGTGACAATGCCCCATGAACATTTGAACACATTTATATACCTTACATGTATGTCCCGGTGAACTTGCTCCCATATATCACCCATCACTGACACCCCACACCAATGATCCCCCCCTGCCCTAGTTGTAACTCTTCTGTGATCCAAAGCTGCTTCAAAAATAAAGCCAATAGGACAACCAGTAAGATGGCGGCAGAATAAAAGTTCCTAGAATCAGCTTCTGCTTCGGGGCAGTTGGTGATCACCCAGAGCTATGTAGAGCACTTGTTTGGGGGCTTCAGGAGACTAGAAGTGCATCCTGCAACATCCTTGAAGGAATGAAAGGAGGAGACTGCCGATTTTCAGAGAAGATTCATAACTAGAGCACTCCATGTCACGGAGGCTGGTGCCCATCCTCCACTGGAGGCACAAGCTGCCTTGGGAGCTGTTCCACAGCTAGACTTGGAAGCTCCACTTCCCAGAAACAGGGGAGGAAGAAACAATTGGGCACCAACTTCAGCTACTGATTAGTAAATTCAGCGGGCTAAAGTATAATCCTAAGAACAGCTAAAGTTTGAAACTGTCCAAGTCAGAAAGAGGCAGGCAGCTGCCACCTTAACTCCACACCTGACTCAAGGGGAAGTGGGGATAACTGAAAATCACAGTGCTTGTAGGGACTGGCTTCTTTCCATCTAGATCAGATTGCTGCTCTCGCCTAAGCCCCAGACCAACCTTGGTCAGGGAGGAAGCTTGCGGGAGCTGTGCCCGCCTCTCTGGGAAACTATAGGCCAAGCTGTGGAGGCCAGTGATCATCCTACTTTGGTAGTGCAAGCCACCCCAGGAGCTATTCTGTGGCAGGAATTGGAAGCTCCATTTCCCCAAAATGGGAGGAAGAGACGGTTAGCCACCAATCTCAGCTACTGATTAGTAAATTCAGCTGGCTAAAGTATAACCCTAAGAACAGCTAAAGTTTGAGCCTGTCCAAGTCAGAAGGAGGCCAGTAGCTGACATTTTGACTCCACCCCCAGCATGAGGGGAAGCCGGGCTGACTGAAAATCACAGTGATAGTAGAGACCAGTTTTTTTGTTTTTTTTTTTCCACCCAGATTGGCGTGCAGCCCTAGCCAGGCTTCAGCCCTTCCTCTAGCAGGGAGGAAGCTGAGAGAGGCCTGGAAGAGAGACTAGAAATGAAGATTATATCAATAAAGGTAACTAAAAGTGTCAAAAGAGTGGTGACAATAAAATTGACAGATAAAACCTAAATATTCAGGAATAAACTTAACCAATGACGTAAAGCACTCGTATTCAGAAAACTACAACTCATTGTTAAAAGAAATTTTAAAAAGACTGAAATAATTGGAAGAACATTCCATGCTCATGGAATGGAAGACTAAATACCATTAAGATGACAATTCTACTCAAATTGATGTACAGATTCAATGCAATCCTGATAAAAATTCCACCAGCATTTAAAAAAATAAATGGAAAACACGATTACCAAATTTACTTGGAAGGGTAAGGGGTCCTGAATAGCCAGAAACATCTTAAAAATGAAAAGCAAAGTTGGAGGACTCTCATTTCTGGACTTATTACCTAGCTACAGTGGTAAAAACAGCATGGTACTGGCATAAAGATAGACTCATAGACCAATGGAACCGAATTGATGGTTAAAAAACAGACCCTCACATCTATGGTCAAGTGATTTTTGACTAGCCTGTCAAGCCCACCCAGGTCAGGCAGAACAGACCATTCAACAAATGGTGCTGAGGAAACTGGATATCTATAGCAAAAGAAGGAAAGAGGACCCCTATCTCACACCTTATACAAAAAGTAACTCAAAATGAATAAAAAACCTAAATATAAAAGCAAGAGCCATAAAGCTTCTAGAAGAAAATGTAGGAAAATATCTTCAAGACCTGGTGGTAGGTGGTGGATTCTTAAAGGAGATAAGAGGATGACTAAGATGGACTACTGATACTTAATGTATGTAGAAGTTTTAATTAGCTTTACTGTAAAAGTGTGGAAATGTACAGAGTTGATGGTAACACATTATAGTAACAGCTGGTTTATAAATGGGGATGTGGCTGAAAAGGGTAGTCTAGGGACATAAATGCCACTTGATAGAAAGCTAGAGAATAATCTAGGGCATGAATATTATAGTAAACCCCAAGGTGGATGAAAACTGTGGTTGATGGTAGAGGTACAAGAGAGTCCTTTGTGAGCTAGAGCACATGTACATCCCTATTCAGGGTGGTGGGAATATGGAGAAGCATGGGAAAAATACAACTGGAGTGACCTATGGACTGTGGTTAACAGTAATAATGGTATATTCTTGCATCTATGCCAAAGATGTACTGTGTTGATAATGGGGGAGTATGGAAAATGTGTGCCAAATGTATGCTGTGTACCTGGTAATAATTGGATGATATTATCTTATAATCTGTAACAAATGTTCCACCATGGTGTGGTGGGTTGATAGAGGGGTATAGGAATTCTGTACATGTGCATGATTGTTTTGTAAGTTTACAACTTCCGTCATAAAAATATATTTAAAAAATAATGGGTGGGTTGGGGAAAAAATACACCAAATATAAGGACTATAATAGTAGTAAGATTTTGACAATATTCTTTAAAATTTGTAACAAATGTCTTATGACAATGGGAGGTGTTGGTTAAGGGTTAATGTATGGGACCCCTGTATGATGTTATGAATGCTTTGTAAGTTCACAACTTTTACTATATACTTATTGTTTATGTATGTTCATGTATAAATGATATAATAATAATAATAGGGTGGGTTGGGGGAAAATATTTTGGTTAGTAGTAATATTTGAGGATGCTCTTTACTCATTAGTTAAAAATATTTAACAGCAATGTAAGGTGTTGGTGGTAGGGCGAGGTATGAGAGTCCTGTATGATGTTATGTATGTTTATTTTGTACGTTCACAACTATTGCTATACACTTATTCTCTATGTATGCTTATGTATGAGTGATATACTTCAATAAATTAAAAAAATAAATGAAGCCAAGAATATAGCCAAATACAGTTAATAGGAAAATGAAATTATAATGATAGGTTTAAATATAAGAAATAAAATACATGAAAATTTTAAAAGAACTAAAATGAAATTAAAAGATTGGGGTATTAAAAAATAATGAAAAATCTTAAAAAAAAATTTTTTTTTGACATTTTGGATTTCTTCGCTTTAATATTTGTTGTCCTGTGTGTAGAATGACATTTTCTTCCATTTATTCCTCAGTTTTTTACTTTTTTTCATTTTGTTTTCAAATAAGTTTTAGGTTACAGTAAAGTCACATACAGAATACTGGGGACTCCCATATACCCATCATCTTCCCCATTTTCCTCCTTCCTGTGTTAATACCTTTTTATATGTGGATGGTACCTTTGTTACAAATGATATACAAATAGTGAAATATAGCTACTACCCATGGTCAGTGGTTTACATTAAGGTTTACATTTTAGACCGTACACTTTTATAAATTTTGATGATATTTAACATGGCCTGTGTCCATCATTGCAAGATCAAGTAGAACACTTTCCATTGCCCACTAAATACCCCCTGTTCCACCTATTCTATTCCTCCCTCCCCTTCCCCTTGGGGCCCACAGCAACCCCCCTGGCTTCACTCCTTGGATAACAAGATTCATAGTTACTTTTAACACCACTGAGGTCTTGACACACTGGTTTGTCCTCCCATATTAGAAAAAGCCCATGCTCTTGAGAGACTCCTCCCCTCTGTTTGTGAACATATTGATCCTCCCCGTGATGGGTCCAACTCCTTCCCACTCATTATGTGTGTCTCCACCCCCTGATACACCTCATTATGACAAAATGATCACTTGCACACTCCCTAGAGGCCTGTTCCAGGTGCACCCTCTCTCGAATGCCCTTCTATCCAACAACCTTAACCAGTAACCCTTTCTTGTCATATTGCCATAAGAGCATTCCCAACTTTGTACTTTCAACCACATACTCGCCAATCCCTAGTATTCAATCTGGTTCTCCCTAACCCTCCTGCCAGTTCCATGGATCTTCCAACCCACCCTCCCCAATCTGCCCACCTGTCAAACCTGTACCACCCAACCCAATAGTATCACTACTCTCCTATCATATCCCTTCAGTGCCCAACTACACACTTTCATCTTATTATAGATTACATCCATATGGGCGTTGGCTCACAACCACCTTCTACCTTTCTATTTCCTGTAAACCTATATTCCAGACAGTAGCTCTCTGAGTCTGCTCAGTTTGCTTAATTCATATCAGTGAAGTCATATAATGCTCCTCCTTCAATGCCTCGCTTGCTTCACTCAACATAAGGTCCTCAAGAGTCATCCATGTTATCCTATGTTTTAGCACTGTATTCCTTCTTACAGCTGAGTAATATTCCATTGTATGTATGTACCACATTTTGTTTATCCATTCATCTGTTGATGGGCATTTGGCTTGCTTCCAGCTTTTGGCAATAGTGAATAATGCCGCTATGAACCTTGGTGTGCATAAAGCTGTTTGTGTCCTTGCTTTCAGTTCTTCTGGGTATATACCCAGCAGTGGAATTGCTGGATCATATGGCAGTTCTATAGTTAGTTTTTTGAGGAAGTGCCAAACTGTCCTCCACAATGGTTGGACCATTTTACATTCCCACCAACACTGGGTGAGGGTTCCCATTCTTCCGCGTCCTCTCCAACACATATAGTCCTCTGTTTTTTTGATAACCACCAGTCTAATGGGTGTAAGATTGTAGTTTTGATTTGTATTTCTCTAATGGCTATTGATGTTGAGCATCTTTTCATGTGCTTTTTTTTTTTTTTTTTTTTTTTTTTTTCTCAAAGCACTCTACCAACATTTATTAATCCTCACAACACCCCTGTGAGGTAGGTCAATATGTCCTTTGTATAAGAGAAACTGCGGAGGTCAGAGGAACCTGCCCGAACCTGCCCAAGGCTAAGGGGCAAGTTCACCCGCCGGCCGGCATCCCACAGGCATATTTTTACTAGTGAAGGTTACATGGAGGACAAAACACACAGCTCTCTCAGCCAACAACAGAAAAATCAACTGTTCAAACGACATTGGGGAACAAGTCAGTTAGAGACAAAACATTAACGAGCACTTCAGTGAAGCAATGCGAGAACATGCTGCGGAGAAAGGCTGGAATCATCTTGACTGGTGATGACACCCAGGCTAGGCATTCCTCAAGAACGGCTTGGGAAAATGTAAACAAACTAGGAACCACCCAAGGGCTGACAACCTCAGAGCCTGTGGTTTCCTAATGGGAGAAAAGTGAGAAAAAGACAGTGGGAAAATGCAACCACTCACTCTAACTTTAAACTAGGAATGACATGGTAATGTTCATTCACATTAGAAAGGCCTACAGTATTTGTAATGTTACCTACTGACAACTAGTATCCTCTTTATTCAGCAACCTTTTTATCTATTTTGTTTTCCACAGACGAGTGCTATGCCCTATAGCAGACCTCTTTCCCTCCACATACCAATCTGTGCACTGGCATGATACCAAATGATACACTGGCATGATTACCAAGTGGCTCGATGACGTGTGTTGCACAGTTCATTGGCTGAGCTAGGGACAGAATTCAGGAAGTTACAGTAGCTTCTACTGTCTACTCCCGAATTTCACAAATAGCTGTCTCTAACTTGCCTCTGCCCAATTCCATCTTCTATGAAGGGCCAAACACACACAGAAGAGCAGTGCATTCTTTTGAACTTGGTTCAATATGCCATTTTAAAAGAAATAAGAACAAAGGAAAACTAAGACCTGCACTGTAAAGCATGATACAGGAGTAGATTTATTATAGCTACTCCAAATTTCAGAGTGATACAATGACCACAGAGTTAAAAGCTATCACTGTTATCACTTTATTATACAATAATTGGTTTAGTCTACAAGTTTAAGGCAAACATATTAATGCATTTGCTTCTCTTCAGAAATCATACTTATAAAGATTACATAAAGTCTGTCCCAAAACTTCTAAAAAAATGCTCATTAATTAAAAATGTCTACCTAAGATTCTTTACCAGAATACATGAGTGAACTAAGGTGGTATACAACGTTTGTTTGTTTGTTTGTTTGTTTAATAACAAAATTAAGAAAAAGAAAAAGGTAATGGCAATTTTCATCTCTCCTGAACAACGTACTTTGAAAGGGTTAAACTTCAGAAATTACTTAAAGGTAAATGAGAATGGCAGCCATAAAGAACACTAATTATAAAATAAACATAGGTACAGAGGCTACTTTAAAAAAAAACAAACAAAAAACCGTACTTTGGGCTTTCGAATAGGAAGAGTGCACGATGATCGGCAGTTGTCCCGGGGAGCACGTGGGTGCAGGAGTGCAATGCTACACCACACAGACTGGAACCACCTGTGGACGGCACCTCTCCACTGTCTATCAGAAAAAAGGAGAGCGTATGCATTTGGTCCGCTGTCTCTTTTTTGTTTCCAGTGAGCAGTAAATGCCTAACATCATTAAGAAAACAAAAATAAAATTTGAAGGAAGGCAGCCCTTTTAAACAGGAAGGTGGAGTGCGGCTTATGTGTCTCCATTTAACACTGCCAGGCAGTTCTGCAGTAACTGAAGGTTACCCTTGGCATGCTTCAGTTCTAATTCTGCCAGTTCCACTAAATTTTTTCTGAATGCAGCAACTCTTCTTGTCTTGAAATCTATGAGTTCTTGTTTTGCAGATTCAGATATTTTTTCAAATTTCTGACAACATACTTGTTGGGAAGTTTCAGCCTGCAGAACATCTTTATTTTTTGCTCTTGCTTTATCCAGTGCTTTATTAGCATTTTCATAATCTACTAGTGACCTAGAGGAGATCTTTAGCAGCTTGAGATTCTCTTAAGTAATATTTTAAAAGGTCAGAAAGTTTGAGATCCTCATCAGCAGATACTCGTGCCTCTATTTTTCTTGTTTTATCAAATAGTTCTGAAACTTTGAGAAAAAACTTGCATATATCTGTAGAATCCTGAGTTCCTAAAGCGTATAATGAAGAACCAATTCTATTGTAATCATCTGCAGCACTTTTGTGTGATCGTGTCATTCTATTAGATTTAGCAGATGCATCCTTAACTCGGTTATGATATTCTAAAAGAAATGTTCGTTCATGCTCAAAGAAATCATCTACATCCTTTACTCCTGAAACAATTACTCCATCTGCTGACTTAACCATATTTTTAAAGAAATCTTCAAGTTTTTCTTTTTTCTTTTTTCCTCGTACACTCAAATCTTGATTATACTCCAAGAAGACATGGAAATTTAAATCTTTTCTCAAAATCGGATGTGCTGCCACACGGCATAGGAACACTTCATGCATTGCAACTGTCTTCTTGAATATTGCCAAATATTCAGCTTCCAGTTCTTGTTTCATCTTTGTGAATTCTTCCTTTGTCATAGATCCTTCTCCTTCTCCAAGCTTCTGAAGTTTTTCCCTTGAAGCATCAAAATCAGGTCTTGGTGGTGCTGGTGGGATAATGTAACCTGCATAGTCTTCATTTTCTATGAAGGAATCGTGGAGCCAGATAAATTCCTCATGTTGTCGAACAACAGAAAACTCATTTTGTTTAAAATTTGGCAATGAACTCTTTGTGTGAACGGTAAATTTTACTTTATCCCTCTCACTAAGAGCATCAGAAATGTCCACCTGCAGAGCAGCATCACTTTGAAGATCCACATTTATTGCTTTAAGTTCACAGTCCTCCTCGGAGAGGAAGTCCGGGCCGTCGTCCAGGCCATCGTGGCTGCTCCGAGGCGAGGGCTTTTCATGTGCTTTTTAGCCATCTGTATTTCTTTCTTGGAGAAGTGTCTTTTCAGCTCGCTTGCCCATTTTTTAAATGGGTTTTTTATTTTTTTATTTTTAAGGTGTAGGATTTCTTTGTATATGCTGGATATTAGACTCCTGTCAGATATATGGTTGTCAAATATTTTCTCCCATTGGGTAGGCTGCCTTTTTTACTTTCTTGATAACCTCCTTGTGGTGCAAATATTTTTAGTTTTGAGGAGATCCCATTTACCTATTTTTTCTTTCACTGCTTATGCTTTGGGTGTGAAGTTCCTGAAATCATTTCCTTTTACAAAGTCCTGTAGATCTTTCCCTACCTTATCTTCCAAGGTCTTTATGGTCTTGGCTCTTACATTTAGATCTTTGATCCATCTTGAGTTGATTTTGGTATAATCTCTCATTCATTTGGTTATGGATATCCAGTTCTCCAAGCACCATTTGTTGAAGAGGCCATTCTCTCCCAGGTGTGTGTGTTTCATGGCCTTGTCAAGTGTCAGATGACTGTATATGTGAGATCTATATCAGAACTCTCAATTCAGTTCCATTGGTCGGTATGTCTATCCTTCTGCCAATGCCATGCAGTTTTGACCACTGTAGCTTTGTAGTATGTTTTAAAGTCAGGTAGTGTGATTCCTCCAATTAGGCTATTTGGGGCCCCTTGCCCTTCCAAATAAATTTCATAGTTAGTTTTCCCAATTCAGTAAAAAATCTTGTGTTTATTTTTATTGGGATTTCATTACATTTGTAGGTTAGTTTGGGTAGGATAGACATCTTAATGATGTTTAGTTTTCATATTCATGAACAAGGAATGTTCTTCCATTTATGTGTGATTTCCTTTAACAGTGTTGTGTAATTTTCTCTTTATAAGTCATTTACATCTTTAGTTAAATTTATTCCTAGGTATTTGATTCTTTCAGTTACTAATGTAAATGGTATTTTTTTTCTTGGTTTCTTCCTCAGATTGCTTATTATTGGTGTACAGAAGTGCTACTGATTTTTGCACATTGATCTTATAGCCTGTGACTATATTCAGGCTATAAGATATCATAAGTTCTAGAAGCTTTGTTGTAGATTTCTCAGGGCTTTCTATGCATAGGATCATGTCTTCTGCAGATCGTGAACTTTTGACATCTTCCTTTCCAATTGGGATGCCTTTTCTATCTTCTTACCTCAGTGCTCAAGCAAGTACTTCTAACACCATGTTAAATAGGAGTGGTGATAGAGGGCATTCTTGTCTTGTTCCTGCTCTTAGAGGGAATGCTTTTAGGATTTCTCCATTGAATATGATGTTAGCTGTGGGTTTTTCATATATACCCTTTATCATGTTCAGTGTTTCCTTCTGTTCCTGTCTTTTGCAGTGTTTTGTTTTGTTTTGTTTTTTTTAACCAGGAAAGGGTGCTGTATTTTTTGAAATCCTTTTTCTGCATCTCTAGAGATTTCATGTGATTTTTTTCTTTTGATCAATTTATGTGGTATATTACATTGATTTTCTTATGATGAACCATCCTTGCATAAATGGGATGAAACTCACTTGGTCATGGTGTATAATTCCTTTGATATATTTTTGAATATGGTTAACAAGTATTTCGTTGAGAATTTTAGCATCTAGGTTCATTAGGGAGATTGGTTTATAGTTTTTCTTTCTTGTAGTATCTTTGGCTTTGGTATTAGGGTGAAGTTGGTATCATAGAATGAGTTAGGCAATATTCCTTCTACTTTTATATTTTGGAACTGTTTAGGCAAGATTGGTGTTAGTTCTTTCCAGAATGTTTGGTAGAATTCACCTGTGAAGCCATCTGGTCCTGGGCTCTTCTTAGTTGGGAGGTTTTTGATGACTGATTCTATCTCTTTACTTGTAATTACTCTGTTGAGTTCATCAGTTTCTTCTTTCATCAATGTAGGCTGCTTGTGAGTTTCTAGGAATTTGTCCATTTCCTCTAAATTATTATTCTTGTTGGCATATATTTTTCAAAGAATTCTTTTATGATACTCTTTATTTCTGTGGGGTCAGTGGTGATATCCCCTTCCTCATTTCTTATTTTTGTATTTGCATCTTGTCTCATTTCTTCTTTGTTAGTCTAGCTAAGGGTTTATCAGGTTTATGGATCTTCTCGAGGAACTAGCTTTTGGTTTTATTTTTTGCTAGTGCTTTCTTATTTTCTATTTCATTTAGTCTGCTGTAATCTTTATTTCCTTCTTTCTCCTTCCTATGGGGTTAGTTTGTTGTTGTTTTTCTAATTTCCTCCAGGTGTGCAGTTCTTTGGTTTTTAACTCTTATTTTTTGATATATGCATTTATGGCTATGAATTTCCCTCTCAGTACAGCTTTTGCTGCAAAACATAGGTTTTGATTGTGTTATTGTCATTTTCATTCAATTCAAGGTAGTTACTGATTTCTTTTGAGTTTCCTCCTTGTCCCACTGTTTGTCTAAGTGTGTGTTTTTTAAGTTCCATATCTTTGTGCCTAATCTGGTTTTCTGGCCCTTACTGATTTCCAGCTTCATTCTATTGTGATCAGAGAAATTACCCTGTATAATCTCAGTCTTTCTGAATTCATTGAGACTCTTTCTATGGCCTAGCATGTGGTCTATCTTGGAGAATGATCCATGTGCAGTCAAGAAGAATATATATTCTGCTGTATTTGTAGTGTTCTATATGTGTATGTCAGTTCCTGTTCCTCTAATGTATTATTCAAAGCCTTTCTTTCTTTATTGATTCTCTGTCAAGATGTTCTGTTTAATGGTGATCATGGTGTATTAAAGTCTTCCACTATAATTGTATAGATATCTATTTTTCCACTTAATTTTTCCAGTGTTTACCTCATGTATTTTGAAGTGCCCCAGTTAGGGGCATAAATGTTTATGATTGTTCTTTCACTTTGAAAAATTATTCCTTTTACTGACATGTAGTGTCTGTCTTTGTCTCTTACAATAGTTTTGTATTTAAAGTCTATTTTGTCTGATATTAGAATAGCTGTTCCCGCCTTTTTTTGGTGGTGGTTTGCTTGTAAGATTGTTTTCCAGCCATTCAATTTCAGCCTCCTTGAATCCCTGGGTCTAAGGTGGGTTTCTTGTAGACAACATATAGATGGGTCATATTCCCTTATCCATTCTGCCAATCTGTATTTCTTGGACTGGTGAGTTTAATCCAGTAATGTTCAGTGTTATTACTCTGAAGGAATTACTTGCATTAGCCATATTTTTTTGGGTTTATGTGTGTCATATGTTGTTTTTATTTCTCTTTTTGTCTTTTTAGTTGTTCTTACACTCTCCTCCAACTCTCTCTCTCCTGTTTTTTCCTTTTAACCTGTGTAACTCCCTT
Organism: Tolypeutes matacus; assembly: GCA_026826555.1. Taxonomy (NCBI): domain Eukaryota; kingdom Metazoa; phylum Chordata; class Mammalia; order Cingulata; family Chlamyphoridae; genus Tolypeutes; species Tolypeutes matacus. The sequence continues at coordinate 838,941 of JAKSZT010054556.1, forward strand.
TGATATTTCTTGAAGGGCAGGTTTCTTATTTGCATACTTTATTAATTTCTGTTTATTTGTCAATATTTTGAACTCCATCATTTTTAAATGCCAGTTTTGCCGGATAGAGAATTCTTGGCTGGAAGTTTTTTTTTTCTTTTAGTACCTTAACCATGTCATACCACTACCTTCATGCCTCCATGGTTTCCAGTGAGAAATCAGCACTTAATCTTATTGAGCTTCCCTTTTATGTGATAGTTTTCTTTTCTCTTGATTATTTCAGTATATTCTCTTTGTCTTGAGCATTGGACAGTTTGACAAGCATATGTCCTGGAGTAGGCCTATTGGGTTTTATACTGCTTGGGGTGCACTGGGCTTCCTGGACTCTACATCCATCTCCCTCAATAGAGTTGGGAAATTTTCGGTCAGTATTTCCTCCAACACTCCTTCTGTCCCCTTTCCCTTCTCTTCTCCTTCAGAATGCTTATAAAGCATATGTTTGTGCATTTTGTGTTGTCATTCATATCCCTAAGTCTCTGCTGGGTTTTTTCTATCTTTTTAATCTATCTGTTCTACTATCTGTTTGATTTCAGAAGTATTGTCTTCCACATCGCTGATTCTGTCCTCTGCCTGTTCAAATCTACTCTTACATGCTTCCAGTGTCTTGATATCTTGGATTGTGCCATTTATCATCATATCTGTTATCTTTTTATGTACGTTTACAATTTCTTCAGTATGTTCTCTCAGTGTCGTCTTAATATCCTTAATCTCTTCCTTCACTTACATTAAGTTGGTCCATGATATTTGTTTGGACAGCTTTGATTAGTTGTTCAATGTAGTGTATCTCTTCCTGGTTCTTAGTTTGTTCATTGTAATGGGCCATGTCTTCCTGTTTCTTAGTACAGTTTGTAATTTTTTGTTGCTGTCTGGCCATCTTTTTATCTTGATGGGTTTATTCAGTTGATTAGCTTCTCTTTTGACTCTAGGATTTTTATTTAGTTGCTATTTTCATATGTATGTTTTCCCTTTGGCACTTTGTTTGTCTTATTCTATTTTTTTTGCTGTTATCTATGTTCCCTTTAAGGAAAAAACTAGGGTAGAGAATGCCAAAGAAGAAAGAAAAGCAAAAGGTAATAGTAATAATAATAGTAATTGTAGCCATTGGGCAATTTGATGTAATTATGAATTCTAAAACTATAATTGGATAATGTTTGTAAACTGGTCTGCTAATCTGGGCATGATTAAGTTATGATTAGAGCATTAACTGGACCACATCAGTAGGGCGTTGAGCCCCACCCCTTGGTGGGTGGGGGAAATCAAATATAAAAGGCAAGGCAAAAGACAGAGAGAATAGTTTTTGAGTTGTAGTTTGATGTTGGAGAGAAGGCACCAGGATAGAGACAAGCCATTGACCTGAGAGTTCACAGCTGACCTTGTGGAGAGAAGCAAAGCCTAGAGAGCCTTATAGTCTACAGCTGACCTTGTGGAGGAACCAGAGGAGCTAAGCCCAGAGAGAAACGCAGCCCTGGGAAGAGAGGAACCCAAGAAACCTAAACCGTGCTAAACAGCAGCAGCTGTCTTGCTCCAACACGTAGCAATAGACTTTGGTGAGGGAAGAAACTTATGTTTTATGGCCTGGTAACTGTGGACTTCTACCCCAAATAAATACCCTTTATAAAAACCAGCCCATTTCTGGTATTTTGCATTAGCACCCCTTTGGCTGATTAATACAGTAATCATGAGAAGAGGAACCATATTAGACCTTGGAAAATGAATATTTAGCTCATATAAATAGGGCTAAATAGGAATAAAAAAGTGATGTACCACAATGAAATGGGAAACCAAATAGAAATCTATAGAATGACTTAAAAGATCAGAATGATGAGGAGAAAGGGAAAGAGAAAGACAAAAAGAAAAAAGTTAATAAAAGAAAGAAAACAGGATAGACAAGATAGAAATAAAAACCAGAAAAATTGAGGCCTAAGCAAGTAGAGTTGGAATGTTAGAAAAACAACAGAAAGAAGAAGATAGAAAGATGAAGGAAGGAAAAGAGAGAGCATTGGTAGACAAAATTGGTATACACAGAAAAGGGAAAATCAAGGAAGAGGAAACACAGCAACCAAGAAACAAGCCAGCAGCATCATGAGGAAGTTATCTCTTTGTCCAACTCCCTCCAGATCGATGCCCTGAAGACTCCTGCTCTGTGGGTTGCAACAACAGCTCACTTGGGCAGGATCTTGCCCCCACTCAGCTGTTTTTTTGTGGGAGAGACCTGTCTGTGTTCCTTTGAAAGAAATAAAATTAGGACCAGAGAAAAGGAAAGAGAAAGGAAGACAAAAAGAATAATAGTAATAATAATAGTAAACGGTAGGAGAGCAACTGTTTAAGACCTAGGATATTGAAAAGTTAACACAAATAAGAAGCACAGAGAAATAAGATTTGGAAAGTGGAACAGAAACAATGAAATAAGAAACAGAATATAGAAAAATATATAGAAACAATTAAAAGGGTGGAATAGTGAGAAAAAGGGGAAAGAAAAGAGAAAAGAGAGAAAGAAAAAAGTAAAAAAGAAAGTAATCTGAGGAAAAAGGAGTGAGGGAGAAGCACAAACAGGAAAAACTGGGGACCAATTTTCATTGGTCCAAAGAGGTGGAATGAAAGAACAACAGAAAACAAAAGCTATAAAGATGAAGGAGTTCACATACCCATAATAAAAAAATAAAATAAAATAAAATAAAAATAAAGGTAATGCAAAGCCCTTTCCAACAGTAAAAAAAAAAAAAAAGATGAAGGAGTGAAAAGAAATAGAGTAGGTAGAATAAATCAATAACCAAAAGGAAAAAAAGAAAAGAAAAATAAACAAGCAGAGAAACAAAGGAAGGGGATACCAAACAAGCAAGAAACAAGGCAGCAGTGACTCCTGTTAAAAAAAGGAGACAGAAGAAAAAAAGTAAACACAGAAAAACAGCCTTCTCTAAGTCTCATCTCTAAGACCCCTAAGGACCCCTAAGGATCCTCTCCGGCTGCTGGTGTTCCTCAATCACTCACCTCGCAGCCTGCCCTCTGCAGGTATTGAACTGGGTTTTAGTGAGTAAAATAAGGGAAATTAAAGAAAAGAAACCCTCTTATTTTTTCCTTTTTGAAAAGATAAGAGATCCAAGAAAAGCTAATACAAAGAAAATATCTATATGTTCCCTGTCATAAAGGTTCAGCTTGATGCCTGATAATCTGGTGGATCACTTCTCAAGTAAGTGTCAGGAATTGAACCAGGGACCTCATATATGCTAGGGAGTAATTCTTCTACTGAGCTAGTCAAAAAAAATTTTTTTGACGTATTGTCTTTCATCCCTGTAATATTTGTTGTCTGGTGTGTACAGTGGCATTTTCTTCCATTTCTTCCCCAGTGTCTTACTTTTTTTCATTTTGTCTTCAAAGAAGTTTAGGTCACAGGAAAATTACATACAGAATATAGGGGACTCCCCTATACCCAACATCCTCCCCCTTTTCCCCTTTCCTTATTAATGACCTTTTTCACATGGATTGTAAATTTGTTACAACTGATGTACAAATAATGAAACTTAGCTACTAACCATGGTCAATAGTGTACATTATGTTTTACATTTTAGATCATATACTTTTATAAATTTTTAATGAAATTTAACATGGACTGTATCCATCATTGCAAAATCATGCAGAACACTTCCATTTCCCCCTAAATAACCCCCTCTTCCATCTATTCTATTCCTCCCAACCGTGCCCCTCGGGGCCCATGACAATCACCAGGCTTCACTCCTTGTAGGACAAGATTATTAGATACTTGCTACAGTGCTGAGGACTTGACACACTAGTCTGTCTTCCCCTTATTAGGAACCATCCATTCTCTCGAGAGACAACCTCCCCTCTGAGAGTATATTGGGCCTTCCCAGCATGGGAGTCCAGTTCCTTCCCACTCATTATGTGAGTCTCCACCCACTGATATAAGACAGTATGTCAGAATGATCACTCACACACTCCTTAGAAGCCTGCTCCAGGTATGTCCTGTCCCGAATGCCTGCCTATCCAACACCCTAAACCAGTACCCTTTTCTTGTCATATTTCCAAAAGTGCTTTCTCAACATTGTAGTTTCACCCACACTCCCACCATCCCAAGTGTTCACCTGGTCACTCTTCCAACCCTTCCCCCAGTTCCCTGGACCTTCCAACCTACCCTTCCCAATCTACCACCTGTCAACCCTACCCCATACAACCCAATAATATCACCACCCTCTTGTCATATCCCTTCAATACACACTTTCACCTAACCATAGATTACATCTGTATGGCTGTTGGCTCACAACCTTCTTCTCCCTTTCTATTTTTGTAGACCTGTCTTCCAGACAGTAGCTCTCTGAGTCTGTTCAGTTTGCTTAATTCATATCAGTGAGGTCATGTACTGTTCACTCTTCAATGCCTGGCTTGTTTCACTCAACATACAGTCCTCAAGATTCATCCATGTTATCCCATGTGTTAGCACTTTATTCCTTCTTACAGCTGAGTAATATTCCATTGTATGTATGTACCACATTTTGTTTATCCACTCATCTGTTGATGGGCACCTCGATTGATTCCAACTTTTGGCAATAGTGAATAATGCCACAATGAACATTGGTGTGCATATATCTGTTTGTTTTTTTGCTTTGAATTCTTCTGGGTATATACCCAGCAGTGGAATTGCTAGATCATATGAAAGTTCTATAGTTAGTTTTTTGAGAAACTGCCAAACAATCTTCCACAATGGCTGGACCATTCTACATTCCCACCAGCAGTGGATGAGGGTTCCCATTCTACCACATCCTCTACAACACTTATTGTTTGCTGTTTTTCTAATAGCCACCATTCTAATGGGTGTAAGATGGTATCTCATTGTAGTTTTGATTTGCATTTCTCTAATAGTGATATTGAGGATCTTTTCATGTGCTTTTTAGCCATTTGTATTTCTTCCGTGGAGAAGTGTCTTTTCAGGTCACTTGCTGATTTTTTAAATGGTTTGTCTTTTTATTTTCGAAGTGTAGGATTTCTTTACATATGCAGGATATTAGGCTCTTATCATATATGTGGTTGCCAAATATTTTCTCCCATTGGGTAGGTTGCCTTTTTACTTTCTTGTTAACGTCCTTTGAGGTGCAAAAGATTTTAATTTTGGGGAAATACTATTTATCTATTTTTTATTTCACTGCTGCTGCTTTGGGTGTAAAGTTCATGAAATAATTTCCTATTACAAGGTCCTGTAGGTGCTTCCCTACATTATCTTCCAAGGTCTTTATGGTCTTGGATCTTATATTTAGATCTTTGATACATCTTGAGTTGATTTTTGAATAAGGTGTGAGATGGTGTTCCTCTCTCATTATTTTGGATATGGATATCCAGTTATCTAAGCATCATTTGTTGAAGAGGCCATTCTCTCCCAGTTGAGTGGACTTGGTGGCCTTGTCAAATATCAGATGACTGTATGTGCGAAGATCTATATCAGAACTCTCACTTTAGTTCCATTTGGTTGGTATGTCTATCCTTGTGCCAATACCATGCAATTTTGGCCACTGTAGCTTTATAGTATGTTATAAAGTAAGGTAGTGTGAGTCCTCCAATTTCATTTTTCTTTTTCAATATGTCTTTGTTGATTCAGGGCCTTTTACTATTTCAAATAAATTTTGTAGTTAGTTTTTCCAATTCATTAAAAAATCCTGTGTTGATTTTTATTGGGATTGCATTAAATCTGTAGATTAGTTTTGGTAGGATAGACATCTTAATGATGTTTAGTCTTCCTATCCATGAACAGGGAATGTTCTTCCATTTATTTAAGTCATCTTTGATTTCCTTTAACAGTGTTGGGTAGTTTTCTGTATATAAGTCCTTTACATCTTTAGTTAAATTTATTCCTGGGTATTTGATTCTTTTAGCTACTATTGTAAATGGTATTTTTTCCCCTTGATTTCCTCCTCAGATTGCTTGTTATTGGTGTACAGAAATGGTACTGATTTTTGAGCATTGATCTTATTGCCTGAAAGATTACTGAACTCATTTCTAAGTTCTGGGAGCTTTGTTGTCAATTTCTCAGGGCTTTCTATGTATAGGATCATGTCGTGTATAAATAGTGAAATTTTTACTTCTTCCTTTCCAGTTTGGATGCCTTTTATATCTTTTTCTTGCCTCAGTGCTTGAGCAAGTACTTCTAACACAATGCTAAATAGAAGCAGTGATAGTGGGCATCCTTGTCTTGTTCCCAAACTTAGCTGGAAGAATTTTAGGATTGCACCACTGAAGATGATGTTAGATTTTGGTTTTTCATATATACCCTTTATCATGTTCAGAAAGTTTCCTTCTATTCCATGTTTTGCAGTGTTTTTATCAGAAAAGGGTGCAGTATTTGGTCGAATGCTTTTTCTGCATCCATAGAGGTGGTCATGTGATTTTTTCTTTCAATCTGTTTATGTAATGTATTACATTGATTGAGTTTCTTATGTTGAACCATCCTTGCATACCCAGGATGACACCCACTTGGGCATGGTGTATAAATTGTTTGATATGTTGTTGAATGTGATTAGCTAGTATTTTGTTGAGGATTTTAGCATCTAGGTTGATTAGAGATATTGATCTGTAATTATCCTTTCTTGTGGCATCTTCGTTCGGCTTTGGTATTAGGGTAATGTTGGCATCATATAAAGAGTTTGGCAGTATTCCCTCTACTTCTATTTTTTGGAAGAGCTTAAGCAGGATTGGTGGCAGTTCTTTCTGGAATGTTTGGTAGAATTCAACTGTGAAGCCATCTGGTCCTGGGCTCTTCTTAGTTGGGAGGTTTTTGATGACTAAGTCTTTCTCTTTACTTGTAATTGGACTGTTGAGTTCATCAGTTTCTTCTTTTGTCAATGTAGGCTGCTTGTGAGTTTCTAGGAATTTGTCTGTTTCCTCTAAATTCTCATCCTTGTTGGCATATAAGTTTTCAAAGTATCCTCCTATGATTCTCTTTATTTCTGTAGGGTCAGTGGTGATATCCCCTTCCTCATTTCTTATTTTGTGTATTTTCATCTGATCTCTTTTTTTTCCTTTGTTAGTCTGGCTAAGAGTTTGTCAATTTCATTAATGATCTTGAAGAACCACCTTTTGGTTTTATTTTTTTCTTGTGCTTTCTTATTTTCTCTTTTGTTTAGTTCTGTTCTAATCTTTCATATTTCCTTCTTTCTGCATCCTTTGGGGTTAGTTGTTGTTTTTCCTATTCCTCCAGGTGTGCAGTTAGGTCTTCAATTTTAGCTCTCACTTCTTTTTTGATATATGCATTATGGCTATGAATTTCCTTCTCAGTACAGCTTTTGCTGCATCTCATAGGTTTTTTTTTTTTTTTAATTTATTTTTTATTGTGGGTAAAAATCAAAATTTTCACAATACATACCAATATTTGTAAAATGATATATAAATATATATGCATATATGTGCATTTGCTTGCAAAATGTTATTTATATATATATAAATATATTTTAAGAGGTGCTTAGATTACCTAAAATATTACACAGAACCCACTGGGATTCCCATGTTACCCACTTCCCACACCTCCCACCACATCCCACACAAACATCTCCCACAAGTGTGGCCCATCACCCTCGATGGACTTACACATCCTGGGGCCTTGCTACCAACCATAGACCACAGTTCACGTCGTAGACCACACTCTCTCCCACACAGTTCTGAGTGGTGTGTGCTGATTTAAAATGGCCTACATCCGTTGCCACAGTGGTACTCAGGACAACCTCCAAATCCCAAAGAAGCCCCTGTATTTCAACTGCTCGTCCCCTCCCTGCCCCAAAAGTGTCAAAGTGGCCACTGGCTCCACCTCATTGTTATAATTTCTTCCATTGCTAGAATTACCATATGTGTACAACAGAATACCATCAAGTGCACTCTAGTCCATAGTTCTTCCCCCAATCCTGAGGGGACTGGGATGGTGATGTCCACTTCACCTCCAAGTGGGAGAGGGCTTATATCCCATGGATATGGTAGATGGGATGATCCTGCCTGCAGATGCAGGCCCTCTCCATTCCCTGGGATGGCTGTTGCCCATCGTTGTCTCCTCGCCAGGTGAATCGGATGAGTCCATTGAGCTGTAGGGTAGGAGTTGCAGCTTCACCGAGATTCCATGCACACCTGGCATATAGGTGGGCCAGAGGCTCCAGTCTCTGGAAGTATACCTAAATACTTCAGTATCACATATAGGTTTGAATAGAAGGGACTGATGAAACATGTGCAGGGAGGACTTATTTGAGTCCAATTCTGTCACTCTCAGGAGCACAGATTCCAAAATAGAGCCCACTGATAAGACATTTGTCTTTACCTTTCCCCCCTTTTATTCAAAGTCTTTTTCCAGTTGTGTTGCCAGTTGGCACTTGGTATTAATCCCTCGTTGCCAGGGAGGCTCATCCCCGGGAGTCATGACCCACGTTGGGGGGAAGGTAATGCAATCATATGCTGAGTTTGGCTTAGAGAGAGGCCACATTTGAGCAACAAGGAGGCTCTCAGGTGGCAACCCTCAGGCACCCCACAACTGCAGGCTAAGTCTCATTTACAAGAGCAAAGACTCACAAGGGTAGTCATCAATAAAAAGAACACATCAGTGGGTCATCCTCTTTTGACAGACACTGTCCCTGCACTCAGAGGACTATTGCTGCTCCCTTGGAGACTGTGGCAGAGCTCTCCAGGCTAGGAATTCAGATTCCCTCATTTATTGTGTGATTGTCCACCCATCGTGACCATGCCCCATTTTTTGATCTTTTGAACGATTTTGTATATCTTTCATGTATATTCGGATGAACTAATTCCCTTGAAACCCCCCTCCCAGACACCCCCCACTATTAATCCCCTGCAGTACCCATTGTAAGCCTTCTGTGATCCAAATCCTCCATGAACATGTAGTCCATAAAGTAATCAAATATACTTACTAGGAAAAAGAAACAACTATGATAAGCTTACATGCAAGAGACAAACATAAGGAAACTCAGGAAAAAAAAAAGAGAGAGAGAGAGAGAAGAAAAAAAAAAACAAATAATCAAACAAAACAAAACAAAATGTAATTAGCGGATTGGGACATTCAAAAAATTGGCAAAAAAGCAAAGGAAATGCCTTTAAATATATATATATATATTTATTTATTCTTTTTTTTTTTTTTTTTTTCCTTTTTAAGCCTGTTTCTAAAACTCTCTAAATCTTCAAACTAAAAACCAAAGTTCCACTGAATTTGCTGATTAGAGAATGATGAGGGGTTGAGTACTGAGGCATCTCCATTTGTTTGGTATTATGCCTTCTTTCATTCTGCAAACACCAGCTCCTCTGAGGGTCAAGCTGAGACCTTCAAGTCATGCATGGTCTTTGTAGCTGTCAGTACTAGGATCTGCAACACAATCACAAGTTCTGGAATCTGGGGAGGCAATGGAGGAGGAAGCTGTACATGGTGACCCTACAGGCACCTACAGCCCTCTTCTCCAAACTAAGGAGCCATTAGATGGATGGGTGAGCATCCTATGGGCTTGTATGGAAAGGCTTTCTGTCCCCCAGGGAACATATTTTCAGGACATCCTTCACTTCCTGTGCCTTTTTACCAGCTGGTTCTTATTTCCATTTGCACATTCAAGTAAAATAGCAGGTACCCCAGTGTTCCCCACAGTTTTGTTGAATTTTCTGAAGTGCCAGAAAGAAAGCTCGAAAAGCAATGGATTCTGTATGCACTTGTTTTCCTTCCCCTCTTCTTCCGACCTGCTCCATATTTCCTCTTCTTTCTTTTAATCTCTTTTTGTTTCCCAAATCTCTTCTCTTGAACCTAGTACAGGATAATTACTGGAACCAGACTTGTTCTGGTACAGTGTTGACAGCTAGAGGAGGGAAGGAAGAAAACATTCATGCATGTCTAAGTGACCCAGTGCAGGAAAACACCTGTGTGACCTGAGGAAAGTTCACAGGGAGGGACATGAATAGTTTGGGGGACAGAGCAGACCTGTCACACTGGAGCTGTGGGTTCTGAGAGGAGCAGGGACCCCTCAGCCCTGTGGTCCAGAGACTCTGTGGTGGGCCTTGTTCATTCCAGGAGACCAGGCCAGCAGGAGTGTGAGAGCCAGTGTGTGAAACAAGCCAGTCAGTAGCCCCTTCATAAAAGTCCTCCAGAAACCATGCCAGGCCTTGGAAAGTATTGTGCAGCAGCTGGACAGTAATCTCTCTCAAATGGGAGCAAATTCAGGTTTTATTCCTAATCATGGGATTTGGGATTTGGGTGAAGAGTGGAGGCTAGAAGTTTGTTCAAGGATATGCATCCCACTGTACCTCTCCAGCACACACACACCACCTCCCCTGCCCCCCACATTCACAAGCACACTTCACAGACTTGCACTCCACAGTCCCTGTGCACAGAATCCATGCCACCTTAAGGGAACACTGATGCTTATAAGAACTGTAGTTGTTTACCTGGAAAATCACTTTCTTTAACCATTTCCCAATCCTCATTTCTTCCAGGAGATGGAACCAGAATGACTCTTCAGCCAAAGCCAGCAAGAATGCTCTGATTTTCTTGTGCAGATTTTTCCTCAGGAAGTGAGTGATTCCAGAATATGTGCTGTTTTTCTTGCTCTTAGAGTCATTCACAATTACAGAAAGGTAAACACTCGAGGATCAGACCATGATGTGTAGTGTTTACTCAGGTACTTTGTTCTCATCATGCCTTTAGAAAACAAATGGGAAACAGTGGTTGAATCAAAGACCCCATAACAACTGTAGGGACATCTGTGGATGGCACATGCTTTCCTTGGACTTATATCTCTCAGGTCCATTGTGCTTTGCAAATACAAAATTCTTAATCAATGGATGAAAAAATGCTGCTGAGGAAAAGACCCCTACCATATAGTTTATAATCTGCTGCTTCCTTTTGTGGATGCCCTTTTGAATCACTGGTCAGTTTAAATATGAGCCCACTCGACTCTTTCCTCTCCTAGGAAATTGTATACGTCAAATATAATGTACATGATTGGATATCCTTATCTGAAATCAGTGGAAAGAGAAAGAAACAAAAAAGGGAACATTTATATTTTAGACAAAGAATAGGCACCCTACCTCAGCATTAGATGGGGCCACCTCATCTTGTCAGTCATTAGGAAGTTCCACCATCATTTGCATCTTGATCCTGGCAGTTGACCCTGGCAGTTGTCCTGTGTAGATTGGAAATATCACCTGGGAAAGGCACATAGTCACAAACACATTCATAATCACACCACATGTGGATACCCCAACACCCCAAGCAAATAATCCTATACCACTTAGAAGTAACAGACTACGAGGACTGTAGAACTTGGTCATAGCTCTTTACCTGGAAAATGAGTTTCTTTAACCACATCCCAAATCCTCATTCTTACCAGGAAGCAGGGAACAGGATAGCTTTCTAGACTAAAGCCAACAGAATGCCCTGGATTTGAAATCATCTAGATTTTTCCCCCTCAAAACTGAGTGATTCCATAATATTTACTGTTTTTGCTTGCTCTTGTGGCCACCTGCAATTACATAAAAGAAAACACTATGAGAGTTCATGCTATGTAGTGTTTGCTCAGATCTTGATGATTTCAGAAAACCTGGTGGGAAATGGCAGTAAAATAAAAGACTACAAGAATTTGAGTATAGAGGGTACCTACATGAGCTTTTCCTGTCCATTTGGTGGCAATTACAAAAGTCTTAATCCAAAAAGGAAAAATTGTTTCTGAGGAAAAGGCTCCCTACTGTACAGTTTGTAAGGTGAGGCTGCCTCTTGTATCAGATGTCTGTTACTAGGAGTCCCCTCTCCAACCTTTCTCCTCCCAAAAGCTGGTAGCTAACATCTATAATGTACATTGTTTTCATATCTATATTCAGTTGAAAAAGAATGAATCCAAGAAAGGATTAAACTGTTTTTTTTAGTCAAAAACAGGTGACTTTACCTTGCCATTAGATATGACCTCCTCATCTCCCCTTTCACTCAGAAGCTCCTCTAACATGTCCTCCAAGGCAAATAGGGGACATAGAAACTGTCAGTAAATTGGGGGTGCAGCTCACACATTACTCAGGGAACTTTACTTGGACAAGGATGAAGCTAGAGTATATGTAAGTTCTTTGTTAATAAGCATGGACTAAGGTGCTACTGAACCTTCCTTCATGGAAGAAAGAGACCAAGGAGAGTAGCAGGAAAGAAATAAGAAATAGACTTCTTGGTTTTGTAGCTAAAGACAATTCATATTAATGTAAAATAGTCACTAAATGGTACCATAGTGCTGTGCTTTACTAAGATTCAGTGACAGAATCCTGTTTTTCCTCCTGCCCATTTTGAAGCCCGTCTAAATTGCCAGTATCTTTTCAGTATCATCTAAGACCATTTCTGCTGACATTGCATTTTTCTCAAATGTTATATAGGATTTTAAAAAATTATTGAGGTAACATTTAAATAACATAAAATTTGCCATTTCAACCGTTTTTATGTATACAATTCAGTGGGATTAATTACATTTACCATATTGTGTTACCATCACTACCAGCCATTACTAAAACTTTTCCATCACCCATACATAAACTCCATATATAGCACTCCATTCCCTCTGACCCAGTAACTTCAAATCTGCTCAGAAGTCTTTCTGAATTTGCTTGTTCTAGAAATATAAGTGGAATCACACAATATTTTTCCTTTTGAGTTTATCTTATTTTGCTTAGCATAATGTTTTCAAGGTTCATTCATGTAGTAGCATGTATTAGAACTTCATTACTTTTCATGGCTGAATAATCTATTATTTGTATAGGACACACTTGGATTGTTTCAGCTGTTTGGCTATGGTGAATAATGCTTTTAGGGACATTGGGTTACAAGTAATTGTTTGGGTCTCTTTTTTCAAATCTAATATACCTGTTAGTGGGGTTGTAAGTCATATGGTAAGTTTTTGAGGAACTGCTCTGCTGTTTCCATAGTGGCTATAAAATTTTTCATTTCCACTAGCAATGTATGAGGGTTTCTGTTTATTCACATCCTGACACTTGTTATTTTATTGTTATCTCTTTATATTGTCCGTCTTAGTGTAACTTGTCTTCCTTTGCATTTTCCTAATGAATAATGACTTTGAATATCTTTTCATGTGCTTATTGGTAATTGGTATATCCTCCGGAGAATTATCTATTCAAGTCCTTTGCCCATTTTTAATTGGGTTGTTTTTCTTTTTGTTGTTGAGTTGCAGGTGTTCTTTATACATACTGGCTATTAAACCCTTACTTGAAATATGATTTGCAACTATTTCTGGATGGTCTTTTCACTTTCTTGATAATGTCCTTTGATTCACAAAACTTTTGGCTTTTGATGAAGTTCACTTCTATTTTTTGTCATTGTTGCACATGTATTTCTCTGCCTCAGTTTTTCCACCTGAGGAGTAGGATAGTCAGTCAACCATGACATATGTCTATGAATGAGTTAATGTATGAAAATGTGTAGTGTAAATGCTCAGGAAGGTTAATTAAAGTTGCAATTAAAGTTAATTAAAATCTTACCTGAGATCTCACAACTTAATAAGATTCAGAGCTGGATTCACACCTGGGAGTGGAAACTCTAAGGTCAGTGCCCTATCCTTGAAACACAGCTACTTTGCCAATAAACAACAACTTTATTTTAATTCTTTCCCAGTTTTCAATGAATCAGATAAAGGTGTGAAAAAATCCTGTTGGTGACTGCCTGAGTGTGGAAGATTTCTCCTGAATGAACCAGTTGCCTGACTGTCCAACAGATAGTTTGTGCCCCAAAACCTATGAAACCATACCATCCTGTATTATTTTTTATCTTAAATTTAAATGTCTCTCAGAAATGGCATAGAGGATTGTGAGCCAATGCCCATATGGGCAAAATCTATGATAAGGTAGAAGGCTGTACTTGTGCCGTGGATGGGCATGACAGTGGTGCACTGATGCTATTGGGATGGGTGGTGCTGGTTTGTAGGGGAGTAGGGTATTGAGGTGGGTTGCACTGTCCATGGAACTGGGGGGAGGGTCAGTGGAGGGAGCAGGTGAACTCGGGGATTTGCAGGTAATGTGTTTAAAACTATAATGTTGAGAATATTCTTTTGGCAAATACAGTAGGTGGTGGGTTACTTGTTTAGGGTGTTGAATGAATGGGCATGTGGGATAGGGCACTCTGGGACAGGCTTCTAGGGTGTCTGTGAGTGTTCATTCTGTCATAGTGGTGTGTTGTATTAGTGGGTAGAGACCCACACAATGAACAGGAAGGTATTGGCCTCCTATCCTAGGAAGTCCTGCTGTATTCTTAAATAGAGGAGTGGGAGTCTCTTGAGAAAAAAGGCAGTGCCTAATAGGGGAGGACAGGCCACTATGTCAAGTCCTTAATGTTCTTGTAAGTAACTATGAATATTGTTAATCTTCAAGGAGTGAAGCTTGGTAGTTGCCATGCAGCCTTAGGGGAGGGGGAAGGAGGAATAGAATAGATGGAACATGGGACATTTTTGGGGCATTGGAGTTGTTCTACATGATCTTGCAATGATGGATACAGGCCATGTTAAATTTCATCAAAATTTATAAAAGTTGTATGGTCCAAATTGTATGCCATAATGTAAATCATTGACATGGTTAGTAGCAATGCTTCAATATTTGCACATCAATTATAACAAATGTACTACCCACATGTAAAATGTTATTAATAGGGGAAACAGGAAAAATGGGGGGATGTTGTATATATGGAAATCCCCTATATTCTCTATGTGACTTTTCTATAACCTGAAGTTTCTTTGAAGATAATATTTTTTATACTTTATTTGTTATTTTTAAAACTATCATTATTATTTCATTTTATTATTAATTTTATCCAGTTATTTTGTTGACTTCATTTTTGAAGAATTTTTGGATCACAGAAGGGTTACAACTTTGGTAGGGGCAGATCATTAGTACAGGGTGTCAGTGATGGGGGATCCATGGGAGGAGGTTCACCTGGGACATACATATATGGCATATGAATGAGTTCAAGTGTTCCTGAGTCATTGTCAGAGTAGGTGGAGATCCACACAATACCCGAAAGAATATTGAATTCCCATCCTGGGGAGTTCTGCCACATTCTCTAATGGGACAGGATGAATCCCCCACGTACAGGGCAGTGACTAGAGAAGGAGGATGGATCATTGATGGGCCCTTGATATTGATGACTCTACTTAGGAACCTTTTCTTTTAAAATTGAAATTTAGCTTAGTATTATAGGCTACTTCAGAGATACCTCCTGAAAGCCCCCTTGTTGCTCAAATATGTCCTCTTTCTATGCCAAACTCAGCGTATTAATGCATTACCTTCCCCCCCAGCATGGGACATGACTCTCGGGGATGAGGCTCCCTGGCACCAAGGGATTACTACTAAGCACCAACTAGCAATTCAACTGGAAAAAGACCTTGATCAAAATGGGGAAAGTGTAAAGACACATGAGTTTATATGGTTGAGACTTCAAAGTGAGTCGGGAGGTCATTCCAGATGTTACAGTTATGCATGTCTCATCAGCATCTCATTGACTGCCATGGTAAATATTGCCTCAAATAGCAAGGCTCCTGAGGGCTCTGGAGATATCCAGACACTATAGGCAGGGCTGACAGGTCAGGGGTTTGGTGCCCTGCCACTGGGCCCTACTTTGGAATTTATGCTCCCCAGTGTGACTGAGTTGGCTGCAGTTGTGATTTCCCTACACCTGACTCTCCTGCCAATTCTATTTGAACCTTTAGTTAGTACTAGAGTTGATAGGTTTATGTTCAAGAGACTTAAACTTTCGGGCTTTCCATGTGCCAGCTGGGCCCTAAATCTCAACAGAGTTGCAATACCTACTCTCCACTTCATTGTACTCACCAAGGACAACTAACAAGGAGATGATGAACAAAGACCATCCCAAGGAACAGAGTGTCTACAACTACAAGCAAAATAGTCCCATCCATGTGCCCCATGGGATCTAGCCCCCTGTCAATTAGAGGCAGAGTGGGCATCAGCATCCCAGAATCATCAGGATTGGGGATTGAGCAATGGGCTAGAGTAGACTTAGTGTTATTCTACTATAGATTTAATGTGATTCTTGTAATGGAAGAAATTTTATCATTCATATGGAGACAGTGGCCAGCAGAGGTTCTGAGGGGAGGAAGAAGGAAAAATAGGTGTGATATGGGGGCATTTTCAGGACATTGGAATTGTGCTCAGTGATGTTGCAATGTCAGATACCAGCCATATGAATCTTGTGTGGGAGAGAATTTGAACTATAATATAAACTATAAACCACACTTAGTGGCTATGCTACAATATGGGTTCATCATTTGTAACGACTATATCACACTAATGAAGGATGTTGTTAATATGGGAAAGTGTGAGAAGGGTAGGGAGCAGGGCATATGGGAATCCCCTATATTCTTTATGAGATATTAATGTAATCTAAATTTTCTTAAAATAATTAAAAAAAATAAAATCTTAATTGTCTCAAAGTTATAAATTGTCAAGTAATGGAAATACTGTAGCTTAACTTTTTGAAAGAGCTCTGGATTAAAAATCAGAACTGAGTAAAGTTTCCAATGATGCCAACACCTAAAATGGAATATCGTTCCTCTTAGTGTGTGGGTGGGGAGGGAAAAGTTGGAGGTTGGAGAAGATGTTTTGAAATTTATATTTTATTGGGGTTGCTCCTTAAAAGCAGGTTAGAGGGTGCTTAAAAGAGGGATTTAAATATTAATGGGCAAATTATCAAAAGGATCTAGAATTAGCTGGAAAAATTCCAAAGAAAAAGAATAATACAATAATTATTATCAAAGTTCTAATCCTCTTGATTTAAAGTTGAAGAGGAAAAAAAAGAAAAGGAAGAGAAAAATTCCAGTAAAAACAAGAATTTTCACAGTAAAGTTTGTGGTAACTGAATTGGGGAACGAAAATAAAATTAGACCTCTCCTAAAACAAGAAATATTTCCTTAGAGCAGTACATTGCAAGAGATGGACACTTAATCCCATACACAGGCTCTCTAATCCAATATGATTGGTGTTCTTATAAAGTGGAAAAGGAACAAAGACACAGACACACCAGGAAGAAGGCTCTGTGAAGATGGAGCTGAAACTGGAGTTACGCATATCTAAGTGGTGAACACCAGAGGTTGCCAGGTACCACCAGAATCTAGGAAAAGAAAAGATTCCTTCCTTTGAGACTTGACTGAGAGCCTGGCCCTGTGACACCTTCATTTCAGATATCTAGCCTCCAGAACTGTGAGAGAATAAATTTCTGTTGTTTTAAGAGGCCAAGATTTTGGTACTTTTATGGTAGCCCTAGAAAAGTAATACAGTACTTTTCCGGTTATGGAATACAACCGAACAGAGGTCCATTCCTGCTGATTCACCCCAGATTTCTTCAACTAATAAATCAAATAGGTTGTTGGTGAGATATAAGTACTGCATAATATAAGTGATGGCATCTTTTCTCCAATGCTTACCCAAATGAGAAGAGTGGTTGCACAGGTGAGGGAGAGAACAAGTAATTTTCTATTGTCCTAAATGGGGAAATTTTCATGGCTCCCAACTTGATAGAAAACTCAGAAAAATATAGATGAAAATAACAACAAAAGTAGAGAAGAGATTCATACCTCTGAATGTCAACTTGGAAGGGAACTGCAAAAAGGATTAGGAGTATGTTAAGAATGTAACCATCCCATTGGAAGAGTGGCATTTTAAAGGCAGTTATGAGCAGCAGTTCAGACTTAGCATTTTTGGAGAATATTTGGAATGAAGAGAAGGAACTTTCCTCCCTGCAACCACCTCTGGATAGCCACATAAATGAGTGAATATAGATAAAAGCCTTAGAAAAATGGTGGTGCAGCATGAATGCTATCCAAATGTTGAATTAATACGTCTGAAAGCTATGTTAAAGCTTAACAGTTGTTACTTCCAGAGGCAGAGAACAGGGAAGGAAGCATACTTTCTATGTACCTTCTCTGGTACTTTTTCAGTTTTCAGCAAAGGTATTAGTTTTGTTGCTATTATTATGCAGAAAATGTATTCTCCAAAATAGTGGCAGAAATAAAATATTTTCCTTTGCTTATGTTTCACGGGGTTAGGAATTCAGACTGGGTTGGATAAGGATGGCCTTTTATGGTTTTTGATGCCTGTGGCCTCAGTAGAAAGAGTCACTGGCTAGGGGTGGCTTGACTGGAGGAGTGGAAAACATCTAAGTTCACATTACCTGTGTCTATGAATTGAAGCTGGATTTTAGCTGGAATGTCTACATGAGATCTCGCCATGTTTTTGTCACAAAACCATCCATTTCCCAGGAATAAAATCTGTCTTAGTTCCCAGGGTTGCCATAATAAGTTGCCACTAACTGGGTGTCATAAAACTAGAGAAACTTGTTCTCTTACCATTCTAGAGATGAGAAGTCCAAAATTAAGGGGTCAGCAGTGCCTTGCCCTCTCTGAAGGCTCTAGGAGAGGAATCCTTTCTTGACTTCCAGCTTCCTTGGACTCCAAGGGTCTTGGGTTTTTGTCAGCATAGCTGTAAACTCTACCTACATCTTCACATGGCCACCTTTTCTCTGTGTGACCATATTCTCTCAGCTTTCTCTTTTAGTCTGCACCTGACCCTTTTTGTAAGGGCACTTACTAGTTGTATTGGATTAGAGCTACACTAATTCACTATGACCTCATCTTGATTACATTTGCAAATACTGTTTTTCCAAATAAAGTCACATTGACAGGTTCTGAGGGATAGGACTTCAACATTTCATTTTTGGGGACACAATTCCACCCATGACATACAGTCATGGTGGGTATGTAAACCCATAGAGGGTACAGCACAAAGGGTGACCCTTCATAAGAATGTATAGTGTTGGCCCATTACTTGTACAAATGTACCTCAGTAATGCAAGATGTTAACAAGGGAACCTGTGAGCTGGGGAGGAAGGGATTGGGTGGCATCAGAAAATGTGGGGATTTGTACTAGGAGCTCAATTTTTATGTGAATCTAACTGTTCTAAAATATAAAGTCTATTTTTTAAAAATGTGGCAGCCCTGATTCCAGATTGACCTATTTCAGCTCATATTCAGCAATCTACTAATGTCCAACATTTATCTTGAAATGTGGGCAAAACATTAAATTTGAACCAAAGTTGAGTTGCAAATTTGAGCCACATCGCTAATAATCTAGTTGTAGCACTACTTATTGACTTAGTAAATTAAAAATTTCAAATATATATAAAAAAGAATATGGCTTAGCCATTTTAAAGGTTTTTCCTAAGTACAGAGCACTAACTAAACTGTAGTCCTTACTCTTGAATCAACATAATGATTGCATTTCCATGGTTCCTTCCATGGAGTCATTACTTGGGGATATCTGACAGTGC
Source organism: Tolypeutes matacus (assembly GCA_026826555.1). Lineage (NCBI taxonomy): Eukaryota > Metazoa > Chordata > Mammalia > Cingulata > Chlamyphoridae > Tolypeutes > Tolypeutes matacus. The sequence continues at coordinate 858,325 of JAKSZT010054556.1, forward strand.
TCCCTGTTCTCTGGACAGAGAGTGATTTTGATGCTGCTGTCCCGATTGTGTGTGGCAGGCAGTAGATTTTCTTGACCAAGGAACAAACTTACTGTTTTTATACTTGTGGCTATGACCTGAGAAGTGCATTCATAATAAAAAGACTTGTTGACATCTCACTGGGAGAAGATCATAGGAAAATTATTACTCATTTATTCACAGTTGGAACTTTTCATCCCCCTTTTCATCAGCTGTCTAGGATGCAGCACAGCACAGAGACCAATAGTATGGGGTGCTGGTGCCTGATAGAGACTGGTTCAGATCCCACTTAAAGGCCACATGAGCCTGGAAAAATTGTTTGACCTCTCTTTTATCAGTGCTTTGTACTATCATATGGATGTTTTAATAGGGCCTATTTAGTACTGTTAAGGTATGGGACTGAAAATGAGTAAATGTAGGTAGAGTCTTAGAAAGATGACTGGCACATCCAAGTCACTCTATGAAGAGTTCAGTTATAAAAGGAATAATGAACAAGAAACATAGTGGTTCCATCCAGAAAAGATACTTTGGTGGCTTCAGGATGGGAGGATGGACGATAATTTTCAGGATTTACATAGTCGTGATACTTTACAACTCACGGAGAATATCTGCTGTCCTCTCCTGGAATCGTCACCTCAGCCCTGTGTTGTCACAACACTGATGAGTGAGGGGTCCAGGGTAAGAAATGTAGTTGGTTCCCTGGGGCCAGGGACCCTGGACACTTGAGACCTCTAGACCATGCCCTGAATCCCTGAACTCCCTTTCCAAACCCTCCTATCCCAAAGTTTCCAAGGGAGAGAGTCAATTCCCTGGAGGAGGTGGTTAAGCCAAGATGTGAGGAATTAGGTTTCAACTACAGAGTCAATCCAGCTACAAAATAGAGACTGCCCTCACTTCAGGAACAAGTGGTAAGCTCAGGGGTCCACATGGCTTAAAAATTTGCCAGAATGACTCACTGATCTCAGGAAAGTGCTATACTTAG